>SJOL01006424.1:609914-646367 GCA_004794785.1 Opisthorchis felineus | reverse complement strand
GACTGAGGACTTCACCCCCATCTTTGAACAACGCGGGTGAGAGGTCATCCGGACCAGAAGCTCGGTGGCGCTTGAGAGAACATATGCAGTCGTATACCTCCGAGGCCGTAGGTGGTTCCACGTTCACCGTCCAGGGTTCTACGTCACCTGTGGGATCCAGATGTGTGGCAGTTAGTAGCCACGAAAACTGTTGCTCGAAGTATTCGGCTCACCGGTCGAGGCGTTCTTCTTTATTCAATGTGGTCACTCCCTTCTGATCCTCGATGGTTTCGGTCACAGGTGGTTTTCGAGGACCGGTCGCACGAATCAACTGAAATAATCTTCGGGCATTACCGGCTCTCCGGGCCCCTTCCATTTCCTTGGCTTTCTGTGTCCACCACAATTAACGGTCGGCTCGCACGCTCACTTTCACTTGACGTCTGATAATTCGTTGCACTAAGTTATGTTCGGGACCGGTTGGGATACTTCTCCGAGATTTAAGCAGTGCCACCGTTTGGTCTGATATCCAGTGCTTGAGTGTGCCGTGCCACAGGCAAAATTCCAAGCACTATGCAAAGAGATGGCAATCTGGTCCCAGTATGAGTTCACGTCTGATGGAGCATTTGGAAGAGACTCTAGAAGACGATTCTGGTAAATTCGTCTAACATCCGGCCAGACCTTTCTCCAAATTTCAAGCAGTGTCACTATCTTGTCTTATATCCAGTGCTCTAGCGGTGGCGCCGTGCCATAGGCGAAACTCGCAGCACAGTGCAAATGTGTCGGGACCTCGTTCCAGCGTGAATCCATATCTAAGGGTGGTGCAGTTGGAAGTGACTGTAGAAAACTATTCTGGTAAATTCTTCTAAATTCCCGGTCTGCCAGTCGCTCAGTTGCTAAGTCACTTGTTCGCCCCTTTCGCGGCCGTGAAAAACAAAGGGAGAAGTGGCTTTGGATGAGAAGGTGGTCGGAATCCACAAATGTGTTCCAAAGTGAGCGACAGTCAGATATTGATCCGCGCCATCGGCAAATGATGGCAATGTGATCAATTTGAGTTCTTAGCGTGCTGTTGGGGGACACCGTGTGGCTAGACGACTCTGATTATTTCGAAAGTTAGTACTGCATAAAAACAGCTTGAGGGAATCGTTGGACAATATCCGTACGTACCGAGTCCAATCCATGTCGATCACCTAATTGGGTCTCAGATCCGCTATGCATGCCCACTTGTACATTCAGATATCCATTAACCACAGCAATATCAGAGCTTTTAGCTCGCTGCAACAGGGCATTCAGGGACTCATAAAACCTGTCTTTGATGGTGTCAGAGCCACAGTCGGTTGGGTGTCAGCAGACGCGGCAACCAGACAGCGATCAACTTCCCGGTTTTAGGACTGCTTTACAGATGTCGCCGGACGAACTGCACGGAGGCGGCTATCAACAGGTAACCAGTGACCCAGGACGATACCATCTGTACATCCTGCCACAGCAGCGTCTGGATCACCAAAGGAGCGCAGCCAGGGGCGAATGGAGAGTGATCGAGCAGTTAGCTCAACCACTGTGTTTGAATCTTGGATTCTTGTTTCTGGTGCACAGCAGAGATCACCATCAAGCGATTCTGATGTGAGAGCAAGAGCAGCGGCGAGATAGGCAGCGTCAATGCTTGAAGACTGATTTCGAGCTGTCTGGGGGTGTCGGCGCAAATATGTCTGCCAAAACACATGCAAGCCGAACGTATTCATCGGTCCTAGCTGATGGGTCTGGAAGGATAGAGTTGTTGCTGGAGTGAGAGAGGGGGGAGAAAAAGTATATGAAAGATTAGAGGCGTCAGCAGTAGCCTGTTTTCGCTTACCCACTCTGGTGTATGCAGCAAGTAAGGTGACCAGGCTTATGGCACCGAGCGAAGGTCGATGGGGCATGAGAGTGTTGTTATTTGTGAGTATCATGGTTGTACGTGGGCTGGGATACTGCCAGGGCACCCAGACTTAGACAGGAGGACGACTAAGTTCCTCACCAAAGCCTTTGGCTCGAAAGCCTGACCACAAAGCAGCGGTGTTTGGCGGGTAATGCAGGTGCACTAACATTTTTATAGAAAAAGTCTCCACACATGTTCCAACTCCCAAACTAGAGGGCCAGGTGACTGTGTTCGTCAGATCTCTAACCATTGACCAACCTGGTATGAGAGACCCAGCAAGTGTCGCACGGATAGCCCCCAGTATACCTCGGTAGGTCGCGGAGGCACATGAACCGTCACACCACGCTAAAGTTTGGCCTGTTTGTGAGGGACACTTCGCAAACGCTACCAGCCTCGGAAGCCGAGAACTGAAGATCCCCCTCCTGTGTATGCATCTGGATTGTCGTCGCCGTTTTCACTGCCTGCGCGTTTGCTGCACGTGGAACTCCCTATCTATGTACGTCGCTTCTGTCCCAACGATAACTTTCCAAATATCAACTGGACACACCTGGAGGAGTGGCAACCTCATTATAAACACCGTAAGTGCCGGGAACACCTGACCCCAAGGTGTTGCACCTTGTTGAACGTTAAAAGCCCGGCCCATCATCGCATACAGTCCTGTGAGTCCTGTGATAGTCTAGACGAGAAAGATCAAGGATCTCCATGTGTGTTGGGCAGTAGGAGAGATATAGCTAAGCACGGGCTAGGTCGGGAAGAGGGCGAGATGGCTCAGTGGTTAGAACGCAAATTTATTGACCGCAAGGTCCATGGTTCAAACCCGACCTCTGCCTCTCCACTTCCCTGTCTAGGCTTGGACAACCTGGCATTCTCGCAGCCCTCGTGCTTCCTTTGGGTGGCATGGCAGCTAGGCACCGAAAGTGTTACAGCTGAACGATTATCTTTTTATTAGGTCGGGAAACTTGGCAACTTTGCTTTGAAGGTCTTTAATGCAAGAGCAGCACGGACTGCTTGGTTGAGCCATGTATACCAGTGTCATTGACTTTGGTGAGTCGAGTTCCGGGGTCCCCATGCAAGAAGAAGGAGGTTGTCAACGCGACTGAGTTTACTGGTCGGTGTTTTCATGCTCTTTGGCCAGGTCATAGACTGTCTGCCTCCCCGTCGCTTCCACTTAGCAGTGGAAGCGAAAGCCTTCTCCATCTCCTGGGTCTTCACCACTCATCAGCGTTCTCTGTCACTCTTCACACTTGATTATCCGAAATTGGCAGATCCGCGGGCACCATCGTAGTCGTTAGTTGCTAGTATGGCTTTCCTGGCAGCGGTAGGATCAGCTGATCTCGATGGTATCCAGTGTCTATTTGCTGGAGTCGGATGGCAGACAGTTCCAAAAGCTGAGAGCGCAGCTTCCTTCACTCACTTCCATTCAACCTTCAACCAATCTTCGTCATCAGTATGACTATGCGTTTCCAGTTGGTTTCCAGCCAGATCAGCTCGACATTGTTCAGCTACTGAAACTTGTCGAAGTTGATGAAAGGAATCCCTCTGCCTCGGCACACGCTCGTTCGTTCAGTTGTAGCACCCTTTCGGTGCCTGACTGCCATGCCTCCAGAAGGAATCACGTGGGTTGGGATACTTCCAGGTTGCCCAAGCCTAGACAGGGGAAGTCGAGGGGCAGAGGTCTGGTTCGAACCACATACCTTCGGGTCAGTAAATTCGCGCTCTAACCACTGAGCCATCTCGGTACACGCAATACTGATGGAAAGCGAAGTAACCGGAGTTAAGTTGCGTAATCCAGAAGGAATGAGTCTTTGAGGTTCTCCATGGGTAACCGTTAGTCACATGATCTAACTACATCCACAACTGTCTTGCGGTTGGTGGCCTCCAACTAACTCGATGTAAGCGCTTGTGCTGAAAGTTCCTGGTGGCCAGGAACAGAGGTTGTTCAGCAGATAACTGAAGAAGACGCTCTCGACTATCCGTACATTGAAAATCGACTCCAAATCTACCACCTAACTGAGCTCGAGATAGCTCAGTGGCTAACGCGCGAACTCACTAACTATAAGGTCTATGGTTCGAACCCAGCCCCAGCGTCTCGACTGCTCCTGTCTAGGACAACCTGGCAGTATCTCGGCCGTCATGCTTTCGTCGGGTGGCACGGCAGCTAGGCACCGAAATGGTGTTACAGCTGAACCCTCACTATCATTATCTCCTAAATGTGCTTTTTCGGATGTCCATGTCACCCACCAGGATGACTATACCTGTTCTAGCTGAGCGAAGCAGTCCTGAGAGATATCGACAAAACCCGTCTTTCACAGCTTCATAACTACAGTCTGTCGGGACGTATGCTGACACGACAAATAAACACTGCCTACTGTATTGGTCTTCATTGAGCCAGCCGACCGTAGGGTGGAATGATGATTATTTATTTGGATTAGTCCAATATAGCACTTGCAATCCTGGGACTGGGTGCAACTCCCGTACCGCAGATACCACGAGCCATTACGTCAGGACCATGAGATACTCTAAAATTGAAATGTGAAACTTCTGGACTCGTCCCTGGCGGTTTGAGATGCACTACCGGAGGTCTTGTACGCGTGTTTCGGAGACACCGCATACATGGACATGGGAAAGTATGGTTTCAGCAATTTGGCAGATGGTACGGCTAGAGATGGCTCAGTGACTAAGGCGCGAACTTACTGATTGGAAGGTCCGTAGTTCCTAGTTCTGCATCTCGACTGCTTCTGTTTAGGCTCGGGCAGCCTGACAGTATCTCAGCCCTTATCCTTCCTTCCGGTGGCATGGCAGCTGGGCACCGTAAGGGTGTTGGAGCTGGGCGATTATTTCGCTTACAGAAGCTGAAGGCCGAAACGTGGATGGAGTCTTTTGAGTTTAGTAAGTGGTTTTGTCGTTTATGATGGGTGGTAGTTGAGACAGAGAACATTTTGGCAGTCTTTCAGCCAACTCGATGGGTTCACTGCTTCATCAGTGAACCTTAGCAACTGTATTAAGTTTTTATTTATAGGCTTAAGAACTTGGAATACAACACCTTTGCTCTCGCCCAGTACAAGTTGACTTCGCCTTTGTTTACTCTATTATTCAGTTCTGAACTATGGGGCTCAAAGTAAGCGAGTGAACTCGGCCAAAATTGGTGAATTTGATCACTTCTTCAGATTAGTGAAGGCCAAAAAATGGATGCTCTCTGACAATGTTTGTGGTCATTTTTATTCGGGTGAACTAGAATCCACTATCACGCTGATGACTACGCTGTTCTAGCGTTAATAGCGTTAGCCCAGTCTCATCGGAGAATTTAGCTCAGCTATCAAAGTTGAGTTTCTGCTAACAGTCATCTAGCTTATGCCCTCGCAACCTCCGGTTAAATTTGTTTGTTTTTTTGTGTCAGGATATGCTCTGACACGGCAGCTCTGAGGCTGAGAAGGACAGCTACAATCGACTTTTGTTATGACTGCTTCGGAAAGCAAGAAGCGCGGATTCTGGAAGGTGTTATGAATGCTTTATTCGGCCGACTTAACCCAGAAGAAATCCATGTCGGCGCCCCTATTGTGGTTGACGCTCACCGCACAGGTAGTGGAGAGTAACCGTATGTGCTGAACATCATTTGTTTCCAACCGGCGTGAACTTTCAACACAAGTGCTCACACAATGTGACTTGGAGGCCACCAACTGTAACCAACCCTGCACTCACTTAGACCATGTAGCAATCGGGTGCCAGTGAAGAGCTTCCATATAAGATTGTCGTTCATTCTGGGGCGCACAAGTTGACTCTGGCCACGGCACTATGCGAGCACGCGTGTCAGTTCGGAAGGTTCGTCTTTGCACTATTTAAAGAAGATAGCAAGGCCGTCCCGGCCAACCCGATGACCCTACTCCAAAATATATGGAATAAGGAAAAAAATTCAACAGAATGAAGAGCCTCGACAGGATGCAAGAACATCGCGTGAAAACCACCGGCGTATCAGCCTAGTGGTCATAGCTTCAAAGGTGTTCTCTGGTATTATCCTGCGAGGATTGATCCATCTTCGGGAGAGTCAGATTCGCGAGATCAACATGGGTGTCTTCCTGACTGGGGTTGCATCAATCACATCTTCACTTTGCGACAAGTGCCGGAACTGCGCCACTCCTTCAGGCGGCCAAAACTGGTAGTCTTTCTCGATCTCAGATTTGCTTTCGACTCTGTTGACCGTCAGAAACTGTGGCAATGTCTGATGATGAAATGTCTCTTATAAAGGCTCTATATGCCTCCTCACGCGGATGTGTCTACCGCAAATCCTTTCCTGATTTAGCCACATCTAATGGTGTCAGGCAGCATGCCCCACGTCACCCTTTCACTTTAACTTCCTAATTGGTACGCTGCCCTCGGGTACTGAACTGCTCCCGGGTCGTCCGCTCACAAACATTGAGTGCGCCGATGATATTGCTCTTCTTGGATCAGAAGAAGTTCAAAATGGTTCAAGTAACATAAATACTTCTGCTGCACTTTGTACCTGTAAAGCCTAAGGTGCTGCTGCAAGATCGAGTAGAATCAAAGAGAAACCCCATGCTTGCAGGTTGGTATAGCAGATAGGCTTGTTTACCTGTTCAGCTGGATAAGTCCAGGTGGACTGGTGAAAGACGAAATCTTTTCCACAACGAGGAGAGCCGGGACAGCGTTCGCTAACCTCCGACAATTGTGGAACCAACATGACATCAGATTGACCGTCACAGAATTGCCGCAGTCCGATTTGTCCTACTTTATGAATCGGAGACGTGGTCACTGACCGAAGGCTGTTTGTGTTTGACCATCGTTGCCTCAGAACCATTACGCGGTTCTGGTGGGAACATCAGAGCGGGGATGTTGAAGTACGTCAGATGGTTTTCGGGAGGGTCCACTCTCTCCCGATAGAATGGTTGGCCACACTCGACAGGTTACGCTGGCTAGACCATGTGCTTTTTACGCCAGAGAACCGTTTTCCTCGTATAGCCCTCTTCACCCAGCTTCGTGTCGGATGGGCACGATCGATAGGCGGTTAGTCCATGAAACATAAATGTCCCTACCATCCAGCTCAGCTGCTTTCGTAACTGCCGCCTACTTGGGACGAAACGGACTAATTGTTAGTTACCAGGGCAAATATGGCCACGTTACGCTACCAGCGGCGGTCCTGCATCAAAGCTATTGCCCTCACTGCATAGCTCTCCAGCTCTCTGCCATATCAGCTAAGCGGAACATTTTAATGTCAATGAACTGATTGAACCATCGACTGCAGCGTGTGGCTGTCATTTCCTATCCTCGGTGAACGAAACTAACAACTGGAACCATTGTACTCCGGTACATGGTTTGTAGATGAAAGGCTGGATGAGTTCTATACGGATTCATACACGCCATCCAATACTAACAATGCTTCCGAGGTTTCGCTTTTCAGCAAACCTAAAGGCACCCCCGATAATCTGCCATCAGGGGTCACATATCACAAGCATGCAACACGGCCTGGAACATGCGGCTCTCGATATGCCCTTTTGAAGACTGTAGGTACGACGAAGACAGTGTAGGTCGCTCAGAAAATAGCCTGATTGGTTTCATAAATGAACGAAACTGAAGAATAAAGTGAGTCACAGTCTTCTATCACCGCTTAGGTTGATAATGGAAGCATGTTAACAAACCCTAAATCCATTGTCCGGACCATGCAGTTTGGTCACAGAAATAGTGTAGATCAGGCTTTCGCCTATATTTATGCCATATATCAGATAACAGGATAATGGAAATCTAATTAGTCCTCCTCAAAACGCTCACAGACCGTGCTTCGTTGAGAGGAGATGAGCTTTCACGGCTCGAAAATACTATCCGACGCGTGGAATCAAAGTATACTGATTTGATCCCACCGAGCTACTTTCCACTTCGCAAAAGGACTACATGCCGAAAGGTTTGCGTCTTTTAGCACTAACTAATCGATTCTCCTTTATCTCACGATCAAAATTACCTCATCATTCTCTTTTATCCATGACGTGTAGTTTAACTAGTTTCACGCCAGTGTTTCACTGGTCTTCTTGATATAACTGTGCGACACAGGACACTCAGGCCTTTTAAGAACCAATCCTCTGTCTCCAATTCCACCCCATCCATGATTCCTGGCTGTTCGTGGCAACCCACCCATGTTTTTTGTTTTCACCGTTTGCCGTTCTACAGGATCCAGAAACCGGAATCAGCGTTCTGATGGTGGCTGCTAGTGCTGGTCATACGGAGGTAGTCCGCTATCTCCTAGCCGAAGGTGCACCATGGAATGCAGTAGACTGTGCGTACATGTGTGCTGGAGACTATGCTGCAAAGCACGGTCACCAGGAATGTGTTGACGCGTTACTGGATCATGCAGTTATGTCGGAACTGCTTTTGTCGATTACAACAGCTGCGGCGGATAGTTCCAACACGGCCGATCCAGACGTCGCCCAAGGTGTACCAATGGAGTCTGGTGTATTCAACTCATCCGGATCCAACGGGCCACCTCACGAAACCCTGAACGCTTCTTATTTAGCAAGTCGGTTGGAGTACTCTGAAGATGGCCATCGTCTAGTGGACAAGGACACACATCTGGCTGTAATGATGGATTGGGAGCGTCCACTCATGGCTCGTCATGCTGCGTGGATTTGCCACGCGGACGCACACCCTGTGACACCCCGCAGTATTCGGGTTCTAAATGTCGGATTTGGAATGGGGATCGTGGACGAGGAAATTCAAAATTACAAACCATCCTCGCATGTGATCATCGAAGCGCATCCGGAGGTAAATTCCAGTCTGATTATGCCTTTTGTTTTACACATCCTTTTTGCTATTTAAGTAAGGTCTTCTCTCCCTAATTTTCCAGCTCTTTATATTGAAACAAACATTCGAGCGTCATTTCCTTATCCTCATGAAACAGCGCTGATGGTCAGCTTGTTTTCGCCCGTCGAGTTTCTTGTTTTTAGCTCAAGGCGAGATCGGTGTATAGGATGAGAGCTACTGACCGAACATTTCTTTTCTACCCCTGGATTTCCGGCTGTCCTCAGCACTATGTAAACTCTCGTACTCTTTAAGATTACACAACAGCTATGTAACTGAATAAATGCCGGAAGTGAGGAATTCACTTTGCGTGGTTTGTCTTGCTCACAACAACAATTTAGTTAATCCTGACTGTTAAAGATTTGGGGAGAACTCATTGTCTTGATCATTTCCCCGCCTTAGGTCGCGTTTTTCTGCTTCTTTAATTGTTGATGTTCAAAAAGCCGAACGCTTCTAAACACCCCGCAGAATGTTTACTGAAGCTGATGGACTGATGCACAGTACTCAAACAATCGAGGGTCTTAATGGAGGATCTCTTATTGAGATGGAACGAACGAGATTAGCCACACCGAAACCTCTTTTAAAGCATATTGCTTTATTTGGAACTAAGTAACAGGTAGAAACAAAGAATATACATCCGATGTTCGCTGGATTACTTTGACTTGCTCATCCATCCCTGCAGCCCATAAATTATTGATTTATAGGTATGGAGTCAGAGCTGTTGTGCTATAGATATCTGTCACCGGGGCCAAAATATCCAAATAGGACGGGGTTGTGAACTCACAAGCTTTCCGTGATTTGCTGAGTGTAAGTCTTCCTGAAGGACCCCCTACTGTTTCCATCTGTTCTTAACCATTGTCAAGCTTGTCAACACCAAATGTGTATTTTTTAAGGCTGACCATCGAACCAGCCAATTAGGATTGATTACTTCACATCCTACCCTCTTCATAATATTCACCTATGTTATACCATAACTGATGTAGCGTTGGTTTTCAGTTTGTTTACGTTGGCTCTATCTTCCTCTGACAATTTTTCTTTATCTTTGCACCATTGCGCAAAAAGCGTTTTAATGCGAAAAAGAGAACGAAAAAAGTCATTTCACATGACGCAATCCATAAGATTGTCATGGACGAGAAATTCAGGTCGATTTCATTTGAATCTTTCTTTATCGCCCACTTAGTATACAATTGAGTGTTTCTCTCTACAGAAGGGAAAACCTATTCCTACGCAAAACCATTATGTCAACACTTCCTGAATCGGCCGTACTGAGAAGGTGCTTGCACCACGGTTGTGCGTACCGCGCACAACTACACAGTCGCATTGAAGAAGGTATCGTTGGACGGAGGAAGTAGTACGGCCTGCTCACCAGGTACCGTAATTCAATCTATCTTTACTTTCGGCTCCAGCAGATGACTTCAAGATTATGGAGGGTCAGGGTTATTCATCCTTTATTCCCCTGTTTCCGCCGTTTTCAACTCTTCACTCTACACACGGGAAACAGAATGGACGAAATGACATGGAATTTCCGCAGGCGTACTTGAACTGACGAAACAAGGAGTGACAGTGACCGTCTGTGATGGCGTGTGGCTCATCATCCAGTCATCTGAAGGCATGCGGTCGCCGTCAGCGTATGAAGCATGTTGATGACGACGTGAAGATACATCTCCTGTAATAGGCATGCGGAAGCTTAGACAAAAATCGAAGGATTTCCTTTGAACGCCTTCATCGCCACGTTATGTGATATTGCCCTCCCCTAAGGCCTCCTTGAGCACAAAAACACTTCCTTGATAATGAAGACTGTCCTAAATACGGGCGACAGTACTCTCGATGAAGACCTATGGTTTGAACCAAATTTTCAAGATATTTCCGTGCACTTGATTTACCAGGACTCAAGCACACCTTTGTCCTGTTCGGTTCGACATAACCTGATGACAGCGCCGTTTTTTGGTCTCAGCTACGTTCCCGCAAAGTTATTGATAAAACAGCCCACACACTTAATTGCCAAATCAAAACTGGCCTTACGTTAAGGGGTGCCTAACATTAATGCAGTGGTGATGGAAGACACGAGTTTTTTTCGCGGGTAATCCAAGCCTGAGTCAGACTCGACTTAGCACTGTTCGTTCGTCACATAAAAGGTTCAATAATACAACGTTGTTCAGTGAATTTACAAGCAACTTCACGAACTAATCGATGAACTTAATACTGTGTTTTCCGTCATGAGGCCACATATACTGTGTAATTTGGTCGCATGAATTAATTAACGCATGCTCGACGAACATACCTTTGTGACCATTTTTCTTTGGCACATTCATCGATAACGACGCCGGGGATTCAATAGTAGCGATGCTAATGCAAAGGCATTTCGTTCACAGTTTCGCTCACCGTCGCCAGTTTGCACCTGAAGGGAATATGGGTAGCCCAGGTTGTAATGATAGTCGTTGGTCTGTTCGCTGAGCTGGGCGATCTGGTTGCAAACTTTCCACCAATCCATTCACGCGCAATAACCGCGCACTTCCGACCTAAATGCGCTTCCAACTACGACACACCGATGATGTCATCTTAACTGATGGTGAAACGTTTGCAACCAAATAGCCCGGCTCAGCAAACAAACCAACGGCCACCATCGCCAGTGTACAGAACAGCACGACGAATAACATGGCCCTGCCTGGTCGCGTAACAAACAGTGAAGTGGTCTCCAGAGGCCATTATCTGACGAGTTGGTGGGCAGCCGAAAGGAAGTCGCCATTGCGATAAACGATTGGTTTAACCAAGATTCCTCCGAAATGCCTCAAGAGTTCACCTCTGGTCGATCAAGTGTTCCAGCCGCAATTTTGCTGGGAGCAACACACAGGAATGATGGATTTCAAAACTGTCGCTCCATTCGCTCCTCTTGGCATGCGGTCCTGAACCATTCCTGATCCCATGTTTTTTTTTACTTCATACGTCTTTTCCTGTCACTCACGTTTTTCCCTTGTGAACACAATGGATGTTTCGTGCATCAGACTCATGGCAAACTGAACTCAATAATAAGCCTGAGACTGGTACCCTGTGGCTCTTGTATAAACCTCCGGTCCCTGAAGTTCCCCGCCCCCAGGTGGGGAACTCCCCACCGGTTTCAAACAGTCAGGTCAGGTGAGTATCACTCGCTGGTGAAACAAAAACCGGTTATGCGAAAAAGGTGCTCAGATCGAAACGCAAATTGTAGAGTATAGTTGCGCTTGTGGATGCCCATTCCAAGCTCGTACTTTGGTAATTTAACTGAGAACGAAGAATTTTAGGAGGAACTTTACAAAACTAATATAATTCGTGACATGAAGCTCAATCACTATACTGTATCTCGTTTAGAAGCAGGGAGTGAAGAACTCAAAGATATGCTAGCTCTGCTAAAAGCTGCAAATCCCCAACCGATCTGTACACTAGTGTGGATCTGACAAATTTTTAGGTGTTCCGATTGATCGATCACTCTGTGTTTCTGTGTCGAATTGAAAGATCGTCCAAACAACCTGAGTTAGTACCTGGAAACGGAAGCAAGTGCTGCCTCCCAGGAAGTACGGTCGTAAAACACGAGGAGGAAAACCTGAGGAATTGGCATTTGTGAATAGGTTGTGTCGATGCCATCAAAGTGCTATGAATTCAGAGGTGACATCAGGTTTTGCTCTGAGATCCTAAAAGTGCTCATTGAGGGTAATAGCCACTTTTATACAACCATACAGACTCTTCATTTACCAGCACCGGGTTTGTTGGATGCATGGCCACTTTCGCTAGCCGTGAAGACGTCATCTATTGCCTTACCTTGATACACTTACAGTATTCGAAGATTAGCGGCACTTCAAATAAAAGCCAAGTGCTATCTCCCCTACCAGTCCGCCAGTTACATCCGGCGCGTCATCAAGACACGGTCATTCTATTATGGGGTAAAATATTACTACTTCTCAGTTTCCTCCATCTTACTTGTCTCTTGGTGCAGTTTTCTTTTCCGGGATAGACTGAAAATAGTCTCCCTGAGCGGGCCACAACTATGGAGTCCTAGGATTCAGCACTTGGGTGATCTCTTGCTGGTTGCATGAAATGCACTAAATTGCAATCCCGTTTTCAAATTTGTGGGGGCGAGATGGACCAGTGGTTAGAGCGCGAAGGCCTGTTGTTCGAATCCGACCTCTGCCTCTCGACTTCCCCTGTCTAGACTTGGGCAACCTGACAGCATCTCAGCCCTCGTGCTTCCTTCGGGTGGCATGGCAGTTTGGCACCGAAAGTGTGCTACAGCTGAACAATACGATTTTTCGAACTTGTTAGCCAGTGAGTAGAACATAAGGTGGACTCACTTTGCCGATTAGTGTCAAAATGTGCTTCTGCACTCTTGTCAGTCTCATTCTGAGGAATGTAGCGAAATTGATGACGGTAGAAAACGGAACCGCGACATTAACGTGATTTGTGAAATCACAGGGAAGTCTATCATGCTGGATTATTTAACTTCATTCGTCCTGCTTTGAGTTTCCGCTAATCCCCTATTTGAGCCCAACCTGACTGGTTAGACTTTTTGTACCATTCTTCGCCAAACTTGGTTGTTTGGTTTCCTTCACAACAGTACACCGCTAAACAACACTGATGATGTTATATCGATTAGTAACGAAATGTTTGCAACCAAATTGCCGAGCTCAGCGAACAAAACACTAGACATATATAACTTGAACTACCAATGTTCCCCTCAGTAGCCAAGCCCAACATTTCATCCTTACTTGATCTCACTAGGTGACCATGGCTGGCAGCCTCAGACCAGTAACTTGATTAGAACTAGGTATAAATTTCTGATTTGGTTGAAAATATCTGCATGAGCTATGTACAGTCTCAATACTGGTAGCTCGGGTGGGTTAATTAGCTGTTTATCAAGTGGCAGCTGATGTGTTCGCCGAGCTTGGCATTTGATTTCATCACCGTACGAGAAGACATCGTCATAGCGCGGTTGGGTGGGATCCATCAAACGAAAGTCAGAGGGATTCATCACTGTGGTGACACTGTATTTCGGAAAACAACCATGAGGCGGTGGTGCGTTATGTTTTTGGTAATTTCTACCATGTGCCTTCCTATCATCGTTTTTTATATACCGGACTGACGTTTCCAAACGATCTTTTGACAGAGAGTTGTGGGCCTGATGTAAGCATGGTGCGAGACACAAGTTAGCTTTCATTATTCATATCGGAAAGGTTTCTAAAGCAACTCAACGGTTACTGTTCCCCTAGATTGGGCTTTGGCTTGTCCCGGCCCTTACAAATCATTTTGTCCTTATTGGGCGAAACTTTGGGCTATAGATAATCTGTATACTTAGTCAATATTTTTTGCGCAAACAATACCGGTTGTCTCAACAGTACCTCGCATTCCGGACAAATATGTGATTGAATGGGGTCATTTGGCTAATCATCATCAGGTTTTTGACATCTAGCAATGTTAGGTTCCGGATGAGTGACAAGGTGTAGTGCTTTCTTTCTTATCGCACCTGTTCTTTGATAAGGGTGTCAGCCTGTCCTGCCAATGTAATTGCTGCCGCAGATGATGGATGACACGGGATGGAAACCAGCCAGCGACAAACCACAGGTCATTCAAGTGACCAGTTACGCAGAGTTCTCTTAAGCTAACACCCCGGTGCTAGCAATCTGCGGGACATTAGCGATTAAGTTGAGACAACCAGTTTCGTGTCCCAAAAAGCGTTAATTCAAAACCTTGGCACTGCTCTCGAACCGGCCCACCTGAATGTTCTCGCAAGCCCGTTCATCTATGATCTGGCAACAAAGTATGAAAGCAATAATCAGTACACTCTCTCGGCTTAGAAACTGCCGCCTCCCTGGATGTGGGCCACGTGAAGCAGCTTCTCGATCAGGCAATCGGTGGCGCTACTACATCAAACCTACCGCCATCAATGCGTAGTTGTCCAAACTAGAACAGCCCGTGCTATCTCCTCCAGTGCTTAATTATACTTCACCCGCTCTCCCATTTTCTAGTGACCGAAACTGTAGCAGCTAGAATCAGCGTACACTTTGGCACATGGTTCATAGTTGATAAACTGAACTGTTGTAACTACAATTCGGGCCCATAAACCTGTTTTACGGTGACGATTGATGAAAGAAAAACTACCACCAAACCCTTTTCTTTCTGATCAAGCGGATTAGGATGCCTGAGTGCTTTGATTTTTGCTGCAGTCACTAACTTTAACATCACACCACTGAATTGGAGGTTGCTTTTTTGTGGTCCCCAATGATCGTCATTTTAATAACACAACGTTTCAGGTTCTCCAACGAATCGAAAACGATGGTTGGATGTCAAAACCAGGTATCCAAGTCATTCGTGGCCGTTGGCAGGATACCGTCCCTACACTTGCTGAGGAAATTCAATGCGGTAAATGTGAGCCGTTTGACGGGATTTTCTTTGACACCTATGCTGAAGACGATATGGACTTGCGCCAGTTCCACAGCTGGCTCCCCAAGTTGCTTCGCCAGCCCTGTACAGGGGGCGACGGAGAAACAAAGACCGGTCGATATTCCTACTATAATGGCGTGTGCCCGGACAACGTATTTTTTCACGGAGTCGCTTGTGAAACGATCCGGTTGCATTTGAAACGGTAAGGTTTTAATGGTTGAGATACCGCTAGATGTGTATACTGAAAAACAATTTATGGCGTGCGAAACCCTTACTCAATGTGGACTTTTATCTTGCATGCCCAGAACTGGTCTTCTTGTTTTATGGTCTACGGATATCGCCAAATCCGTTTTGCTACCGAGTTCACAACATAGCCGAGCTGGTCGATAACCTGGGTCAGCAACTAACAGAACATTTTCCCATTGACCGGTATATTGCAAACATTGTTTGGTGTTGCAACCTACATTCTGAACGTTCTGTTCTGTCACCTTTTTAGCCACTCGCAAGCGTTTGGCGATACGGTTTTTTCCACTAAGGAATCAAGCTCCTAAAAACCAAGGGAACAAGTTCTGTTTCACAAAATGGCTCATTTACTCATAAAAAACACCACAACGAAGGTGCACCGTACCACTGACCCAGATTTATTGGTTATTGGACTGTTAAACGGTTGATTTCTTCACCACTGTTGATACCTCACCTTAACATCGGCGTGCCATTCTTAACCAGGCTGGATTTGGCCTGATCAACAGCTTAGCGACCCAAATCGTCGAACCGTATCACAATATAGCTAGAATATAGGATGAGGCAGCGCGCGATGACTCAGTATTTTTCGAGTTCCAGAAAACTCATCACTTTGGTTGCTATATTAGGGAACATCTTTGTGACAAGCTATCTTGTTTGTCCTTTTATTGAGTTTAGTTAAACGGAGCAAAAGCTGTTGGCCCGCGATGACATCCCTCATTACTTTTTGTACCAATATGGTTCAGCAAAAAAGTTACAAGAGTGGTGAATAGCTGGGGGAAGTTACTTCATATGAATTGGGGAATTCTGCCCCACTCTCAAGAAAGATATTTAAAAAGGCAACTGGTTTGATTACTTTGACGCAGAACGCGTTCCATGTCACTAGGAACACCCGTCGGGATATTTTGTATCCTCATTCACAACTGATGCTTACTGCTGTCTTGAGTCAAATGTTGACTACATTCGCGTGCTAAATAATTTCGTCCGCAAGAACGCTTACACCCGTTTGCGTTATCAACTTTGGCGGTTGTGGAGTGTTCCGGACCTGATTTTATCAGTCGTCTCATCCAACCAGGTGCTCCAGTCCCTACAGTCTTCACAGTCACTGAATTGACCAACGGCTAGTTCAACACTTGATCCATATCACGAAAAGTATCGCTGAGGATGCATAGTCGTTCAGCTGGAACACCCTTTCAGTGCCTCGCTGCCATGCCACCCGAAGGAAGCACGAGGGCTGGGATACTGCCAGGTTGCCCAAGCCTAGACAGAGGAAGTCGAGAGGCAGAGGTCTGGTTCGAGAATTCATAAAACACTTCAGGAACTCCGATTTGAATTGCCTCCTAAACTGCCTTGAACTTAATGGGGATCGTGACACCCTTCTTTTGACTCGTTTGGGCAAATTCACCCTGAATACGTGCATCGGTTCTATGTTTAACTATATAAGGATAAGTTTGGATAAGGTAATCTGAACACTCAGTTGGGCTCCTGTGCTACCAGCCGTGTAACTTCAGATAGCACAGGAATCCGTGTGCCAGCTTCTAACCGAAAGATTCAGGGTCGTTATGGATTGGGAAACCTCGCAGTTTCCCATACTTGGGGCTTGCTACGGGTTACGTGGCGACTGTGATTTAGAAAGCACTAACAGGTGAACGTGGCTACCAGCTATTGATAGACACATTTAAAACGGTGGGAACACGGCTACTGAAAGCCGCAAGCATTTAGTAGTGTCCCGTCAGTAGCAAGGCTAATAACTAAATAAAAACGGGTTTTATAGCAACTTTCAAAACAAAGTTTATCACCTGATTAAGGATTGGATAGGCCAACCAACCGAAAAAATGTGGTTGTTGATCTGTGGGTAAACTGAGTTGAAGAACTCGAAACTATCATTCTCAGTGCATAGCGGTAATAGTTCTCTGGGAAACTCTGTCAGAATGTAAAGAGGAAAATTCTCCGACTCAGTCAGGATACATACGAAATCGATGGTTCTTGTAGAGGGACTTTGGTAAAAGTCGATTGCGCAACCACAAAGTACGTGTTCATTAGTAGGATTAAGAACCAACTCGTCAGCTAGGTTCAGTGAGTCCCGGACATTGTATTGTAAAACGGTGACCTACGTAAAACTTTCCTTCAAAGAAGACAGATAATCAGGATACGAACACAATGCCTAGTGGTGGTACTAAAGCAGACATACATTGGAGCAGAATCACGTGTTCCCAACCGGACTCGAGGGTCACCACTACCCTCCATCAAAGGATACCAACCTATTGAGGACGAATCGCACTATTTATGTAAACGTGAAGTTGACAAAACTTATGGGTATCTCCTCATTGGAATGAGTGAATACGTGGCTTTTTGGGTCAGAAACGATCTTTCCCAATTTACCGGACTGAATTGCGGGCGGAGGACACCACAATCATCTGTAGTTGGACATGTGTTCGTCACAAGCCATCTAGTTAATTTCCCCTCAGAGTTTACTATCCTTCGCCACCGAAATTCACGTGTTCTGAGGTTCGCGGGGGCCGTTGCAATAATTCGATCAAAGCCCTCGCTGTGCTCGAAAGCTGCCTGAGGTGCCCGCTAAACCGACTTAGGCTTAGTGATGCAACAGGTCATATTTTTGTCACGGCCGCCTGGAGGCGAGCTGCTTTGTATAACCGAACATCACATTGATTGGACGGATGTGCCGTGAGCCGGCTACGGATTACACGAGGGCATGTACTGATCGGTCTGAGCCAATCAGGATCGAGCATTTTGGTTCGGCGCTTCTCACAGCATCACGAAACCTCCGTGATAACCCTATAAGTACAGTTGTACTGATTTCTCTCGGTCTGCTTGGAGCGCTTCTCAGGCTACCATGTCTATCGGTATTCCATAGTGGGTGGAACAAGAAGTGAATGAATGACGTGGGAGTTGCAGTACCTCCGGCGGCATACATCGGCTGACCTATCCGATCCATAACCACGTGGTAAACTCTGTCGTGAAACTTCCTATGAAACTTTTTCGTTTATTAGCCTTGGTACCGCCAGTCTCCTATTTCTTTATTTGAGACTTCGTTGGCTGCTTTTTTCTACTTATAACGCACCTCGTTGTTCGGCTGGTGTATGAGATAACCGCTCCTCAAAGCAGTGGTCCGAGACATAATTACCAAGACGTGTCCAAAGCATGGTACACTGTGCACCTTGTAGGAAAAATTGACTTGGAACATTTAATTTCCCCCTATCTTTTATATACAGTGGTCATGTCTTGGGGAGGATGGTGACAATGCCCACACTTACAATTTCGGGTCGTCCGTATTTGCCAAATTTTCAGTGAGTCTTAGGCAGTTGAATAGTCCGTTCTTTGGCAGGACCTCTACCATCACACTACGACAGTATTGACTTCTCGTGTTCATGTTCAGCGAAGGGGGTACAAATGAATGAACTCTTAGTTTACAGTAAATTATCTTGCTGGTTCACAATATCGGCTCCACGCATATTTTACAAGTGGTATCTTATCCCTGGCTTACTTATCCAACTTCCCATTTTCGTTTCAGACTCAATGTCGAGTGTACGTTTGAGCCGATACCCGTGGATGTTTCTGACCCGAAGCTCTGGAAGGACTTATCTCATCGTTATTGGTACTTTGACACGTATTTTTTGCCCAAATGTACGTTCCAACCAGAGTCATACTAGAAACGCCTCGTAGACGTTCAGCATATTTTACATGGACTGGGTGACGGATCTCGTTTATACTGGTAGGCAACCTGTCGGTCAGCAGATCAGTGTGGATGGAATTAACACGACTTGAGTGGAGTTTGGAGGTCGGGATAGTAGCCACTTCACGAAATCGCCCAGTCTACAGCGTCCGATGCTTGACTATTCAGCTATTACTGACATTAGTCTAGCTTCTCGGCCCGTTAGCATTTCCTATTATGACTGTGTCCTTGGCAACTTCTGTCACCAAATGACTCATACATGCTCGTGCGTGTGTTTCCAAGTTTCCATCAATGTTAATCCACGCATGTCTAGTTTACTAGCTGTTAGGAAACCGCTTGTAGCCACGTAAATGAACTATCTTGAATTGGAATCCGACTGGGAACAGTTGGAACCGGACTCGATCCTAATACCTCTCGACTCCCGAAGCAATACTCCACTTCAGGCGTCGACCCACGTCGCACGCCACCTTCATCTGCCAAATCCCTCTCCCTGGTGAATCAGCAGTTGATCTGTCAGCGCACTCAAGAAGCCTTTTGATTAACACCACTCAGCCAAGTTATGTCCATCCGGCATCCTTGGGATGATGGTCTCAAGTCAGCAAACATTATCTTTTGAATGGGTCTTTGGAGCTAACCGGTATAAATTAAATACAGTGACCAAGTGTACGCCAACAAACAGAACTTCAAAACTTAGACGGCGAACTCTCTTCAGAGGGGTAAGCAGCTTCAAGACGACTAAATTCTACTTTTGAGTGATGAGCTCAACCCACTTTACAGTATTTCACAAGATATTCGCCATATACGATGAATCGAATCGAATCGGAACCCGTCCCAGATTAGGAGTTTTCGTGATCGGCCTCACAGACCATCTTTGATTCCCCGGGTCGGAAACTCCTTTTGAAGGACCTCAGGATCCAATTAACTAAATTTATGAATCATGTGTTTTAATTCGGAATGACTGAGTGAACGGTAATCACCAATACGTCTGCGGTATCAAAGAGGGAAACCTCGATGGCCTCTCGGAGAGAGCAGAATTTACTACGCTTGATGCACCACATCGCTACTATAAATATAGAATCCTAACTGTAGCTGACTTTCAGTGATTTGTTTGGGGACGAAAGTTAAGACATCACAGATTGGTGATTGCATTAACAGGCTGAAAGATTGGTTTGATAACGCACTCCCACAAAATATGCACTCGATCGCAGACACCGGAAACACCACCACGGTACACTGCATGACGTCGCAGTTGCATGGCAGAAGGATGTTAGGAAAAGCTTGGGTGCTGTTCATCCGTCAGGATGCGGTTCACGTGACACCCCGTGTGCTTGGCCGGAGATACTGAACGACATGGCGGCTAAACAAATAGAGGTCTTGTGTGCGTGCTTCGGAGGCACGATAAAGGAAAAACAAGGTTTCAGTACGGGATGAATTGCCAAATTTGACAGACAGTACGGTCATTGAAGGCTGCAACGTAGATCAGGCCTTTTGAGTTTAGTAAGTGGTAGTTTGGTTTATTTATCTAGGCGATGGTTTAGACACGGAACGATGGTCCTAATAATCTGACACTTGGCTCGAAGGGGCTGGCTGACCCGAGGTTGCTGGGAGTAAGGCATAACGGTCTCAATCCTAATGGATGTACGCACAGCAGGTGCCTTCTGAGCAGCACGAGACTGATTTTAAAAGCATTTGGACCGTATTGAATAATGCGCCGACGGTCACGGTCAACCGTTGTGCGATCAAAGCGTGCGGTTTTCAGAGTCGATCTTTTCTAACCCGTCCTTCCGAGGAAGCCGGCGTCGATGCTCCTATACATGTGGTTATGCTGGTTGCCTTCACTCTCCTATTGCAGTGGACGGTACAACTTTACCTCCAGGCTGCCTCGTAATGTGATATCCCACAGTACGAAGACCCGCTATTCTTGGATGCGCTTCTCCATGTCGGCTTTTGTGGCACGGTTGAAACTTAAGGAGCCGAGTTCCATCTGTTTTTTCTCGCAGGATCATTGCATCAGCGAAGCGCGACGAGGAGACAGCTGCAGGTCTGGTCTCATGGCTCCGCACAAAAGAACGGAATTACTTGATAATATTAACCCGTCAGAAGTCACTATGCTTGATCTGAGGTAGAATAGGTTAAAGACAACTCCTTATTAGATTTGTTGCGGGGTTGAAGGATAGTGCTTTTGAGATGAGTCCTCCACTGAGATACCGTCGGATCCATGATTCATCAACAACAATGTCGCTATGGTACATATTGGCGTTTAACTGCCATACAACTACATCAAATAAATACTCAACGAGGAATGAGGAGACCGGGGTTCCCGTCCTGAGGGAGAAGCATAAAAACGAAGTGCCTTCAGGTAAAAATTTGAATATCGTTTTGCGGTAAGATGCCATAGTCGGATCTGCCCAATATCTTTACGATCCTAGGTTAGAAAGCGACTATGTGCGTGCAGATATGCTCGTAACACACCTTGTACGGGTTTCTAGCCACGTTCATGGACAATCACGTGGAGTCCTACCGGGAAAGCACAACACAGGTTGTGCTTTTGTTCGTTGTCTGGGTTTCGCGATCCATACAGGCTGGCTGCAGGCCACCATTGGGCGGGAATCGACGCTGTCGGAAATACGGATCCACTTTCCCATAGATAGACTTCTTCGGTAGGCTGAACATGCATGGTACATATCAAAACCACTTCATTCTGCCAAGCTTTATTAGATACTCATTACCAAGTAAATGCTTGTGCAGCACTTCGTTGCGGATAAGCTACAGCTCGGCAACACCTGCTAACCCAAGAAAACATTCAAGAGGGCAAAGACTTCTACCATAGTTGTTTTGTGTGCGCGACCCGCAGTCTTCGATCAAGCACGTTTCTGACATTAATTCATTAGTATTAACGGGATCTTGATGGTGTGTTCATGGACTTCAACAAATATTCACCTCATCTATCACGGCAGTTGGGGTGCATGCTTCCATATCCCGAAGTTTCAGAAAAATCGAAGTCTTGGAGCAAGACTGCGCTTTGGAGGTGCAAAACTGATGTCGAAACACAGGATCGCTTCCGACTTACTCGAATTGAATTGTGTGGAATGAAAGTCGTCGAGTAACAAAATACTATCGCCCGCACAGTCTGAATGTTATTCCGGCAACCAGATTCACTCTCCTGTGTATGAATTCCGCAATGATGTCGTTGAAGACAGGGAAGCGCTGACATACCCCATGAACTGCTGGGGGAACTTTAAGCACAACTCATGGGGTTGCTGAAAACTTTTCGACAGCCCATGACCGGTTTCATCCAATCTTGGTGGAAGATGGGAGTATTTCGCGGATATCGTATAATTTGGGTCCAAGCAGGAAGGAATGCGCCTACCCGATGAACCGGAATAAGGAACACGAAACCGGTCATTGGCTGTCGAAGAGTTTTCACCAACCCTATGAGTAATGTATTACGTCTATACATGAGGCAACCTTCGTTCGGCACATTCATCTGAGGGCTGTCATGGACGAGAGATTCAACTGCGATTCATTTGAGTCTTCTCGAACTAGTGTGAAAACGTACAAGGGAAAACCCACTTGCAGATTCTACGGATCCAATAGCGTGGATGTGGACCACGAATTCGCTTTGGCAGCATGTGTCGTGCTCTTCAGTCGTCACCTCAGAGACAGCAACATCAATGTTGATACTGATGCTTCACTGCAGTGCAGCCACAAAGATGATTTACTTGTACTTAAGGCATTAAAGTGGAAAGAGGGGACTACAGAGAGACCTGGTGTTGGTCTGTCACAGGTATTCTGAGGTGTCTATACCCCCAAGCGCTCAGTCAGACTTTCTGGATAGGAACTGACAGCACGAACTCCACTGATGTCGATTAGCCACCTTTGTCGCAATGTCTCCAGCCAAGTACAGCCGGGAAAGAGGTCACGGGGACCCCATCCAAGACGGACCGCAACAGCAGTACCTAAACTGTTCGTAATCTTTTTCACACTCTCCCGCCAAGATATACGTTACCCACCTCGCAGTTTGCGCTATTCTGATGAAGGCGGAGGAAGAGAACACTCGTGTCGGTAGACGAGTTTTCGGCATGTGTAGCATGTGGCCAAGCTACCGCAGCTGATCGTGCGGTTGAAGTCGCTTCGTAACGTAACGTAAATCTGTTTAATACACCGGCTACCTGTTCACAGTCCTACAAGACGCCCTATGGCTTGCGTCGCACACACTGCACTTAGGTATTGCAGTATCAATGGAGCCTTGTTATGTCAGGTCTAGGATATATCCCTAAACTTGCGGCAGTCACTTCGGGTATTCTCTTCATAAAGGCGGGATGACTGATTGGGTCCAAGTACCGGATTCACGTCCTCATACTGGACTGCGTGGTTGAGACGATAATCAGCGTTTTTGAATAAGTCTGGCGTGTTCTTATTTGGGTCTGCAGTTTGACTGCGTTCCTAGACAGGTGTCTAGCCTCCATAACAACAGCTCGAACTGAACGGGCCAAATGAGGACCGTGGGTTCAGAGATGGGTGGCCAGTCAAACTGTAACTGGATCTACTCCGTTCACTGATCTTGACAAGCGCTATTATATTTTAGGCCTCAATTATTCTGTTTGATTACTCCGCTAAAAGTTTGCCTTGGATTCTGTTTCGCAGTCTAGCTGAAGCAACTTCCTCGCTGCCCCAGCCTCTGCAACTTCCTAAGTACACTTTCATACGTCTCTATATGCATAAAAACCTCGCTTGGGTTGACGACAAAGTCCTCACAGTGCATGCTACGAGCCCGAGGGCAACGTTCCGAATCATGTCGCATCGAAGCTTGCTCCTACCCACGGTACCTTTAGCTGGGTTATTTCTTCCTAGCTACATTTTGTCTTACAGGGTCCATTTTTGACGAAAGTTCTGGCGTTTTTCAGACCAGTATTTCAAAATCATATCAGTGCTAACCGGGAAGTTGACTTACTCATGGGATGAAATGTACACTGGATTACTGCGTGATCTAGTTGGTTGCAGCCAATGAATCAGTAGGGCTCCATTGTTGCTCATCAGTAGGAGACACCAGGTAGCTCAGTCGGGCCACCTGGACCTAAACTCAGTACTTCTGAGAAAAACTTGGTGGTCAACGCAAAAGATATCCATGATTATTACGTCTTGTATCTCAACTAAACATTACCACCAATTACTACTCCCGACCGGTATAACGTTTATCCCGGGATTTGTGATAACTGGTGAGCTGGTTAACTCTTGGTGTTTTCCACTCAATCAGTGCTGGGGCATAAGCAGAAACTAGGAGGAAAAAGAAGTATATCGACTGGCGTCTTCATAGAACTGAACGGCGGACCAGAGACGAAAGTTTACAAATATCCAGTCGAGCGATGCCTCGGTCCAGAAACTGAAAGCTACATATAGTTCTGAGACATCAGTGGTCGTAGACCGGAGGAAGTCCTCGACCCTCTGCCCGATGTGGCCATGTCTCGCAGCCGTACAACAATACAGGCCACACAAGTCTGATATACGCGTCCTCCGACAGTATTCATATTTGAGGGCGCAAATTGGCAAACACATTTCCGGCCTTCCTCTGTCACACTACTGCCAGAGCTAGTGCAACTTCTGAGATATGTACAGAATTCCGCAACTTCCAGTGTCACTCCTTGAATGCTCTGAGGCGTGGTCCAAGACCGTAAGTCCTGCAGGATGACCTGTCACCTTACGGGCGCAAAACAAAGAAGTGGGTGACCTTGGTCAGCTTTTCAAATAATGTTTGTGCTTCTTGTTCGTTTTAAAAACAGAACAATGTCGTCTGCATATTCCAGATTGACAAGGATTTCTCCCGGAGGGATATGAACAGTGGGGTTTTACAGACCTTCCAAAGTTTGCCTCATTACCTCATCAGTGACGATATTAAACAAAGATGGAGGGAGTGAACATCACTGTCGGATACCACTGCACGTAGGAAAGCTTTTGGAGAGTTCTCTGTACACACTCCTGGGGCGTTTGCTCACAATACGCAGCTCTTCTTGGATCTGACACCGTTGTAATGCAAACAATACTAAATAATCTAAATTACTCTGCCCCACTGTTTGACATGCGCTTCATACCTGCCAATTGTAAAGTGCTGCCGCAAGACTGTGTGGGCTCGAACCCTAACCTCATGCTTGCGGATGAGCCGATTGTGGCAGACAAGGTTGTCTACCTGAGCATCTGTATCAGTTTCGGTGGTGTCGCGAAATATGATATTTCCATGCGGATTGAGAAAGCCAGAGCAGCTTTCGTGGACTTGCATCCCTTGTGGCGTAGGTAACATCAGCTTATCCGTCAAGGGCCGAGTTTACAATGCTGCAGTGCAATCCATATTACTATGTGGGTCTGAAACCTGGATGCAGCGTCCTGAGGATATCAAAAGACTCAGTGTTTGACCAACGATACCTTCGGAGCATTGCCCGAGTCTGATGGGAACACCGGATCTGTAATCCTGAAGTACATCAAATGATTTTCGGAATAAATGGAAAGGAAAGCGTTCAGCTGTAGCACCCTTCGGTGCCTAGCTTCCATGCCGCCCAATGGAAGCACGAGGGCTGGGATACTGCCAGGTTGCCCAAGCCTAGACAGGGGAAGTCGAGAGGCAGAGGTCAGGTTCGAATAAATGACTCACTCAGGACAGATGAACTGATTCGACTCCATAGGTTGTGCTGGCTTGGTCACGTGCTCCGTATGCTAGTCGACCGACTTCCTTGAAGAGCCGTTTTCGCATAACCACGCGAAGGGTGGAAACGAGCCAGAGGAAGTCAAGCAATGACTTGGTAGCGAGGCACGAAATCACTACAAGCAAACTCAGCTGCGCTGGTCATTGCCGTCTCCTTCGATGGGGACCCCGAGACGGGAGACACCAATGGTTAGAGACATGGTCAGACGCTGCCTGGTTGAGCCCTCGATGGCGTTCGTGCATCCAAGCTTTTGCCTTCAATACATATCTCCCCTCCCAACCCCCCAACCCAA
Source organism: Opisthorchis felineus (assembly GCA_004794785.1). Classification (NCBI taxonomy): domain Eukaryota; kingdom Metazoa; phylum Platyhelminthes; class Trematoda; order Opisthorchiida; family Opisthorchiidae; genus Opisthorchis; species Opisthorchis felineus. Next base: position 620,349 of record SJOL01006424.1, on the reverse strand, counting down.
TTAAAAGTCCACTGACACCCCTGTATTTACGCACAATTACATCAGCTACCGCCTCCAATGCGCAGCCAGCTACCCCATCTCCCCAAATCATCTGTGAACGAAACTGTGGTAGCTATAACCACTGCGCGACAAGTACGCGATTCTCACAGTTGGTGATGACCCACAAGTATGTGAATACAGACGGCGCATGGTGTCTACGAAATTCTGAGGCATATCCTGCTGCTCAAGCGTGTTGAATATGGCCAGCCGGTCGACAGAATCGGATGCACTCGTGTAGTCAAGGAATACTAAAACGGCAGAGGGGCTAAGTACGCGCCATTGCTCTAATACTTGACAGTGTGAAGTGGTCCGCAAAGCTACCGGACTGGGTGGGATCAAACCTGAATCCCATGCTTGCCCACCACCTAATCGACGTGGTGGTTAAATTCGTTTACCTGGGCAGTTTCAGTGGAGTGGCTGTACGCGAGACGACTTCTCGAATCGGGCGAGCTTTTACGAAACGCCGATACCTATGGAGCCGACGCGATGTCAGCTTCTGCCACCGACGGAGTACACACTGGCGGTGCGCTCCATACTGTTTTATGGATAGGAGACATGGTCTCTGCGCAAAGATTATGTATAAAAGATATTGGTGTTTGACCGTCCGCCTCCGAAACATTGGCCGGGTCTGGTGGGAACATTGGGCTAGCAACGCTGAGATACGCCAGGTTTTAGGAAGAACACTCCCACGATGGACGAGCCAGTGACGCCTCGTGAGTTACGCTGGCTTGGACATGTGCCTCGCATGCCAAAGGACCGTCTGCATCGTAGAGCTTTTTTCGTCCACCCCCGTACTGAGTGGAAGCGACCGAGTGAGGGACAGTCTATAACGTGGCAAAAAAGCATGAAAACACTGACCAGTAAACTCAGTTGGCTTGACAACTTCCGTCTCCCTGTATGTAACCCCGGGACTCGACTCACCAAAGTTAATAACACTAGCAGACATAGCCCAACCAAGAGTCAGTGGCGTTCGTGCATCAAAGTATCGGTCGTTGATGAGTACCTGCCCAGGTTCCCGTTCCCTCGAAGCGATGCCATTGCCCCCAAATATTGGTTATTTTCCCTGGTCCTATTTCCGGTGACCGAAAATTCACCAGCTGCAGGCAGTGTAGCCTCGGTAAATGGTTCATAGCTGACAAACCGAAGCTGGACTGTTTGACCTGCTGGTCTGTATTAAGATGTGTCATGTCGATGCAAAGATTAACCGGATCTAATTCCCATCCCATGATTGACCCTGAACACCCTCCTGGCAGCACTTATTCCTAAGTTGCATTCACTGAACTTAAATTTGGTTGTTGATCTTCAACCTCGCCCGACGACCGTCGTGACCTTTCAGAGAACCTTCTGTTCCAGTGTGCCTCTTATTTTGGCATCTTGATACCGACAAGCAGCTGCACGGCAGCCAAAACGATGTGGGTTCCCACGTTAATTCATTTTTCTAACAAAGATTGAAGATAGATCAAGGGACTCATAAACAAACAGAAGGCTCTTAATGGACACCTTCAAGGCCCTTGAAGAACGCTTTGTTGTCTCAGCTACCAGCTCCATAATACTGAAGCTAAAGCACACGCCCATTGCGGGGCTAAAAAGTAAACAAACCATCCAGGTGTAGCACCCTTTCCGTGCCTAGCTATCATGCCAACAGAGGAAGCACGAGGGCTGGGATACTGCCAGGTTGCCCAAGCCTAGACGGAAGTCGAGATGCAGAGGCCGGGTTCAAAGCACCGACCTTCGTGCTCTGACCACTGAGCCACTCCGCCACCCTCGTAACTGGGCTACAAACTGATCATTGTAAAATAACCAACAGGTGTTTGGCATGTCGCCAACGATAGTCGTTTTCGCCGTATCCGCCACCAAAAGTGTTGTCTTCAGACACCCTTGAGGACACCGCAACAAAACATACTATTGCGTTGTTCTCCGCTTTCCATTCCTCAATCAAAGAAACACCTTGAGATGCATAAATCATGTCTTATCCTTCCGCTGGTTATCATCCTCCTCGGGTCTGATTGTCTTTACTCCCCCACCTGGTCTCATAGCATGTGCAGTGCAACATGTTCCAAACATTATCCGGAAAACTTGTGTACTCTGAATTCAGGAGCCCATTTACGGACATCTATCTCCAGGGGAAGTCAACCAATATTTCTTCCCACACGACTACGGCTTCTAGTTGTCTCGTCAGCTCTCAAATCAGATAACTGATGTCCGATTAGGGCTTATTTGGCAAATTGCAGAGTCCAACTAAGCTTGCAGCCACCAAATCCGAAGTGCCGCATATCGCATATTGATGTGTTAATATGTTCATGAGCTGCGCTAGATTAGCTATTGCCATCCATTCGAACGTACCCCTAGTCCTGGGATGAAAGAAATGCGACTCAGGGAACCTACAGGACTCGTCAGTTGGGAAAAGTGTTATCCTGTTTCGCCCAGAACACTGGTTCAAAGAACAAAAATTAGAAGATGGCCTGACGTTGTTTAATACCAGAAAAAGGTCGAGTTCGGAAATACTGTGAAAGTGAGAAGTACATTCATTCTGTAAAAGCCACCACCATCATTGATCCTTTTTAGCAGAGTCCAACTCTTTGATCATTTTGAGCACTGCTGCGTCATACAGGTCGGGGCGCAAGGTTCCTTTGGCATCGAAGAAATCCGATATACAACGGTCGAGTGACGCAACTTTCGATTTCTTGGTTTTTCCATAGGAGACAATCAAGGAGAGATGATATGTCGGATCATACCTAAAATACATTTGAAAAGGTTTCAATTTACTTTTCCATGTGGGAGGAAAACTGCCATGTGTCCGGTGGATCCAAACCAGTGGGATCCATCTTTTTACCGACATAGAATATATTTCTCTCCACATAGAGAACGTACAACGTGATCATACCAGAGAGGATAAAGTATATGATCACGCAAGCGACTAAACCCATCCGCGACTGCGGATGAGGATATAGGTAGTCCCAGAGTAACGCGACGGATGCAACAATCACAGATAATGTGCATAGTGCTAATCGCCCGTCGAAAAGTGCGTGATTTTCGACCAAACCGTGTTCCTTGGACATAAGCTAGAAATTCCTTCAAAATAAAAAGCACGGACGTACTGCTTTCGTTGCGTCATCCAGAGCGTTTTTTACGGCCGTAGAATGCCACCGATTGACAACAACCGGGTCAGGGTTCTCGTCTTTCGACATATTTTGAAATGCGCACGCCTGTGACGGGGCCTGTTCCGTCAGAGCTGCCCTTTTGGTTAATGTACTTAAACCGGCTAAAACAGTTCAAAATCAGATGGGGTACATGGTGAAAAGTTGGGTGTTGGGGGACTGCTCAGCTCCTTAATCAGAAGGCCCATGTGCCACTGGACTTCAGTGGATAAAATTATAGGATCATTGTGTTCAAATGCTTTGTTCTCTCTCTTGTAGTATTGCATTTTTTAGTTCATTCAAAAGCTTCTTGTTGATCCAGTAAGGCATTGTCTTCTTGGCGGAGGGAGAGCTGAGCCATTAATGACGGTTAGTGGCTTGTGCATCCCTTGGCTGTTACCTTGAAACTATTGGGTCTGCAATGGGAGAGGAGCGTTGCCGTCTCCTGTGTAAAATACAGCTAGGAGTAAATGTAGGGGCCGATAATAGTTATGGGAACAGAGGGCAAAGTAAACTATCCTTCATTCTTTCTGCCTTGTGCTTTGGCGCCTTTGCCGATTTATTCTATTTTAATCGCTTATGCTTTCGTTTCCTCAATTTTTTTGTTCTCTCCCTCGGATCTACATGGCAGCGAAGGTAAATAAAACAGCGGAAGTAACAACAGGTTTTCGCGTGGGTGTCTGTGGTAGTCTACTAAATTGGTGGAACTTCTTTCCGTAGGTATTTCACACTGTACGATCGACGTTTGGGATTGGAATTTAACCAGGCTACATTTGAAATCACAAGTTTGTAGCAGAAGCAATTTCCGCCTGAAACGCGCTCCTGATCGACAAGATCCTCCGGATACTAGGTATAGTAGGCGGCAGTTGTTTAAAGTGCGGCATTTCTCCTTACTTGACCTTGCGTTCTGATGCCGAGTGGTTGTCTTCATTAGTACGGAGGATCGGACGTATTTGTGGATGAAAATGAGCCCCCCGCTGAACTTTCAGCATACAAGACTATAAAGACTGCTTTGTTCAAGTTCCTTGGTAAGACACGCCTGCTAGGCCTCTACTGGAGGCTTGTGACGGCATTTTGGCGAGTCAGTGGTGTCGGAATGTTGGTTTCTTCCAGAAGTCTGATAATGTTAGAGTGAGTCCTAACGTGGGTTACTTTGGTTCCCTCCTGAGGGACCTTATTATCGAAAGCTTTTCGGTATTTGGCTCAATTTTAACTGCCCCTTTGTAGTCACTAGAGCCTGTTGCCCCCAGCTCACGCTGAAGTGTGCTAGTGGATCCTCACCTAAGTGATAAGTGTGAGCTTGTCGAGGTTTATACGCGGATGATCTTGCATTTAGGCGTTGCAAGTAAACTATTTTGGTAACTATTCTTGCAGTATATCCAAGCCAGATAATAAATTAATTTTTTGCGGGGCAGCAAATTAAGCCCCAGGCCTCGATTTCATCCACATACGCCAACGAAGAAGGGCTTGTTGGGGAGAGCGTTTGGCTGATGTAGATAATAGCTGGTTTTGGACTGGGTATGTATTCCTGCGGGACCACGTGGGTATGGTTCAGTTCGTGAGATAGCTATGGAAACCCTATGGGCGGTGGCCTAATATCCCTACTTATGTGAGATGATCCCAGCATGTCATGGTCTCCTCTATAATACACCTTCGGAAAATCGAGGTCCTCGATATCAGTGGGCTGTGAAGCACCCACCGGGTCCGTCAATTCATCAGGCCAATTTAGCGGATGAGCTTCCTTGGAACGAACCCACGTGAACGCAGGTTTCTTGTTGCTCACGAAACTGTTCGTGGATGAGGGCACTACCAGCTATTCAAAGGTTAGACCCCGCAGCATTTTGCACTTATCGGAAGCATATGATCATATGAAGGATGTCCAACTCCTCCTGTGCAAAGAAGTAGGGTCCGACACAATTTCAGTCTGAAGCGAACTGACGGAACAGTAGCTACCTTAGAACACATTTTAGGAGACGTGATGAAACTTGAACCCCGTTTGCTTCCGCTGCACTTTACCGAAAAATTGGTCTGCGATTTTGTAGGGAGGATGAACCCGATGAGCCACACTCCGTTCTGGCTAAGTATGCCTATTGACTTGCTACTTTTCGAAACTTGTCCACATTTCATCTCAGACATGGCATAACTACTGTTTCCGGAACCTTTGGAAAGACGCCAACGTAGGGTAAATAATCAATTCCGATGCTCTTCAGTTGCAACTGGCAGCACAGAGTACTTACAGTTTTGCGGGCGAATTCCGTATACTAAAAGAAAGCATTCAATGCGCAAAGAACAATGTCAGCAGATGCACCTTTAGTTGTCCTAGCACGTAGATGAATAGTATCTGCATAAACCAGACCATCCGCGCTCGTCGGTGTCACCCTGAGCCGGTGCCAGCTCTGAGCTTCTGGAAACCACAAAACTGAAGAGTTGGGTTCATCCTGACATCTACCTTGACCTAAACTTCTCAACAGTTCATGGATCCGAAGCTCCATCGCATAGGTGATCCAGGAACCACACGCACATGAAGCATGCGCAGGAGCTGTTGATGAGGCATATTATCGGTAACTTTTTTTTAATTTTCCAAGCGTCTGTATGCAGTTCAGTCCTATGCGCTACTTACTGCTACTGTGCTGCAGGCATCATCGATAAAAATAGGTGTTTATAATCCTCGCACCAAGAAGAAATAAGTAATGACACTTCCTCGGATGTGTCGTTGCCATTCTCATAGCCTTTTCAAGGGTGCTCCACGGACATCAGGCCGGTAGGCACGTAGTTGTCCAGTTTGTGGTCGGGCAATTTATGTAGGTGGGTTTGACTACTGTCTAGCTTTTACAAATTGAGCAACCGCCTTTTGTTCAGGTAACTGCAGAAATTGGGCATTAGAATATGAAAGTTCGAGCTCCTTGAGGCGCGTTTCACAGGGTCTTGGTACTCAGTTTTGTTCCTATAGTAACTGAAGAACGAGGCAACAGCTGAACGAGGACTGATCAGATGGAAGGAGTGAGGGATTCTAGCGCTGGCAACCCTACGCCTGGACGAACCGAGGCACACTGTGAAGCGAGCTGTGACTGCAAAGAGGCCGTCTTATGCTGATTCATTTGAGTTCTCCAGCAAGTGCAGCGCGATACCCATCCCAGATTTCGTCCCGTGACTTTGGTTCGCATGTGAACGCGTCAGGGCCAGCTCGAACGAAACAGCCAGGCTATTTCCGTAAACTTCTAATCGCTATGGGGACTTCGAAAAAAAGTCTATCACAAGAAATCACGGAGAAGGTTTTGTATAGTTTAGAATGCTTGACTGCTACTTGGGCTGCCGGCTCAACAGCTTATAAATTTCTCCCCGATATCTGTCGGTGAGAAATGCATCTGAAACCACGTTCATCCACCAAAAGCGCACAATGGGCTAAGTATAACTTCAACTTGAGGGATTTTACATTCACAGCATATATAAGTTAACTCTGGAGCGAAGACCAAACCCAACGAGCGACTAGATAAGCCGGGTAGAACGCTAGTGGACCGGGTGAAGTTTTAAACAATGTTTAATTTTTTCTATGAAGTACAAACAAGCTTCAAACATTACGGAGTACCTCAGTTGGTAGGCAGCTGAAGTTCTTTGAGTTGATACGGTCATTCCTGCTTCTGAATTAATTCGACCGTTTAGGACAAGAAGCCCCCTGGCGCCACGACTGCAGTGGACAATGCAAAGGGCACTGCATATTAAACCATTGGTAGTTCAGCACCTTAGGGACTTCGTCGTCTGTTCGTCGGATCCCAGCCTGTTTTGTTATGGTGACAGTAACCCAAACGAAGTCGGATATAGCACACAACCAGATAGAAGCAGTGTGAATTTTTCATTTATTTTTCTGGGGAAGGTTACAGGTTAGAGTGAGCTCCTTCTCAAAATTCCTAGCCAAGGAAAGACAATTATGTTCATCGTATCGAACCCGAATTTTATTATTTGAATGACTACTCAGCCATTATCGGAACCGGGTACTAGATTATGTTTATTTGTAGATTGTTATTATTATTTGTGGATACGTTCGAGGCAACTAAATAAACCTGAACGCACAATAAGCTCGCCATAAATGTGCGGTCATATTGCCGTTGTTTGCAAATAGAACATGCTCCTACGCAATAATCAGCCAGTAAAAGTGTTTCGGCTTGGTCCAGTGGCACCTAAGCAACAAAAGGGCTTGTTATTTTGTGGGTTTGTTGGGTGATTTATTTGTACGCTTAGCGGATCACAGAATGAATCGGCTCGTCGGACCATATCAGATTCCTTCGACTATGCTTAGTTGTAAGGCAGATAAACACCCGTGGACAAACATAAACCAGTTGGGTTGCAAATGGATAAAGCAATTGGCTGTTTGAATGGAAAAAACAAAAGTGGACAAAAAACAGGCGCCGTTCTATGTGAGTGTCCATGCTACCTGAGTAAGCCTAATATGGTCTACACCAACCATCGAATTTGCAGTGATAAGGAGTTGTACGGTTTATTCGGCAGCTGGAGCCGTTACAGCTGTGATCAAAGCGCAGCCAATACTAGTTGCAGTAAATTCATTTGGTTACAATATAGCCAGAATGCTTCAACTAATACTTCTGCTATCCTTCAACGTATTTTGTTTCCAAATATAACTACATACCAAGCACAGTGCGATGGGGTAGGGTCTAGAAGCTTTTAAAAATTTGATGAAACTTTAGCTTTTCCGTAGTTTAGCCGCACTTTCAAGGCCTGGGCGAAAAGTGACGGTTAAAAACGAGTTTTGAAAATGTCGAGTGATTAAAATCTAAACCTTTAAGTTTGTATGCGGAGGCTTTTTTAGGCCGATTATTCCATGCTTGACGGAATATTGCGGCTACAGGGGCCCCGCTTACGGTTTGCCCTGAAACGTTATTGCGGTTCATCGAATAAACTCAACCTTATGATCTGTCGTTTTGTCTCCGTAGTCTGAAATATTTAGTTTTGAGAGTAAAAAACATGTAATTGTTTTCGACCACCCTGTCATATTGCCTTGGGGCAATTATCATGTTTATCGTATTCCAGAACACTAAGGTTTGGTAAGGGCTAATATGAAATAGTTCAACTTTGCGCGCCTGAAAAAATTTCTGTATATGCAAGCATTTACCACGCATACATTTTTCTTCCTTTTTGTTGAAAGCCGCGAGTAACTATTGGAGGAATAGGTTTGTTCGTTGGATTTGTTTGAAAATTTCTGAAAACGATGATCGTAATACTTTTGCTGGCATACTAAGCAACCACTGCGCGAAAATGTTCTGACTGAAAAGGTGTATGTTTTAGTCTTTAGTAGGAAATTGCAAACCTGTTGGTTTCCGGTGAGAGCAAATGGCAAAGAAGCTAGGGAATAATCAAGCAACATGACGTTTGAGATAGTGGATTCTAGTTTATTCTGCGGAGGAAACTGTTGAACGAATCCTACTTCAAGCACATTATGTATCGCTGAATACGTAGCTAAACAAAATGGCCTTGCAGACTGACATCGTAACGCAAGATGACAAATTGAGGATGAAACTTTGTTTGGAACATTGTATGGGTTTATGAGGTGCCTCGACCGAAGTATTGCTACCTATGTGTTAAGGTAGTGAGGTGAGAGAACCGCTTGTCTTGTGAGAAGCCACGGTGTACCCAAAATGGATTTTTGATTTATGCCAAGGGACCGAAAATGGTGTTGAGCTGTAAAGAAGTGGTGAATTAATTGGCTCCAGTTAGTAGAGGGAGGCGTAGTGGAAAACAAGAAACATTTATAATCTGTTCTGGAAGAACGGAGATGCGCCAGTACAAAGGATCCGTTTAGATCTATCCGGATTCTGAAGTTTCTCTGGTTTTGTACAGAAGGCACAGGATGAGGTCTGGTTGGCATAGGCACCATGGGGGGCAAGAGTTTTGTGATGAGCAATGTAGACGGCCTTGCATGGATTGCTTTAAGCACCACATAAATCGGTAAGTAGGGTCTTCTGAAGAGTTGGCTGAGAACCGGACTACAGTTTGAGGTCAACGCAGATATGAAGTCCTGGAGTGCTTTAAAAGAACCCAGTGGAATTTGACAATCCAGAAGCTGATTCACGGGCACAAGACCACTGCCACAGCTTTCCTTCTTAGAGTGGTCGTTGCCAACCGTTCCATTTATCACGCTTCGTCTCACAACAAGAAAACTGGTTGAATGTAGTTGGGCCTTTCAGTTTGAGGCGCCAGGATGTCTCACCAACTAGGAGCACCAAAAAGAGCCTCAGGGTTTGCTCTAGAAATAGCGGTAAAGGGACCGTGTGTCGCGCTCTAGCAGCCTGCAACAAAAAAGCGTTGCACTACGGATGTGCGTGACCACGCTGGGGCAAAATTTGAGGAACTATGCTGGTAAACAACTTTTGAAAACTCGATAGCTCAGGATTACATCACTAAACTAACAATGGTAGCCAGAAACGGAGAGATCAGTCACCTCTGGATGATCTTTTTGGACCACAACTTTACGAATAACAATTGTCTTCGTGGTAGTGCTTTACACCCGTCCGAGTCTATCGCAGTCCTTCTGCAGTCCAGTAAGAGATGCTTGAGTTGCAAATTCCACCTGTGCCATACAGTGTCTTGAAATCCGCAAAAATCAGTCAAGAAAAATAATATTTGGCCGTCTTTGGGACGTGTACGCCTTTTCGGCAGGCTTCTCAAGTCGCAGTGGGGCGAACAGAGGGGGCAGCAGACAGACCTAGGCACTAGCGTGTTTAATATGGGCGCTCTCCACTGTCCTTAACCGTCATTTATGAAGATGGTGTGTCCTGGCATAGCCAGAAAAAATGGTGACAGTTTTGTTGTTGACAGGTAAATTGTGAAATAGCTTTCTTTGCCTTGCTTAATCACCGTCCATTTAGAGTTTTCTGGAGCCTTAATTTCCTGATTTTGGTCAGAGGCGCGAAAGGCAGGGCCCTCCACATTGTCTGACATGTCACCAACACTTGTTAAAAAACTATTAGCTCCAAAAAATCTCTTATTGTTACCAGCGAAGAGGAGCCAGGAGTTGGAGTGATTTTCGCCCGGGAGATTTTTGTGAAATTAACTCCACGATTCATCTCACTGATGCATCTTGACCATCACTGACGTAAGTCGTCACAGCTGTGGAATGCTAAGAAATCACGGTGGCCTTCGAAGAATGAAACAGTGCAGCATCCAAAGTGAACCCGTTGATTTTTGTCTGAGATTAAGCCCTCCATAAATAAAGCCATGTTTTTAAAGCACGAGCGGTTAAGTATGAA
>SJOL01006424.1:577297-587771 GCA_004794785.1 Opisthorchis felineus | reverse complement strand
TCATGCTTTCCAAGGGGGAGGTTCTCTTACAAGGGTAGTTCACATTCAACTATCTGGATACACTCCGCTATCTCCAGACTAGTTGCGCATAACTGAGAAAATGGATCATTCACAGGGATGCGTATTCGCATCAACAAAGCATAATGCACTAAGTTATCTTCAATTCCTATACTACAAGCAAGGCGGGCTTCCCAAAGAACAGTGCTGTGCCAAAATTTGGTGGACAGTTCCATATATCTTATTACATCTGGCCAGTATAATAAACTCAAACGTTATTAAGGTATCCACCTGGGTGGAATCTACACTGGCAATTTTGTAAATGTTGTCTCTTATTTGAAGAGCACCATGGAGCGCTAAAATAAGTTAAGATTTTATTTTGTTCTTCATTCAGTGAACTGGCAATCGTGTGCAAATCGGCAGCGGTCAGCGACCTTGAAAGTTTGCTTGCTTAGACAAAAAGTCATGGTTAACATACCAATGGAACGTACAACTGCTAGGGACCGGCTCTCCGTAAAACTGGCCCCTTCAAAAACCCCACGGTTTCGGTGAAATTAATTTCGGTTTGCTTCCAATGATTGGCTCTGCACAACGAGACAGATGCTGGAGCCGAGTATGAAAGCGTCAGAATACCCGTGAATTTTTAAGTTTTACCGAATGCTGTTGTGGTGCAAGTCGAGAGAAAACGGGAGGGCCGGGTTCGGCACTGTCACACTCAACGCGACCAAGAATGAAGCATGAGATACAGAGAGGACTTCGCTTATTACTCTGGTGACGGACGAACAGGTTATTCAGAGCATTCTATTGGAGGTACAGACGAAGCTTATAAAATGCTCTCATTGGGCACAATGCCTTCTGCCGACAAATGAAGCCAAAGAAAATCCCTGGTTAATGAGTGAGACAACATCCGCGTAGGATTGGGTGGAGGAGCACGTTAAAGGGTAGGAAGCTTCAAAGGAGACACTTTCAGAAATTATAAATCAACTTGCGATATCTAAAAACAAAGCTGACGAGTCAGTAGTTGCATGCAGCACCGCTAGCAGCTTCTTCAAAAGTTGGCTTAGAGCGGCCGTCCTCCATGTACCTCAAACAGTGACTGTAAAGGCAATTTTTATAAGGACCAGCATGGTCAAAAAATGTGAACGTTTCACTGAATCCTTAGCAGAGAATGCCAGCGACTGTAAGATGATTATTGTGTGGCAGTCCCGCTAGATAGAAGGCAGCTCGTCGTCAAAGTATCGATGCAAACGGGAGTTCCATGAGCCTGAATTTTGGAACAAACCTGTCTATTTATCTATCTATCTATCTCTTTATATATACATATCGGGCTTCACCGTCTTTGAGTTATGGTATTAGCACCCTTGCAGAGACACCCCAAACTTCTCTGAACTTCATTAAACGGGGGAAAATCTTTACATGACGTTTAAGCATTTGATGGTGTTTATCCAATGCATTAAAATCTCCCTAGACCGTGATACTTCTGCTAAAATTTGCTTAGGCGTACTCATAGTCTACTTTGGGTGCGGGATTTAAATTTTTACCGGCTGCCATGACTCAGTATGATATCTCCGTGGTGACGGTTAGTAAGTTGGTGAAAAAGTCGGTTGCTTCACCAAGTTTCTCCTTTTTTGGATTTGGAAATATTTTGAAAGAGTACACGAACGAAAGGTACGTCATCTTCAACTAAACTAACTCAAACTAGATCAGGCATTCGCGATCCACGTAGGAGGAAGTTTTGTATCGTTGCAGCAGGCATCCCGCAAAAACAGGGCCAAAGAATCCGATGTATACCTTCTTGGTAGTGCCATGGGCAGATTTAGTTGGTTTATGGGCAGTGCGAGCAAACATTGTGATAAGCTGGTAAGGACTTCGGAGTTATGGAACAAATTCAGCGAAACGAGACGGTCTTTTGGGCAAATGTCAAATGTTCGGCAGGAAATAGTAGAGATTTGTTGAACCACGGGCAAGCTAATAAACTGGGTGTGGTAGTCGTGGTCCTGTCATGGCGGCGTCCTACTTGGGTTTATGGATAGCCCCTTTCATTAACATCTTGGATGAGTCAGTTGTGGTTGTCAGGGCAGTTAGGATTGGCCAAAGAATCGTGACATTTTGGGACCGACATGGATTAAGAACACTCTGTGGACCATGGAGGGTGCACGGTGGTCCTTTGTGGCCACCTCGTGGTACTAGGCGGTTAGCTTGCAAGCTTGGGGAAATGTGGGACTATAATGTAGTTGCAGGTGCTAGGGGGGAGTGGGCCAGACAGCTATCACAGACAGTTTTTGGAACGCATGGGATAGCCATTTTTGCTCTGCTATAATAGGCGTTTTGGATTCGTGTGATTATTTCCTGGGATATATACTACAACTGGGGCAAACTTCAGCCAGCGAGACAAGCTCCCGAAAAAGGTTGCTTTCTATTCAATTTCCCGTGAATGTCGTATAAATTGTTGATAGTTCCAGTGACGAGCCAATCATTCTAATTAGGAAACCGCTGAAATCTCTCGTGGTGTGCTTTGACACCATGAGGATTTAGGGAGAGTAGCGGTGGTACATGAATTAGGGCTGGCTGTGCGCGTGTTCTGGGTCGAGGGCAGGGTGGTGAATGGAGGTGAATGAGAAGGTCTGAACCCAAGGAGAGGGTGGAGTATGAGGCTGCGCATGGAGTTAGAGAGTTTTTTGGAGGGACTACGTGCAGTTGAAGGGAGAGTTAACGGGTCTGATATTTCCATCAGGTTACAGGGTATAAGTGACGGCAGGCAGAAATAGAATGAATTAAGGATTTAGTGCTCCTAAGGTGAAGATTTGACATCAAGTGCCAGCCCGCTCATTAGGCCGTCTCTATGGCTACATCCATGGGTACGTGTTCGAAGACGCAAGAGTTCCCCGAATTCAAGTCTATTTTACTTTAATTTACGACCGTCTTATATTAACCACTGTCTAACTTCTCTGCGTCCAATAATGCGTATAACCAAAGAATCTTGACATCACAACATCGGTGTAAAAGGGATCTTTCATTGACGACAGTGTGACCAACCGAGAAAGCAGTAAGTTTGCCTTTATAACAGTGAGACCTCTGAGCAACTTCACACAAGGTATGTGACTGATTATATTTTTTCCTTCCAGAACACTGTCGAATGAAAATGGCTTCCGGAAAACGAAAAGTGGAGTGACTCCTTATTACGTGCAGGTGGCAGACGGACAGCGTGTACAAGCATGAAGGACCGTCGTTGGCCGTTTGATTAGCCTATCATGCATAGTTGAGGCCTCATAACCGGTGTCGCGGTTAGATATGGGCCTAGCAGTTGAGACAAGTAGACAAGACAAACGAAAACACGTACGGTTTTCATGATGAACAGCAATGGCTGTCCTCAATTTCCAACGATACCGTTGCGCATTATGACCTATTCCAGCCAAGGAGCGTCCTTATTTTCAGTGGGAAAGATGTGGTTGTGTTTGTAATTCACGTGCAGATATCTGAAAATGCGGCATTATTTAATGACCATTTGTGTGTAGCTGAGACCAGGGATTGTCCCTAGAGGTGCACAATGACTGCTACCAAACAATACATCAAGTGTCTTTCATTATCATACTAACGCAAGGCGAGCTTCCCAAGAAACAGTGTTGTTCCGAAGTTCGTTGAACGAACGCATCTGATTTGATACGCATGATGAGTATAACGCATTCAAACGTTATTAAGTTATCTACCTGAGGGGAATTAGCTTTGGACATTCTGTGGATGATATCGCCAATCGAAAGAAAACCGTAAAACGTCAAACTATGATCGGATCTAATTTCTTGCTTCATCTCGTAAGCTGGCAACCACAAGCAAATTAGTGGTTGTCAGTGACCTTGAAAGTATGCTCATTTAAACAAAACGCTACGAGCAACACACCGAGAAACGTTAAAACGGATTAAACTAACTCCCCATGAAATTCTCACCCTCGAAACCCCCGTTACTTTTGCGAAATACATTTCGGTTTCTTTTGGTGAGTGGCGTTTGAGGGTTTCTTGTGGAATTTGGTTTAAACCAACATGCTGAGGTCGGGTGGCGCAGTCTGGACGCCTCTTTTCAGCATGTTAGCGGAGCCGAGGACCCGTCGTCTCTTAGACGGATGAAGCAAGCTGCACAATGTTTGAACGTATGGCCGCGAAGAGATTCTAAAGCCAATCCACTTAATTATTCTTGATGGCAAGTAGGGCAGCGAACAGAAAAGTGGCTTCTCAGTCGGTTTCTTGGTCAGCTCGAACATATGTAGCCATATTTATTACGTGCTGGGTTGGCTGACTTGCAGTTGTGTTGGTCCAATTCATAGAAGAAGTTTAAAAGCCACTTAGCATCACAACCTCCAGTTCAGTTGCGCCGTTAGTTGTACTAGAAAGGTGATTGATGCTTTGTGTAACTAGGGCGGGAATAATGTATCTTTCAGAGGAAGTAAGTTGGAACAGGGTGAAAACGAGCTGGTTTTGAGGCTCGGGGTGGTAGATGAAAATGGTTGGAAAACGAGGAATATAGATGGCGACGAACCGGGATATCATGGGCATTTTGCCGTGTACTCTGATGGGACCGAGTGATTCTGGCCGTGCACCGAAAGCAACAAGATATGATTGATATAACAGCCTAATATTCAAGGGCAAGTCCAGTCAAACTCTGGTGGTCCAAAAACGGTCATCGTATTGCAAGCAAATGTCATAATAACAACCACGACCCCGGCGTGGGTGCTTACAAGGACCCTTGGGCATGTTTTTTGTGGACTAAGAATGATTATATAGAGGGGTGTATCTCACTCAGATGAAGGCGCTAACATAATGGCAAGAAATGTATCAAAGCATAAGAAAAGGAGAACAGGGGGAATCGTTGAGGCGGAAGAGCCCGGTTAGAGAGGCGCTTCTTGCGAAAAGCTCAGGCAATTGCCGAGCAAAGAAGATTGCAACCAGATAAATCCTAAGTCTCCAGAGAAAGGCGGTTGCATGTGGGAGAGAAATAAGGGATAAAAACAAACCGACCTGGAAAGAGAAAACACTCAAGGTTTGGATGACCAAACCACAAATGCACAGAAACGAAACCTACATCCGTTTTTCATTATTTGTATCAGTTTTTCAGTCTGTCTCACGATAACTGAAAAGGGTCATATTTTTATTTTCTTTATTTCATTTGGCAAGAAAGTGACGACTTAATACAACTTAATTGGTAAAAAATTGCAAAAGTAGTGACCCACAAGGAATAGCTTAATTTTGCTCTAGAAGACTTGTTAATTAAGGCTGCATCCAAAACGGGCTGAATTCTGCTACCGGCGTGGAGATGCAACTGGTATGTAGCGATAGAGGAATAATAGAACGGCAGATGAAAGGGTAAGTAGGTTTTTAACCAGTCACACGCACCTGATACTAGACCATCGTGGGACGAGTTACGCGCTGGCCAGTACGTTTACTCCACCGCAAAGTTTATTGCCGCGGAAGACAAAAATCGAAATTAAACAGTGACACGTAGGCGAAAGCCAAGCTTCTTTACGGATACTGGTGAACAGACAAACTATCTGCAGGGAAATACTCTAAACGAGGTTTGGTCTGTACATCACCAGTACTTTTAACGGTGTCAGCGCATTTTTGTACTTGTCAATCTCACCGCACACTTTCGATAGCGAATGGTAATAGGAACAAGAATCTTCACTGCATGTGGCGCCGAAGGGAGGCTTCCGTTTAGGTGAGGACCTATGTTCCAAAAACTGCGTAAGAAACTGGATTATGATCCACCTTAATAAGCATGTCTTTGGTCAGCCATCCAACAAGTCACTGAAGAAAGTAATGGGTCAACGTTCGTAAACAATCTTGTTTCACAGTCGATCAGCCAGAAGTTATTCTTCATCATTGAATGTATTAGTTTCAGGACGCAGAAAGCAGTGAGGCTGGTAGCCGGTAGTTCCTGTGCGTAGTTGCGCATCAACTTCTCTCCTGATTACTCCCCCTGATTTCGCAGATATCACCTCTCCCAATAAAATGCTATGCGGCTATTTTACTTAAAATGTTCACACGCGCGTTGTTATACCTTAGTTTACCGTGCGTTCTGGCTAGCTTTGCTTAAGTTGCTCGCAATCTAGTGTGTATTTTTAACAAATGCTGATCCAATTCAACAATATTTGACCGTGTCTTTTGTAGAACTGTGTTCGCTAACTGCAAGTAATTTGTTTAAAGTAGCCCATTCACCCATTTCGTTCACTTCAGATTTTCCAAGCCTCTCTGCTCCTTCAGTACTAGTCTCAACATCTGCTGAAGACCGATAGCCAATTATCTCAGTGCAATGGATGGATGGAAGATTCGGTGAGTGAGCGCGGGTCGTCTGCATGTAAGAAGAGAATGATGGAACACTATGCATTCATTGCTTTTTATGGTTTCCCTATAAATGTGTTGACTTGACCTACGTAAAAAACACTTAGAATCAATCTGCAACGTGGACCAACCAGTTTGGCCCCCCGCGCCTACCGTTACTCAAGCATGACCGATTTGTGCAGCGTCTATAGGCTTGCAGTTGATTGCAAGGTTTCACGTCAGACACTCCCAGAACATCAGTATTTCTATTGAGCACTCCACCGCTCTCTAGAATGAAATTAGGGCCCCAATTGGGGCAACACTAAATGCATGGGCAACTCGCAAGCGAATGCAATGTAATCTTTAAACGGTTTTTCTGCCCTTGCACGCCCCGGCCCCTTAGCTGCATTTAATGTGCTAAGACTCTCTGGCCAGGCAATCACAGAAGCTGCATTCGCTAACTACCATAAGCCAGTATTTCAGGATCATGCAAAAAACGACTGCTCTGTTTCATGATAAAATGGGCTCAACAGGCTTTACGTCGAGTGGCTCCAGTCAATGAATGAAAAGAAGCCTCCAAAACTAATTGTGTACGCTCCAGCTTCAATGCTACTTATATCGCGAAACAAGCTTCAGATTCTCTAGAACCTTTCAGGAAATAAGGCAAGCAATCTAAAATGCTTCAGCCCTTACCATAGTCTTGATGTCATATTTAACAAATTGTCCCCCTTAAACCGCCCCACATTAACACAAGTTACCCGACATTTGTTAAAAAATCATCGGTTCCGGTTAACCTTGGACGCATTTTTGCTTTAAACGTGCCCTCAATCAATCAAGCTACCCGTTTTTATAGGTCCTTTATCCACCTCAATAATGTTGGACTCCCGATTTGTCTTTTATTTGCTCTTACCTCAAATATTACAGCCTTCTCTTACTTTCCGAGCCTTGAAAATACAGATCTCTATTGTAGAAATTTAAACTTGGGGCCAAAATAATCTTTCTTTATCCAACTGCTCTAATCCTCTCGCTTCCCATATCCCAGTCCATTTCACTTAGATTTTGACGCCTTTTAGGATATCCAGTGCTCAACTAATCTCCTCAGTGGCAACAAACATGGCGCACTCTATACGACTACCAACAAGAGCAACTTACGAGGAAAATTAACCTAACCGTTCCACCAAAGAGCCGCCCGTCTAGTTCGACTCAACTTTTTCACCTCTACCGTCGTGTCATATTGGAATCACTTATCGACATCGTATTTGGCGCCCTCAAACTTTCTATGTTCATCGAAGACACCAATTTCAGTTTGGTTTGCTTGCCTAAGCCTATCGTGAGCATTCTTCATCTCCCGTGTGCATAACAGAAAAACTCCCACTGTCCAATACGTCACTGTTGGATAACTTACGTTTTCCTCCCGCTATTGTAGAAAATTTATAAATGGTAACTCTGGTAAGTCCGTCGACGTGTTGGGCAAGGTTGTCCTCCTTTTTTGTACTCCAGCTACCAACCCAAACCAGATTTGGAATCAGGAACCGTACAAAGCGGCACACTCAGGCACGAAACCATTGAGCCTTTCTCAACAATATCAAGTCTTCACTGGCTCAGGTGCATAGACCAAGATGTCCTGACACAAGGCTATCCACAAAACAAACTATGGTGGCGTGATAGTAGTACCACCACTGTCACACGCAGTTGGATGGCTTGATCGCAGTTCTTCATGCTCTGGCCGGCCCATTCCTATCCTCTCCGGTATTTCTTGTCCAAGAACCTTTCATGGGCATATGAACATATAACCGGCTATGCGTACTGCGGGTATATGCCCAATATGTTAAAGTTATGCTTCAGCCCCAAGTTTCTGGCCAACCTGATGCACTTTTGGTCCACTAATCAACTCATGCAAACCAACCGGCTTTGTGAAGGATTAACACTCAACCTGCTCCACTAGATCTCACCATCGACTCTTAAGTCTCTTAAGAACCAGTAGGTTATTTGCCCTTAGTATAGTGTATATTTTTGGTGTAACAATGTCCTGCCATTCTTAGTTTGCTATCCATAAGCCTGGCTAATCCCCCAAGTGCTCAAGACCACCTGGGTCTACGAAGTTACCACACACTTAAGCTCAATATTCATTGGGAGTGATTTGGATAACACATTCATCTCAAATTTTTTATCCCATTCTTAGTTGAAGTTGTGGCAATTTTCTCAACACTCTATGGCGTACATAAGACCTCTGAAGACTCTGATAATCGTTGTTCTCTGCCTTGACCATCGACACTTACTGACAATTCTATGAGCGATTTTGCGACATTTGCCAAAATCTCAAACCATTCAGCACGACGACCCAAGTTACTCCAGATTCCCCAACCCCCCATTTTCGTCATCTGCATGATAAAGGCGGGGTAATCGCACTGTCTGAAGCACATCCTGCACATATAGAAGAAACAACGTTTAACAGTACAAATCCCTGTGAGGCACTGCTGTTGACTCCGAAGATGCTCTCCAATTTTTTTCTCAGAGAAGCTTAGACAAACGAGAAAGTTTGTCGTACGAAGAAGCGTGTTACCGCCGGTTCCGTATGCGACCAGTTTTGCCACAGTGCTCTTGTGAAAGATCCTGCCAAGGGTCTTACTGAAGTCAATGAATTTTCCACTGCTATTGTGTTTGATGGCTGTAGCAGTTGTCCATCGTTCTGTTGCAAAAAGAAGCTTTGTCTTTTACAAACGATTCTGGCCAACTTTATGCCCTTAATGACACGAAACAAGCTTACTTTCATTCATGAACTCGTAACCGTTGGGTGGTGAACATTTCCGCGGTTTAACGTGGCACACACGCCAGGCCAACCGAGTGAGAAATTTTTCATACACTTTTTTCCAACAAACTTAAAAATCAAACTAACAGCCGCACACAATCTTTCAGATAAGAAGTCACCACTTACGGAAGAAATGGAGTACAGCCCCGCCAAGGGCTAAGCGACCACGCCAACCAGTCCTCGTTGCACCCAAGATGACGTAAATACTTGGTCACCCCGACCTTGGCCGATAGACAAAATAAACAAGCCGGATCAATTGAAGAATCCTGTCAGGACAGTCTTTCGCTCCGCAGCTGTTGAGCGCAGCCCCTATTCAATTTTGGAAATGCATGAATAAGCACTCACAGTGTAATGTAGGCCAAAAACGGGCGGGATGCTAACTGACATCCATGTGATAAGCTTAAGGGTTTTATTAGTTGTTCCAGTTTGCAGAATGCAATCTAAAGACCTGAAAGAAGGCGGACGTTCCACAATGATGTATCGCAGAACTATATAAATTTGACGAACTGAGTCTGGCGGTAGCGGTAACCTTTTCGCTAGGAAATAAATAGCGAGTTCCAAAGCACTTTCGTCTCCTGGTCCTACACTCAGTATCTGAACGCAAAATAGCTCTCCTTTGCATGCTGCAACAAGGTGGCCTCATATTTGAGCCCAATGGACTGTCAGAAATGGGGTCTCAGTCATACGGTTAAAGTCATGAAGCCGTTCTGATATAACAGACCTACACAAGGTTCATTTTTAGGCATCTTGACAAATTTCATTTGAGTGCAAGAACTCGAAATGAAGGTTGAGGTCATTGACTTCGTGGGCCTTTTCGGGCAGTGGAACTGACAAGTCTTCAGGTCTTCGACAGACGTTACCTCCAAACCATAGCTGGCGTAGGCTATTATCGGTGTATCCATAAACGAGTGTTTGGTTGCGCAGCGGGGAATTCCGTCGAACAGTTAGTCCAGCACCAGAAGTTGCGGTGGTTGGACGGTGCACTGTGCAGGCCAAAACGTCGCTTGCCAAAAATCATGCTTTTTTCCGTGCCCAGTTAAGAGTGGTAGAAGCGGAGAAGTCGCCAACATTCGACCTGGTAGAGCGGTATAAAAGTGATTATGAAAAGTCTGGGTGCTGTGGATGCAACTTCCAGGATGAGGCTGCATGATCTTCTACGTGCTTGGTTGGATACGCTGCAATATATGACTGCTAATCGTTATCAGTGGCGTTCCTTTTGTTAGTTTCCATCCAGATTGTCTAACTGAGTGTCTGGTGGTGTGAGCACCCTAGATTGCTTGTGGTAGGGTGGCACTAAGTTCCCGTTCCGTCGGCTTTGACACTCGCCTTCACAATAAGGCTTTCAAATAGATCACGGGTGTAC
>SJOL01006424.1:553886-573321 GCA_004794785.1 Opisthorchis felineus | reverse complement strand
GGTGCTGTGGATGCAACTTCCAGGATGAGGCTGCATAATCTTCTACGTGCTTGGTTGGATACGCTGCAATATATGACTGCTAATCGTTATCAGTGGCGTTCCTGTTGTTAGTTTCCATCCAGATTGTCTAACTGAGTGTCTGGTGGTGTGAGCACCCTAGATTGCTTGTGGTAGGGTGGCACTAAGTTCCCGTTCCGTCGGCTTTGACACTCGCCTTCACAATATGGCTTTCAAATAGATCACGGGTGTACGACATCAACGTTGAAAAGTGATGTTATGCAGTCGATGACGATGATGATGAGGCTATACTTTCAAACCTTATCAGAATCGCTGAAACCTGGCACAGGATACACTGAGCTTTAGATTCTTCGATCTGTGACATCTGAAAATGACAGGATTGATGGAGGAAATTTGAGGGGTGATATTTCACATTGTGACCTTTATATTTAAGTCAATTTTTCCAGAGTCCGTCAGCCGGGTGAAAAATAAACGAGGGGTGTCTATAAATCGTATTGTACGGAATCCGGCTTCGACATTAGATTAACTCAAGTTTGGAAGACGCCGTATTCTGAAAAGTGGCCATACATTGACAACACTCTGAAAACGGTAGTCGATCTCAAATTGACTTAACACTGGATCCCGCCTAATTGATTACAGTTCAGACAAGCCTGCAACGTACTAGACAAAAAGCAATATCTCCAACGGTTAGTATGGATGTTTTGGTTTGTCACCAGCCCCTAAAACGCAGCGATGTCCTGCATCCACGCTTCAGAGCAAGTGAATTGGGAGACCCCTAAACCTTTCTACTCACAGAGATAATCTGATACCTTGAATTTCTAGCACTGAAAAGAATTGTCAGAAGTTTGAATGTTCGGACTCCCCATAACGTCGAGTCTGCATGCATCTACATAGAAGCAACCAATCGGCATCCCTAGGCTTAGTTCACTCGAACGAAAAATTCGGTAAACCCTGGATAGCCTTGAAGCTTTGCTTTGCGTTGAAAGGGCAGAAAACATTATTAGGCGGGTTCAACTCACGGTGGGGCTTTGGAACCGTGACGAACACAAGGTTTGCAGGAAGCGGGGTATGCCAGTCAAGCACACTATGGGGCGAAAGTTTGAGTTGACGCTGGCCAATGAGTCTGTGGTTGCTTCACATCACACCTGATAAGCGGAACAAAAGAAAAGAACGTCAATCTGCTGCCATCACCCAACAATTCAAACCAACTGACGGAATAGAACTTTGGAAAGGCTATTAGTTGGTGACGGCATCATTAATTCATATTCATTGATGATCACTAGAAAAGGTTTTGAGGCAGAATTCAGAGCATCAGATTCGTAGCAGCCGATATCGTGAGAGATCTGATGAAACTGAACGAAAATCCGGCTTCGGAGTTGGGTTGATTAAGTCTCTGCGTGCTCTAGCCCTTGGCAATTACGTAGACGACCCTTCATGCTAAACCTCCTGATGCTGTTTAGATGACGATCAAACACCTCATGAAAACGGTTCTCACGAGAGCGGTCAGACACCAGCCATAGAATTTAAGACAGGTTTCTTTCACCTCTGCAAATAGAAGGGGTTTTAAACAGGTCATAATTAAACTATGATTTGCCCATTAACTTGTAAGTTTCTCGGCAAAGGATTCAGATGCATGGAGTTTTGTTGACGCTATCTATGTGGGCCTTGTTAACGTCTGTGACAGAAGCCCCACCTTGGGAGTTGTTAATAAAACCGATGTCACGAGACACCGACGGTGTTAGGGGACCTCATTTGGGGGGGGGGAAGCGGAGGCCAATGATCAGTGATCCGAGAATCCACAAAAAAGAGATCCTCTTTACGTTCGTGGCCCCTGATAGCATACGTCAACAATACGCTACGACGTCTCATCCTCCGCCGCCTTCTGCACACAGTCGACTCAAAGCTGTGAAAGACGGTAAAGCTGCTTAAGTAAAAAGGCCAAATGTAATATACCCTGAACAAGCCACCAGATAGACCGTCACGCTGATTACTCTCAATCGGCCGTGTTGTATATGGTGTCCTTTTGATAAAGCAGTTAAAATCGCACTTCTTTTGGGGCGAAATCATTTGGTTCGAACAACCCTTCGGTTACATGTAGCTTTGCTTCAAACAAGCAAATAGATTTTCCCTATAGGTTTACCTCTGTAGAAAGATGTGCCCAAGACAAAAAAGACGGCAGGTACAACATAGCTAAAGAAGTATCTTTATCAGTGGCTCAGTTGCACACTGTTTGAAGGCACCTTTGTTAAATGCTGTTCACCGCAAGAAGAACATCCGGTAAATGAGGCACCAAGAACTGTCGAATAAAATTTGGCATGAAAAACTTCCTAGTCGGTTGTACTGTTCGATCATTTTGACCTTCCCTTTTTTTGTCGACCTCTGTTCTCTACACTTTCGAGTCAACTGGTGCCGTTGTCTGTCCCATAGGACCTTACTAGTGTATATCCTGGGAGTACCAACAGATCAGCCTTTTCATTCAAGAAGTAGACTGAAAATTTCACATTCATTATTGTTTTTCCGTGAAACCGCACTTTCTTGCACTGTGTGGAGGCCCATTTTGTAAGTCACTCACTTGCGGTTTTGACTGAGGCTCATTTTCATGCTTTCTTGAACCAAATAAGCACCGCTTTACGTCAGGAAGTCAAACCAAGAGACATCCTTACGCAACTTTGGGCGCTTAGGAATGTCATCGTTTTTTCAACAGTGGCCTCAAAGGAAGCCTCTGTAATCCAGCTTCGTGGCTTGGGTGATTTTCTGCACACAGGCGTTGCTTTTAGGGCGGCTAGAATCTTAGTTCTACCTGTGGCCTGATTTGCAAATAAGTTGCACGACTAACAATCTGGCTCTTGTGCTTGATCATCATATTCTTTAATAGAGAAGGCCAAACTCTCTAGACATCTTTCATCCAAACATTTGTTGTTGGCCGATTTCGTGGATTTCTAAACATCTTGTTCATGTGATATTCTCACAGGACAAGAACTGCTATCATCACCGTTGTTGGCATAATACTAGTGTCCAGCAAGAGGCACTGCACGCCACCAAATCTGTAAGCCACCTACAAGCTTTTTCTTTCGGCGCAAATATCTGACTTCGTCTAACCCTTTTCGTCGCAAGGCGTTTAAAATGGAAACACGTTTCTATAAGAGCATAACTCGTATTCCGCGAACTGGAGTCACCCACTCAAACTTGGATCGTTACGCCGATTGATGCGCAGATGGTTATGTTAGTTAGTTGGTTAGTTACAAAGTCCTGAGGAGATTAGTTGGATACTTGAAGGAATAAAGCATCTTGAGACTCAATCAGCTTGAAGCTGCTATCAAGCAGAAAGGAGGACCGCAGTAAACCAGTTTGAACACCGTAGCGTCCATATAACTATGACACGTTTCAACCATTTATTAGCCTTTTTCTCGAAGCCTCGGTCCGCACATCGTTGAAAGTACATCTCTTGTCAGGGTGACTTCTCCACCTGCTCTACCCGCCGATTTTGCTTTTTATAGCAACTAGAACCCCGTGACCGGTGTGTTTTTCAGTGTGGTCCCCCTAATCACTTGTGGACTTGGATTGTCATGACCTCAAGTACACACTTCTCGGAGTGAAGTTTTCCTGGTACCAGGAATTTTTGAGTCTCACTGCAGAAGTGTATGCCTCCCCCGATACTGTCGCACACCGCCTGTTGCATAGCGGGCAGCTTTAGGGTCAGGTGCCTGTTCCTTACATTTAGCTCCATTACTTTCAGCTTTCTGTTATGATAAAAAGCCATTTCTGGGTACTTTGGTGCATGGCGGTCACATATCCGGTTTGAAAATCGCAGAATAGGGGCACACCCAGGTCTGTCGTCCAGTATTCCGAGGGTATCCTGAAAATTGACAGATGATCTCGACGTATGTGTATGTGGGAAGGCAGGTATCACTGCCATCATTGTCATTTCAAATGTTAAATGACGCTGTTACTAACTGGAGACAGTGTGGCCTTGAAATGTTAAGGAAAAAAGTTAGATTAACGCTGATTATTGGGCGTTAGTACAGGAAGTAAAACTTTCCTTCAGACAGACCTCAAGTTGATTCGTCTAAGTTGGCTGGCGTGCAGTCACCACTACTTAGCAGGTTTACATCCACTGCCTAAAGTCCATTTTATTAGGAAGTTCGTGTGTGCACCGAGAACACTTCTGCCGAAACAAACAGGCCGCACTCTTCTTGGAGCCATTTCGCTCAAGAAGCTTCCTGTCTCTTTTTGAAAGCACATTCTCTGCAAATCATGACGAAACTTTGTATATGCTTTAAGGATACCGGAACAAACAATTACAGAGAAGTTTTGATTTATGCGGATTTGGAGGTATCGACAATGAAATATCTCGGCATATGTACTTGACAGTCAAAGCTGATGGTGACGTCTACGAGTGCGTCATGCTTACCGATACGGCTGTCATGCCCATGAAATTGGCATTTTAAAACTTATCCTCGATATGAATGACAGAAACATACGGAGCTCATTATGTTTCAGCCAGACCACTTGAAATTTTTATGGACAGACAAAACATGGTCTGTTTATAAAACGAACCTTTCAGGCGGCAGCTTTTTGGATCTCACACTGAGCTATGACTGATATAGCACTCACTAGAATTCGTCCAACGATTCAACTTTGAGGATACGAAGAGATTTTAATCCTGAGAAAACCTAAGGAGGCATCATGTGTGAAGCCTGGAGGATGGGGCGGTGCGGAATGCCGGCCCCCTTTTACTTTAAACATGGGATTTTGCCTCCATCATGGAGCGCACCATTTTCGCGTATCTTGTTTTTTCGCAAACCCACCCAGAAGTACGTGTATATTTGTTACACTTCTTTAGACACGTGCAAGGGTTCTTCGGAACCGCGTTTGGAACCAAAGAAACTTTTGAGTAAAATTGTACCGTTTGATGGTAGTTAAACGAAACCCTAAAATCTGCCTAAACCGTCACCGTTTTGTTGAAATCCTTTCAGGTTCACCAACAGTGTTATTTGGGAGGAAAACTAGTTTTGCTGGCTGCAAGGTCTCAGCCTGGTTGGTTTGTGTCTGTAGAGAAGTATCTCGTAGAGAAACTGGGTTGGACATCGTGTCCTTTTTTTGTGTGTTTGAAAATGCTTCAAAGAAGTACTTTGGGAATAATTATCTTGTTTTTTTTCTTAGCGCTAGTCTGAAGAAGGTAAACTAACCGCGACCCATGCGTGAGTAAGCCTTCTATCCAAGTGTCTAACCAGGTGTCTAACCAGAAAGAGTCGAGGAATTTGTCAAAGGTGTTACGTTTGTTACCTTTTTCAGTGGCTGACAGCGAACGGTTTACCGAGCGTCTTGCGAGCTTCTGCGTTCACCGGTATAATGACCCCTTGATGGCAGTATTTTAACAACTGAAGCACAACCGCCCAGTCAACGAGTTTCCTTTTGACGGACTCCGTGTCAAAGACTCGTGACGTGCGACAAATTAAAAGAGTACAGCGTTATGCGGAATTGCGGAGCACCATCTTTGGCGGTGTGAAGTTGTTTCAAATGAACTTAGGAAGGTACTAACCACTCAAGGTGCATACGACTATCGCGGCAAGTGCCGGCTTCCATTTCTGTGTGGGTGGTGGATGGTTGCGTTTTGCTCACTGAGGTGGAGGACGGCACTTCGGTCACTGAAAACCCCCGCAGATACGTCCGTGTAATTTTGGTGGAATCTGGCTGGTGACCGTTCTGGCCCCGTTTGCTTTGCTCGCATACAACAGATAGCTTTGTTTCGAAGTGTTCCGGATGTCGTTGATACCGCAAATAGCACAAATCCTCTTGAGTATGTACCTGTATTGCATCTGACGTCAGATGCGTTGGTCCATGTTGTGCACCCTCCGTGATAGATAACATGGGGATCAGGCGACCAGTTATTTATACCTTCGTTGAAAGCAAGCCTTTTTCGCCTCGGCTTAAGTTGTTCAGCTTGTTCAACATCACCGATGAGCACTATCGAGTTAAGAATTTCGTGTTGGATAAAATGAAATTTTCAATGCAATTTGACAAAGCTATGTTTGGCTGCAACATAATGCTTTCTATCCTCACTCATTACAAGCGATCGGAAAGCGCGTACGTGCTAATGCTATCGTTTTTCTTTCATACTACCGTCAACCGCAGCCGACATATTCCACCACATGGCTCGCTCTGGTATCGTGGTCAAGTATTTGGCTGTTCCCCGGGTAATAACCACGTAGATTTCAGCATGATTTGGGTATGTTGCGAAGAACCAACCCTAATTTCGTCTCATAGCTATGTTTCCACTGGCTGTACCTAACCAACAGTGGGCTGTGCCAGTTGGTTTACTTTGAAAAAGTGACCAGTAACCGTCCTCAGAAAGCAAAATGGCGTTTGAAAAGGCACATACACCACGTCGATAGCGTAGATCATGTGACCCAGAAGGTCTTTCAGCAGAGCAAGAGGCTCGTGTTTGAATATGAGATGTTCACTACTTTCCATTGTGACCGGCGTGAATTTCTTGGGGAGACAGCTATGTTCTTTGTGTGGTTTATCGCACGACGAAATTCGCCTAAAACCAGGTGCTGTGGCACATTGGCTCACACACTCCAGGCTAACGGACCATCAATTCAACCGATGAAATGTTATAAACAGGTTGTTAATAACAGTTTTTGGTTCTAACCTTAATGTATTTTCAGACAATTGACACGTTGGCTGGTACCTCCACGTACGCGTTTTAACACTCCATGTGGTCACCTTGTGTGCATCTGTTCTCAGTATTCAGAAGCCATTTGTGCCTCTTGTGTAAGCTATCTATTCAAATGCACATTTTTCGGGTTGGTTTACCATTCATCAGCCGTGACCAACAGAGCAAGGGACACCTCTGTCTCTGGGTTTACAGCTATAACCATCACAAGTAGAATGATTACTGTATGCAGCTGGATTGTTTGGTTGGCAAACGGGAGTTGCTGGAGAAAGTTAAGGCTGCATTTAGCACCTAATTATTCAGAGGCAGCTGCTGTTACGCCGCTATTTTGTCGCCGGTTTGGATAAACAGTCATCACTATCAGAGAACAGTATTCCCCAACTTAGTCGGTGGATTACACAAGCAGACGATATCCCGTGTGCTCTCTGTGGCCTGCCGATCTCCGGTGGCCGCCGGACTGAAAACCACATCACGTCTATTGCTGCGGTAATGAGCTCTGTCCACTGTTTACAGGAGATTTACGGGGGAGACTACCAAGTGACTTCACAAGCAACAGTATAACTGTTTCCTTCAGTTACGGGGTAAGCCCTGTGAACTTACCCGATCCTCTCAGGTGGTCAGCTAAAAGGGACTGCTACGATGTAAACCTAGACTCATCAACGGAAACCTGACTAAGCGTGTCTCGTAGGGCAGTTGTTGTTCAACCATTCAGCAGAGTGACAGCGCTAAGTTGGAGGCTGAATACGTTTACACATGTTCCAGACCGTACATTCGATTCAGTGAAGCCGACGATTTCGTTTGCTTTCTAGATGAGCGGATGATCCTGGGCTCATTTCACTGTCGCTCGCCCGACTGTGTTGCGATCCCGACGCGATAGCCGGGATCACTTACCGCAATAACCATGCAGGCTAGACCAGTCGGACATACATTCCGTGACGTCCAACAGTACGGATAAAAGCTAAACCGGTTGTACTCATTGCTAGATATTATTGCTGTAGCATTTGGTGTGTGCTTACTTGCTGAACCTTAGCCAACGCAATTGTATTATTTTCAACTAGTGGCGAGCACCTGAGATTGAGCATTGTTTTTAGTGGTGCATAGTTGCGTCAATATCGCAACGCACACAAAGTGTGCTACAAAGCATGGGTGTCATAAAAAAAATAGGGTTTTGGTGAATTTCTTTACGCCAAATCATCTGTTTGGTCACATTAGGTGAGTAGAATGGACCGGAATATTAGTTAATTATCCAGAGGGTGGAATGTGCACTGGAAAATAGGTACACGTTATTTCGAACTCCGGGCACATTGTTTGTCGTTGGACTGCGACTTTTCGAATCTAAGCAATCAGATCAGTGGTGTCTAATAATCTTGAAATTTTGCTTACCTAAACTGCGAGCTATCAGAAACACATCAATGAAAAAAGCAGTCGGACTAGACTCTTGTGAAAGTTTCTGCATCAGAAATTAGAGAAACCAATTTCGGTTTTACCCCTGATAATCGGCCACACTTCAATACAACTCGTAAGCTCGATGAAAAGTCTGGGCGGTTAAGCTCTCTTTAGGGCTCACCAAGTAGGCTTAACTCTGGAATTTTTATCGGTCTTTTCTCGTATGCAAACACCAAGTTCACGATTTCCCCGTCACTGCGTACTAATATTTATCGGATTCATCCATGGGCAGCAGTATTGTTTGGTCAGAAGCAGGCATGGTTCTGCCTCAACGCGGCAAAAAGTTGCCTCATTTCGTGTAGATTAATTGTAGAGTTGTGGTTTTCGTAAACCTTTAATGTTAATGCAAGACGACAATGAGGCAGTTTTTGACCGCAGGCTGTACTCCAGTTCTGATGTCCCTTAAATTACACAGCCGTGGTTAAAATTTCTCTGCAAACTTCCATTCCGAAATGAATAAAGCAAGTATATTGCAATCTGCAGGCACAAGGGCTTACCAGATAATGTACTACTTATGCGGGTGACTGCGGTTACTTCTGGTTGGCAAACAATTTTATCACCTAACTTGAGAACGTTATGAAGAGGGTATCCAGTCACTGAAATCCCGGATAGCGAATTTTAAAGTGTTTCGATAGCTTTGTAGACTATCCGGCAACCGTGGTTGGAAGTTCTCAAGACATGTCTTTTCTGATAAAATTTGCCCCGGGGCTGACTCTTTTTAGTGAGGTATGAGACGATCTTTACAACGATAAAGTTTGAATAAACGGAGTTGCGAGCAATCAAAAGACACCACGATTTTGGCTGTCTACAGTCAGTCGGCAGCGGGAGTTTTATGTAGTCACCATTCCCGCATAATTGGCCGTGCTGTGGGCGAAGCTGCGGTTCGTCAGCCGCAATTAGTCTTGTTGGACTTTGTAGAAGGAGCTTGCTGTCTTAAAGCCCCAGTGCATGCAAGAGCACCTACTCTAGAGTAACCACCCAATGCAACCACTATCATAGTGAGAAAGATGTAAGCCCTTAAAAATTCGTTAAAAATTCTGATTTGAAGGACTACTTCCTTACTCAACACGCGGATTAAGTTTCAACGAGATTTTTGACTTTTATCCTCCCTGGAGGAATCGCCAATAATACATGCGTTACTGAATTTGCTGTCTAGCTTTCCGCTTACCCGGATTGGCAATCGAATCCTCAGCAAGTGTGTAAGAAGACTAACTGCAATAGCAAATAGTTGATAAAAGCTTTGAGCCCTAGAATCGAACGTAAGTTAAATAGGATAAATGAATCTATTTTGATCCCCTTTGGAAGTGTGTTGTTATTCACTCATGACAGGCAACCAAAAGTTTTTCCAGAAGCGGTTTCTTGCCTAGGCGCCATTGGCTACCAAAAAGGGTACTAGTCGCAATGGGTTTTGTGCCCAGAGTTGATGCGTGCTCACGCAAACACTCCAAGAACAAGGCTGCAGACCTAACTAGACCAAGTGCCCATTGCGTTAACCGGGTATGGATTTATGGGCTGACCTAACTTGGTTATGGTCCCTTGGTTACCCGACCGATCAATCATATTTTGTTCAGGCAGAACCAAACTCACTCTGGGTGGATGTCCAGCTTTTGAATGAATCGATGCTAAGTTTCCTACAAGCCGTTCCTTCCGTCGTAGAGATTTTTCATTCACCCCAGCAGTCCCGATATTTCACTGGTTGACTTGGGTTCTGGATATTGGCAACTAGCCAGCAAGACGGAGAACCGGAAGAAAACGTAGTTTACGTTTGAGAACATTCAATATCAAGCAAGAAGGATGCCGTTTGGTTTGTCGGGAGCACCATTCAATTTTTAGCACCTGATGTTTAATTTAATGAAGGGACTAAAGAATGTTGCCTGTATGGTGATGAAATGGTTGAGTACAGCTATTCAGAACCGAAACATGCAGCGCACCTAAGAGCCGCGTTGAGACACATTCGGGGGGCTGGACGTGGACCAATGAAGCCAAAGCGAAATTCGGTCGAAAATCGACTGTCACAAAGAACGCTATTATCCCATGGCATCGGCGCATTTCTGAGGCAGAAGGATGGGGACATCGGGTATGCCGGTCACGTCCCGACTGATGCTAAGCAACAGTATTCAAGCATCGAGGACAGTTTTTGGCAATCGTCTGGGACCTAGAAGAATGGGTGTCATATTTTCTGGGACGAAATTTCTGCTTTTAGACCGACCACAAACCCATTGAGTAGACCAGAAACACCAGAAATCCTCGCGAAAAGCTTGCGTGGTAGGCGCTCTGCCTACAGGAGAATGGTTTCTTGATTGGCGCGTACCGGAAATGATAAGCACCTCGCCAGTCGGCTTTCAAGAGAAGGGACTGGGGATTAGGCCTCAAAGATCATGATCGGCGTCAATAGCATCGTCGTCAAGGGCCCCATTAAGGTTGGTGCGGCTACATTGACAAAAGATTCTAGCCGCCTAGCTGATTTGGAGGCATGTCGTGGACATGTAGGGAGACAAATAACCAGGGACATTCCGGGAACCCTTCGACAGCCTCAGTCTAAATAAAGTTAGTATATTATCCTGGTTGATCAAGAAATCGGCCGACAACACGTCTGTCTCTGGAGGAGCTGGGAGAGGAAGTGAGGAAAGCTCGGGAAAATGTAACTGCTGTTCAGGAATGTACTAAGCAGATAACGGCACGTGAGAAGGCCCGATTATACCAAATAAACGCCAGGGTTAAGTGAAAAGATCACCAGAGTCCTGGAGGGAATGAACTGGGATCGCGGAATTTTGAGAACAGGTGATAAGGACTTTTGTCATTATTGGCTGTCAAGGAAAAGTTTATAAGATTCAGAACGGTCCAGGGTCAGGACGAGAAAATGGGAGTCAACTTCGGAGGATGTACCGAATGAACCAGTTGCCTTAGCTTACCCAGCAGAGGAAAATCGACCATCGACGGCTTGCATGTGGACTTCTTAAGGGGAGGTATGTGACGGCGTATATTATTGATGAAAGATGAGCGAAATATATGGCCAAGTAGTTTAAAGTACCACAACTGCATCTAATGAAACGTTGGTACGGAACTTAGTGAACCGTTTTACAGCGTTTTTTATTATTGTTTAGTATTCAAACAACGTCCAGGAGAGCTCCAAAAAATGCCCGGGGATTTAGACTTTTTCAAGAAATCGGTTCAAATGAGGCTTTTTCACTTTCGTGTCTGGTAGCTTTTAATAGTTTATTTCGTGTTCGTCGACAAGCGGCTCTGCACTCGAATGGAGCTTTTCGTTTCACTGGACAAAGTGGGTTGCGATGCTCAAGCCAATTTGATGATCTTCTAAGAAATGTTTGAAATCTGCTCAAATCAACACGTGTCCAAAGCCAGAACGTTTTTTCACAGCAGAGTACATATCAAGTTTACTGTCTTGGTGGACACGTCAAGCTCAGCTTTCTCATCCCGAATGTGACTTTTTCGATCCTTGGACAAGCATTGTTCATTGTCCGACGACAGCTAACGGTAAAATATTTACGTGTGAGTGATGAATCAAATGCTAACGAAGACATGGTACACTTAAGTCAAATTAAATTTCCGCTGCACATTTGACCCGCTGTTATATGGTTGATTTCTACTCAGGATTTCGTCGTTTGAATAGGCGATAGAAATATGAACTTGAACCCTTTCAATGTGAGCTGAGGCTCACACACGGGAAGCAGGTGTTCCTGGGCTGAGTTCTAGGATAATTATGCAATAATTTGTGAGTTTATGTCGCCCGTCAACATCTACTTTGGGTCACTTAATCACACAAACCTTGGAAGATATGAGAGGGGCCAAAGTTTCGAAGAGACTGCCTTAAAATAGCGCATCAACTGACGTTATTCAACTCACCAAGTGACTCAAAACATTTGCTTTAAAGCATCATTTGGAAGCGCTGATGAGGGTTGGAAAAGTTTCGAAAGAAGTGAAAAACTCAGTTAAAGAGCTTCACCTGTGGAAGCTCCCGATTTTTTTTGGAATTTTAACGACCAGCTGTATTCAGTTCGAGCACTGTGCATCTTCTACAGAGGGATTGAAATCCGCTCTTCACCATAGTATTCTGTCTTTGATGGGATGAGTATATTATGACCAAGGAACCATGCGTGTGAAAGGAAACTTAATTCGAAAATGAGGGGTCTGCCATTGCAATAGAAATATTCGTCCTCCAGTGGTGGTGAGCCTTTCTACTGTTGAAGTACATTGAAGCAGGCTTCTCATCCGCCCCACATACGACTGGTGCGTTTCAGTGATAGTACCGATCACCTGAGTGGCCTTGCATTAAATTCGCGAATAAAATTGAAATTCCCTTAGGGTTCCTTGCACACAAACGTATCAGACTGATGCCAATCCTGACCGGTGAATCGGCGAAGGAACAAGAAAATTTTTACTGAAGTTGTCTGACTTTGGTGGTACTGACTGACACGAGCTAACTACAAACCAGTACATAGTGGCCCAAAGTTTTCACGACTGAACAGTGTGTTTAAAATAGCTTCAGTTAGACAAATATTGTGAGAAACTTCTCCAGTCATGTGGACAGGACAGAAACTGATTGAAAGGCAAATTACTGCAGACTTCATCAAATAAAAGAACTCAGTGGTTTGTGTGGCCTGACTGATTAAGCTCGTTTACATAGCTTCGGTTCGTGTTTTTCTTTTTTTCTCTCCAATCAAATGTTTAGAAAACCAGAGGTTTTGCAAACAAAACGACTGCTGGTGGCTATTTTCAGGGTGCTTATCGAGTGGATGTAACAAACTCGCAAAGCAAAACCGCAACTTGGTTGTGTGATTTTAGACGGTTCTTCTTGGCTTTGCAGTTTTTTTAGTAAGCTGAAATTACTGATTGCTTAGTTGTGTGTGGAAAGTGGCCAAATTATTCAATCCTGTTAGTGTATCATGTATAACCCAACAGGAAGTAAAAGCTACTAGAAGTAATCTTCCAAAGTGATTATAGTTAGGAGTTCTGATGGTTTTCCCACCTTGAAATATTTACCATTTATGGCAGAGGGCCTACAGCTGGGTCATACAGTGCTCCGAGAAATTACATTTTTTCTCCATCAGGTTACAGTCTTTATTTACTCCAGAGTTACAGCGTCTAGGTGCTGGTCAAAAATCGGCCTCTTCTGACAAAATATCTTCTCTGGGAGCGACTTTACTCTGAGGACAGTCTAAAGCGATTTTTTCTGAGCACTGCTCTTTTCTAGGGCTGAGATCTCACGAGTGGGAGAGGGAATTAGGTTTCAGGGTGTTTGGGATCACTTTTCTAACTTGAACCAGACACAGCAGTCTGATCTCATGGTCTAGATTGTGTTGCCTCCAAACCTCAAACTAGACCAAATAAGTTGATAATCTCATAAATATTTTGTATAGGTAGGAGCAAATCAATTATTGAGACGCAGAAAACTAGTTGTTTCACCCTGCTTAAAGCTGTTCACAATCCACTATGCTGGAGTTCCATAGAAGGCTATCTTGAAAGATAGTGAAGTCCGAAGAACCAGAGGTCAAACAAGCAAATACAGCACTATGAGCACACTTGAGACATGTGTGGGACCTGGTTATTTCTAGGATTTCTTTTATAGAAAAGAAACAAATGGAAAAACGCACATCACAGGACTTATGAGTTATTTGAGAGGGTGTTGGATTTATGGCCGTTGGAAGCCGTAAACTAAGAACTTGCAGTAAAATCACATATCGTTTCCCGAAGAATTGCCGATAAGTGAAACCCAGCAGAAATGGACCTAGTGACAGTGTTCAAAAAGGTGAATGGAAGTTCTTTAATGGTGTCTTTCGATCCTCCAAACAAGAACTTTGTCCTTTCTGTGACTTATTAGGCGGATATGGATCGGCTTATGACAGAGCCAACAGACAGATTGGCCTATCTTGGAACTTTGAGGTAGGTATGAAGCTAGGTATGAGAAGGGACAGTTTCGAGCTGCTTACCACAAGGTCATGTGACCAGTCGCCCCATGCCAGTCTGACATGTCATGATTAGGACAGAAATCCTAATGCTGCATAGCTTTCAAGGACTCAACTACATCTGTATCACAGACAAATAAAATTAGACGCTCACCTTTTCGAAGAAGTTTGGTAACAATCGGTAGATTTATGACTGGGCAACGTTTCACTTTTGAAACAAAAGCTTTGTCAGGCTAAGTGACTAGGTTACAAGGTTGGTCGGGATTTAGGGCGGAAGGAGAACCAATCAGCTAAGTCAAGCTAAATCTGTGTTAGGTGTCGGCCAAGGGATTTTGTACGTTAGGGTGGGTCACCAGGTGTTAAGCAGATGGGGAAACTATATGGATTTGGGTCCGGCTTAGGGTTCGCGGGATGATGTCTCTTGAACGTCCTTTGCACTTTTCATCCGTCTGTGTGGATGAGCTCATCTCTTGGCTAGCATAGGTTTCTCTACGAGGACAACTGACATTGACAGTGAGTGTGTCGTAGCGAAAGGACAAAGAGACAGTTTGCCCAAACGACAGTGCATCATCTTCACGGTCTAAACAGCCCGCAGATGTAAGGTGCACGGGGCCGGTGGTAACCTTTGGACTTATGATATTCCAAAAGGTTTTGTAGATTCGCATAAAGTCACGTGAACTTATTACAGCAGGCTATTAGAGACCACCGTATTGATGTTTTTCAGTAAAAGTACTTCTGGCACAAAGAGATGAGTGAGTTATTTTTGCCATTGTCGTGTCGTTGAAGCTGGAAGTCATGTTAGGCGGCCCTTATTCAACCGAAAGCCTTCACATTTGTATCACCGGCTGGTACGGCTAGATTAGCCGGGGTAAGTTTATTGACAGAAACAGGTCGAATAAGAAAACTCGGTATGAATCGACCGGCTTGCTACCAACGCATCAACAGGCAGGATTAATCAGTGAGCCAAGGAAATCGGTGCATCCTCATAAAAGGGCCCCAACTACTTTCCACCAGCAGTAAAGCTCTCGTACGTGAGTGTTTTTCCTCCCCCAGCGTCGGACCAGCATGACGAAATATCTGTTCGTCTACTTATGGCAACAGTCAAGAACAAAATTACAACAAGCACGGCTCAGTGAATAAGTACTGTTCCAGAGCCTTTGGACAGCCTTTAACCGAATCCACAATGAGTGCTGTTTTGGAATGTTTGCAAACTATAAAAACACTGTCGAAAACGCAAGCAGCACTTCTGAGTGCTCTGAACCATGCCATCTGATTTAAATTAATCATAAGGGATATCGAAATGACTCATTTACTCCAGCTCATATCTAGAGATATAATACCGTTACGTTACTACTTATTACGAAACACAGCTATCAGTAATCTTTCAGGACTAGTGGCAATAACCAACAAACGTAATTTGAAAGTTTCCTTTACCGCCTACACTTTAAGCAAATATATACTGGTATCCAGAAGTGAATATAAAATCTAACAGCCACACAAAACCGAAATACTAACGTTCAATTTGGAATATCCTGTACGTATGATTGAGATGGTGAAGTTACTTTGAAGGGAAGTAGAAAAGGGCCTGGGCAGTAGTCGAGTAGATAGGATTATTTCGACGACTTGAGTTAGACCACCATCTGGGTGTTTCCAGTTGGCTGGCGGTCGCTTTCCAATGATGCGTGCCCCTAGTTATTCAGAAATAAAGCCCTAAATACACCCCTTCATCCTGTTTCACACAGTAGTGTGGGGATTCTAGCAGGCTGTGTAACGCAGAAGAAAATTCCTCAGTCTCTTCAGCGTCTGATTTTGCAGGGCGTTTCGATTATTTTGCTAGATGGATAATGAAAATGAGAATAATAAATTCCTTCAAATTATAGTGAGATTCCAACGGAAAATGTCTAACTAGCAATTGGAAAGTAGTTTGATGCCCAATCGCTATTTTTCTCGTGAACTCATGCATTGTTTTAAAGCCACTTTCTGAAATAAGAAGTACCAGAAGTAAAGAATTTAACCTGGTATGAAAACGAAAAATAAATATCAGTGAAAACTAGTTTGTTAAGTGTGTTTTTCCCAGTAATTTTATCATTCCAAAATTTCTATCAAACAATGTTGGTTGCGAAGTCTGCTTTTTTCTGGATTGTGGTCGGAAAATCGCTGGTCATCTCCGCCGAACATACACCTCGATACAAAAAACGGCAATATCAAACAAATTTTGTCAAATTAAAAGATGGTTTTATGTTAAGCGAATAGTAAACCTCATGTACAGTAGGGGGCTTGAACTGGGGAGGGATACATCACCAGAGAGATACATCATCAGATGTTGAAGGCAGCATTAAATCACATGAGTTCATAGGCTAGAGACAGATTTGTTCAGTTTCAGCAACTGAAAGATGATTTTCCGACTTGGCTTGTAGGTGCGCACAGACAGGATGTAAGAAGTGCATCGTTTAGTTAGACTGGGGACCAGTCCAGTCCCGGAATAAATCAACAGCCTTGTAAAATGAGGACAGCCTAGGAAGAGGCCGTAATGTCTTCCGGGAAAGGTAGCAAACACGAGCACGGCAGACTGAAAGACCAAAATGTGTTTATTTGAAACAGCAGCCGTAAATTCTAGTAAATACCAGCGAAACTATTTGTGTTACAGTCGAACAGAGACCAAAACAACAGGTCGGCCGATCTGCAATACTGATGAGAGGGGAAAAGTGACTGCTCATGAAGATTAGGGAAGATGTGTGAAACACCGTTTTGTCCTGTTCAGATCTATCATACGGTTTAGCTGCACATTTAAAGTTCTGAAGCTATTTTGACATACATCATTCGCACTGTGGAAAGTTCCCAAAACTTCAGTGTAGAAAGCTTCCTTGGAATATGGTGGTCAGACAATTTCGTGCGGTGGCGTCCCCATTTCTGGCATTAGCAGTCCAGTAGGGGTAGATGCTAGTTTGTCCGACGGCTCAACATCTGGCTGAGATCAAGAATATTGATTAAGCTTACTGACAAAGTCGATTGGACTGGCTCAGACTCCTCAAAACGTTGCATATCTGCCATCTTGCTATTTAAAAATGTTGGTTGATTTAGTTGTAAGTGACCTCATGACGACTGATTGGGAGGCAGTTGTGCGCTCCTCTACATTGCCAAAACACGTTATCAGACTTGGTGTTGCATCGTAGGTGCTTCGGTTTCTCCACGTGAAGCAATGCACCTGGCCGTTGGTGCACAAAGTGTGCTTTGTTCATCGCATTTGAGAAACATGCATGAAACATTTCCACACGCTATACCACCTGTTTTGTCATATGCTGGGAGATTACAAGACTGCAAATATGTCCAGTTATGCACTTTAATAGGGGAAGCAAGCTGTGGTTTGGAGAGGTAGAATGTATAACCCGCACTGGGGAACGACCTGAGTGTCGCTCACGTGTCTCTTTTGTTGAGGTATACTTAGAACCCCACAGTTAAAATTTCATCTGTATGTTTCATCCGCAGATATCACTTCACTAGTCGCCCCAATATCCAGACTCACAAATGACACGTGAGTTGTCGCACGCCTGAAGTATGGTGTGTTCACAAACCTCGTATGATCGATGTTTTCGTAGCTATAAGCCTGGTCACAATTTGGAAAAAAGGGTCATCCACCTGTTTCTATGGCTTAACCAAGTGGCAAGTATCGCACTGCAATTGCCAACGTGACCTGCTTGATCTGAGTGTAGTAAACTGGGTAGTGATAAGGCCCCACTCATCGGGAAGGGCGGCTGCTTGTCTGATAAAATCGAAATCGTAGTTTATCCTAAAAGATTGCTTCATTCCTGTAAGTCTTTGAGAGAGCAGAGTCTTCAAGAGAATAACATCCTCTCCACGTCAATGAAGAAGAAATGCTGCAATTTTTCCAAAGGCAATCATGAAACGGTTTCAGTCCACTAGCAAAAGGGATTTGGAGGGCAAAGTACACCCTGACCGGAAAAAAAGCACCTATAAAAGATCCGTTCTGAATCGAATGCGTGGTATTTATTGGTGCACAACACAGTCTTGACAAATCTCCTTTAAAACAGCGAACACTGTGGACTGCATACGAACAACGGGGATATCAAGATGGTTTGGAATGATTTGGTCAGATCTGCACTATTCCAACAGGCTGTCTTAGAAACCCTATTCGGTATGACTCATATGAAGCGGGGGCTAAGCTCAGAATTTTTTTCAAAATGTGACAAACGACGACCCGCTCCATCAAGTAATTAGGCGTTTATGGTTTGGAAGATTTTAAATGTTTCAAGCCAGCCCTTTTGAACTTGTTAGAAAATCCCCCAAAGAGTCTTCCAAATAGTCGGAATATTTCTCGACAAGATGGAGGATCTGTAAGTTTATTGCACACATTCTCAAAATCATAGCACTTTTACGCCTGCCGATCGAATTAATATCTATGTGAATTCCAAATGAGTCCTTAATTTTTCGCGCAATGTGATCACGTATTGATGTATTGTTCGTGACGCTCTCGCCCCAAGAAGTGCGACCTTGAGACCTTTGACCCCATCATCTAAGATGACTCACCTAGATACGGCATGGACTTCGGGTGAGTTACGTTACCACCACGAATGAGGACCCAAGCAAAGCAGTCGATTAGGACGTTATTGATAGAAATTTTTATAAGGCCAACATGACTTTGGTTGTTTTGATATGGCTGCTTCCTTTCAAGTATTTATATCCCGTGAGTATCACGCAGCCGAGTAGAATCACTCTCGTGATCTACTTACTTATAATTCAGCTCAGAAGACTGCGAGGCCTGCACACTTTACGATTGCGCCTTCCGCATTGTTACATCTTCCTCTACTGCAATGGAAACTCTGAAATACTTCAATCGACTAATCTCATTGTCAGTATTGTAAGCTGCATGGTGAGGGAGATAAAGAATAAGGTTATGCATTTCTCCTGTCGAAGATGGCTGCATTTGATTTGAAACTGACCAGAAGATCAAAAGCAAACGTAACTGGTGAGCAACTACCGCTCAACCAAGAGTCTAGTAAAATGATCGACGCAGAAAATTGTCGAGTAATGCAGCAGACATGCAAAATTAATAGATGCGGCGTCGCCTGTCCACCTGTTTGGGCAGGAATGTAAAAAAAGTTCTGCCAAGGGTACAGATGAAATAGATCCACCATTTTAATCAGGAATGCTTCATTTCACAAGCTGCCGTTTCCCAACAAATATAATTCGGTCGTATCATCAGTCATCACGTACCTGTGACACTGAAACAGACTGGGAATGCGGCAAGTCGTTATAATGCTTGTCATGAACTTTGTCTGGATATGGAGCTCTGTAAAGGGGACTTTGAATGACAGCGCACAACAGTATATAATTCAGAAAACATTGCAGT
>SJOL01006424.1:492982-550061 GCA_004794785.1 Opisthorchis felineus | reverse complement strand
TGAAACAGACTGGGAATGCGGCAAGTCGTTATAATGCTTGTCATGAACTTTGTCTGGATATGGAGCTCTGTAAAGGGGACTTTGAATGACAGCGCACAACGGAGCACATAATTCAGAAAACATGCCAGTTTAAGGCAAGATTACTATTAGCTTGGTGGCTGTCTTCATATTCTTTTTGTTATTTCATGATGCCACAGTACCTAGCAGTCAACCTGAAGCCTGAAACGGAATATGGTTGTCTGCTTAAAAGAGGCACATTACCCACTTAGGCTGTATCTGATATCAAGAAACCATGTTTCTTGCTTCCGCTCAGGTCGGAATTCTCTCTTCTGGCATTTGGACAGTTATCAGACCACTGAGAAATTAGGAGCATGACCAAACAAAAGAGGTGCTCTTATTCAAGTGGAACCCATTCAGGGTCTTACAGCAAAAAGTATGAAGCAGCAAGATCCTCTGCGTGCCGAAGCCTACCAAATCGAACTGCGATCGACTACGCTTTTCCGTCAATCTTTACAGCTTTCAAGATAAGTCGTACGGGGACGACAGAATAATAAACGACCAAGCTGTTGGGTCGTAATTGAACTTTGAGATCTTTTTCAGACCCGTAATTTGTCCTGTATTCAGCATTTTATATAGGCTTTAGATAGGAGAGAAACTTCCCATTCGTTTTATCTTTACTGAGAGCCATCAGTGATCCAACCTCAGTGACTCTCAGAGAAA
This sequence comes from Opisthorchis felineus, assembly GCA_004794785.1. NCBI lineage: Eukaryota > Metazoa > Platyhelminthes > Trematoda > Opisthorchiida > Opisthorchiidae > Opisthorchis > Opisthorchis felineus. Next base: position 549,341 of record SJOL01006424.1, on the reverse strand, counting down.
TTGAAGGCTATGATCTCCGGAGAGGTTTTAAAACTGCGCCAATGGGTCACAACTGGCTTCTCGACAAAGTTGGCCATGCAGTAGTCTATTTCGTACAAAATGACAGTTGTTTTCGCAGTCCGAACTGAAGTTAGAACCCGCAGTTCCTTTACATGGGGGTCGAACAGTTTGAGCTATTGATGGCACTTCAGTAGTGTGGATTATTTACGCTTTCAAGAGATATGGAGCCGCTTCCGAAGAGCAGATACCTCCTCGAAAAGGCTAGTGACCCTCCCCGAACGGTGAATGCTAAATTGTGTGTGATGTGCAGTGATTACGAATTTATCACACATTCACAACGAAGCGAGGGTAACTGAGGTGCGTTCGCTTGTCAAGTGGTAAGCTTCCCGTGCGCCAAATCATGGCATATTGACCTACCACCATCGTTAGTCCCACCTCTTGGACAACCACCATCTCCTACCCCATCATCCAAAACTGAACCAGCACACCTTAACCCGAAAGCCTGTAAAATATATAAGAAGAAGCATTTCTCCTCTATATCACTTACAGCAATATCTGATTATCACTATTTTTGGGTCTGTTCATAGCAGAAGGAATAGATGAGGGTAGAATTCTAGGTATATAAAGCTGACTTTTCGACTGAGTTATTAACGGCTCTAGATTGTTCCTTAGACCTTGAAAAGTCGCTTGATGATTAATGCTGCAGCTACCTTCACACTAGCTTATGCGAACAGATGCAAAGCTTAAAATCTAACTTTGATTCGCATTGTGTGTTGAAACGGATCAGCTGATTTATAGATCTATCAAGATGATTCTGTCCAGTAATGTTACGAGCCTTCTCTAGCAATTTACTTGTTTTGGAGGGAGAACTCTTGTATGCTTCGCAATGTCCAGTGGTTGATTCCTGGAGAAGGTTTCTTCCTGGGTTTCTGTGCAGCATCATCAACAACGCATTGCAAAAAGTTGAGATATGAAATCTTTAAAATTTTTTGATCGTTTACTCTAGTGATGCCTCTTTGTTTCAGAAAAGAAGGTGAGTATCACTGACAAGTTTGAACAATAAACTATTATTCATCAATGAAAAAGCTCTCGATTAGTTTGAAATACAGCCGTGTATGCAAAGTCATATCGGCAAGCTTTATTACGGAATTTGAAGTGCAAATATTTTGTTGCCCGAAAGTCCTGGGATAGGTTTGTACATATTTAGGTAATTGCTCGTCTCCAGGCTGGTGTTGAAATTTAATGTTGTCGGGTGCAGTGACTGGACGGATAGCGCAATACACTCATTTCCATACCGATTTGGTTCTGGCGTGAGACTCAACTGGAAACCGGCTGAATCGCCCGATTTTATGATGTTCTTAAGCAACTGAATGTGCCCTTGCTTAATATTTAAGTTGGTACGATATTCGAGATATCACGATATATTTAACACAATCAATTGAGAATAACATCATAAACGGGGGATTCAGCTGAGTTCTAGGTGAGTATCTCGTCAAAACCAAATAGATGTGGGTGTAATTGTCGAAATCTGTCCAATTCGGGTTCAAGTGGAACATAAAGGTTGACGGAAACTCGGGCACTGCGCCCAGCTGATGAGTCCCAAGAAGGGCGAAACTGGTCGTGGGCTGTCGAAGAGTTTTCAACAATCTCATGAGTAGTGCATTATGTCTGTACTAGTGGCTAGGTACATCTGATCAGTATCCATAGGACTTGGGTATTGCCTACGAACCGCTCGATCTACAGCGCTGACTATGGACGTTCAGGATGCGATGGTTTGTGTGGACAGTTAATAAAGTGCTTGTAAATGTAACGGCTACACTGGAAAGCCTGTTGTATTTGCTGCTGTTGGCGGACAACACTGAATCTCACGAAAACACACTTAGCTGTTCGGGTCGAATTATGATCTCAGACCAAATAAGGAATGTTGCTGGTCGTCCGACATAGAAACGTCTGACAAGTGCAGTGATTAGAGATTTGGCAGGGTTTTTTTATCATGCAGTGTTTTCGCAAACTGACGTATCCGAGTGTGTGTGTGCAAATTTGCTATGAAACCTATATATGGATGGACAAGTTGAAACTATCACACCAGTGCCCTAGATGGTCCATGTGCCACCATTACTCAATTCCTGATCATAGAGAGATCTGTGTCCCATATCCAGACAAAGTTCATGACAAGCATTATAACGACTTGCCGCATTCCCAGTCTGTTTCAATGTCACAGGTACGTGATGACTGATGATACGACCGAATTATATTTGTTGGGAAACGGCAGCTTGTGAAATGAAGCCTTCCTGATTAAAATGGTGGATCTATTTCATCTGTACCCTTGGCAGAACTTTTTCTTACATTCCTGCCCAAACAGGTGGACAGGCGAAGGCGCATCGACTAATTTTGTATGTCTGCTGCATTACTCGACAATTTTCTGCGTCGATCATTTTACTAGACTCTTGGTTGAGCGGTAGTTGCTCACCAGTTACGTTTGCTTTTGATCTTCTGGTCAGTTTCAAATCAAATGCAGCCATCTTCGACAGGAGAAATGCATAACCTTATTCTTTATCTCCCTCACCATTCAGCTTACAATACTGACAATGAGATTGGTCGATTGAAGTATTTCAGAGTTTCCATTGCAGTAGAGGAAGATGTAACATTGCGGAAGGCGCAATCGTAAAGTGTGCAGGTCTCGCAGTCTTCTGAGCTGAATTATAAGTAAGTAGATCACGAGAGTGATTCTACTCGGCTGCGTGATACTCACGGATATAAATACTTGAAAGGAAGCAGCCATATCAAAACAACCGAAGTAGCGTTGGCCTTATAAAAATTTCCATCAATAACTTCCTAATCAACTGTTTTGCTTGGGTCCTCATTCGTGGTGGTAACGTAACTCACCCGAAGTCCATGCCGTATCTAGGTGAGTCATCTAAGATGATGGGGACAAAGGTCTCAAGGTCGCACTTCTTGGGGCGAGAGCGTCACGAACAATACATCAATACGTGATTACATTGCGCGAAAAATTAAGGACTCATTTGGAATTCACATAGATATTATTTCGATCGGCAGGCGTAAAAGTGCTATGATTTTGAGAATGTGTGCAATAAACTTACAGATCCTCCATCTTGTCGAGAACTATTCCGATTATTTCGAAGACTCTTTGGGGGATTTTCTAACAAGTTCAAAAGGGCTGGCCGGAAACATTTAAAATCTTCCAAACCATAAACGCCTAATTAGTTGATGGAGCGGGTCGTCGTTTGTCACATTTTGAAAAAAATCACAGCTTAGCCCCTGCTTCATATGAGTCATACCGAATAGGGTTTCTAAGACAGCCTGTTGGAATAGTGTAGATCTGACCAAATCATTCCAAACCATCTTGATATCCCCGTTGTTCGTATGCAGTCCACAGTGTTCGCTGTTTTGAAGGAGATTTGTCAAGACTGTATTGTGCACCAATAAATACCACGCATTCGATTCAGAACGGATCTTTGATGGGTGCTTTTTTTCCGGACAGTGTGTACTTTGCCCTCCAAGTCCACTTTTGCTAGTGGACTGAAACCGTTTCATGATTGCCTTTGGAAAATGATGGAGCATTTCTTCCTGCTTGACGTGGAGAGGAGCATGAAAAGATGTTATTCTCTTGAAGACTCTGCTCTCTCAAAGACTTACAGGAATGAAGCAATCTTTTAGGATAAACTACGATTTCGATTTTATCAGACAAGCAGCCGCCCTTCCCGATGAGTGAGGCCTTATCACTACCCAGTTTACTACATTCAGATCAAGCAGGTCACGTTGGCAATCGCAGTGCGATACTTGCCACTTGGTTAAGCCATAGAAACAGGTGGATGACCCTTTTTTCCAAATTGTGACCAGGCTTATAGCTACGACAACATCGATCATACGAGGTTTGTGAACACACCATACTTCAGGCGTGCGACAACTCACGTGTCATTTGTGAGTCTGGATATTGGGGCGACTAGTAAAGTGATATCTGCGGATGAAAAATAAAGATGAAATTTTAACTGTGGGGTTCTAAGTATACCTCAACAAAAGAGACACGTGAGCGACACTCAGATCTTTCCCCAGTGCGGGTTATCCATTCTACCTCTCCAAACCACAGCTTGCTTCCCCCTATTAAAGTGCATAACTGGACATATTTGCACTCTTGTAATCTCCCAGCATATGACAAAACAGGTGGTATAGCGTGTGGAAATGTTTCATGCATGTTTCTCAAATGCGATGAACAAAGCACACTTTGTGCACCAACGGCCAGGTGCATTGCCTCACGTGGAGAAACCGAAGCACCTACGATGCAACACCAATTCTGATAACGTGTTTTGGCAATGTAGAGGAGCGCACAACTGCCTCCCAATCAGTCGTCATGAGGTCAATTATTACTAAATCAACCAACATTTTTAAGTAGCAAGACAGCAGATATGCAACGTTTTGAGGAGTCTGAGCCAGTCAAGTCGAATTTATCAGTGGGCTTACCCAAGATTTCGTCCAGATGTTGAGCCGTCGGACACAAGTTCCATCTACCTTTAATGGACTGCCAATGCCAGAAAGGGGGACGTAACCGGACAAAATCGTCCAACCAGTATATTCCAAGGAAGCTTTCTACACTTAAGCTCTTGGAACTTTCCACAGTGCGAATGATGTATGTCAAAATAGCTTTAGAACTTTAAATGTGCAGCTAAACCGTATGATAGATCTGAACAGGACAAAACGGTGTTTCACACATCTTCCCTAATCTTCATGAGCAGTCACTTTTCCCCTCTCATCAATGTTGCAGATCGGCCGACCTGTTGTTTTGGTCTCTGTTCGACTGAAACACTAAATTTCACTGGTATTTATGATGGTATTTATCTATCGTTTGTGATTCAGCAGGGTTCCAGGTGAGTCTCTCGCAAAACCAAATTTGTTTGAAAATGAGTGCATTTCGCTTATTCCGTGCAATTTGTTTTCAAGTTGTACATAAGTTTTATGGAAACTCGGGCACTGCGGCTACCTGATGAGCCCCAAGAAGGGCGAAACCGGTCGTGGGCTGTCGAAGAATTTTCAGCAACCTTATGAGTAGCGCATAACAACACTCACGGCATTTAATTTTGTCCCAGCTTTAATTATGAGTTGACCTTTACCCGCCTAAAGCAGAGTCCTTTCAAACGGCTGTCATTCTTTTGCACACTACTTATGTCGGCTGAAACGGAGAAACTTTTGCAAACCTGAGTAGGTTCTACAGTGTTTCAGTCTACCATTCACTACCAATAGTTGTATCATTGAGGCGGAGGACGAACTCTTCACTTTACTATGGCCAGGGCAAATAACTAACAACTTTCCCATCATGGACAGGGATGAAACTTTTCATGCCGCATATTTTCTTGCGTGCTCTAAATCTATTCCATGAGTTGATGAGCTATGCAATTCAAGAAGTCAGTCAAATGAAGCTGAACGAGCGCCTCCAACAGATGTAAGGTCAATCGAGTTTTCCCGGAATTCGAATATCTTTTATCATATCTGTGGACACAGACTGTCAAACATTAAACAGCAGCCTAGTGCGCAAGCCATCCCAATTTTTTTCAAAAACAGAACCATCCTCAGTGAATTCGCAAATTAATAACTTGTTCGACGGCTAATTGCATGGTTGTGTACGACTCTACCAAACAACCACCTTGCGTTTTTGCTTGTTGCCTGCGGTAAATCCCTGGTTTTTCCAATTTCCCCACCCAAATGTATGAGCCAGAAATAGTTGTTCGATCAAACACTTTTCTTTAAACAACATCTTGTCCACGACCGATAGAGAGAATTCGTCTGTTATCACTCATTGCAATAGAATACGCCACCATTTTGCTTAAAACGGGTGCACAACTTACTAGTGAGTACTGTAATTGTGTCCCGAAATAAGCGTTACTTGGGTCTGTGGGAACTGTGCATGTTGAGTGCAGCCCATTGCACGTATCCATTGGGTCACTCAAGAGGCCTTACTTTTGCATCGCAGTTTCAACATTGAGCATTCTCTTCTGGGAGTCATGTGCATAAAAAATCGGAACCGACTGTAAAATTAGTAAAAATCTGCCTCTCGTTTTGAAAATTTCGATATGCTGGGTTGAAAATGGTCGCCATGAATCGAGAAAAGCGAGCAAACTTCAAGGCTACTTGACTACGGTTGTAATACCTTCTAATACGTTGACTGTGCATCAAAAAGTTCGGGTAGATGGACTGGAATGCAGTGGCCTCGCACGAAAATCTCATCGACCATTCCAGGTTTTTCAGTGGAATACCTGTAAAATCTAAACAGGTTCACACTCAGCGCTTCTACTGGTAGCCACTGAGATACCGCATAATGAATGACATTAGGAGAATCGAGATCATCAATCCCTGTGAACCGGAATCCAGTGAGGTTTATTAGCCCGACGAGCAGTGGTGGTGTGGTGGTACAAGTTAAACTCATTCAGGCTTAGTGCATCCCTCGGTCGATCTTATACATGTTGCTACATCTTACTACTTTAAACTTCTGTTGTTTTTTTCTAACAGCATGGCCACAAATGTAAAAAGGCTAGCGACAGACGTCGAAGGAGATGCAGAAGGACATTAAAAAGGAGGGCACCGTTCTATTTGAAGGCGTGCTCTGAATAGATTCCAGTCAGGCGAAATGACTTTTCAAGGTGTGTAGTAGTGCTTGGCGTGGAAACACACGCACACATCAACTGAAGCGAAAGCAGAGTCAATAAATTAATCGCACATCAGGCAGAAGGTGTCCGTCATACAGGGTTAAGTTCGAAAGCCATTGGCAGGAAAGAACACTCAGCGCCATGTCCGGCGCATAAGTTTACGTAGACAGACAAAAATGGTTGGCAAACGCTGACTGACCTTAGGAAGCCTTGGTCCTACAACAGCCTTGGGGAATTAAGGAAAGCAGGTACCTCGTTGCGAAATGATCACAAATTCGTGGACAAAGTAGGCAGGACGCCCGCTGGCACGTGAGATGACACCGAGGGGACAATCACCAGCACTGTACTTTGGCTTTTCATTCCACACAAGCATTCCAGCAAATTCCGGGTCATTGCTCATATTGTGTAGTACTCAGCATTTCATAGACAGCAGCATTTCCATATGCACTTTCCGCTCTATCTGGATGGTTGAAAGCAGGCTTGGGATACCGGGTCTCTCATGATATTTGCCGGTATGAATGTAGCTGACTGGAGTGTCTTCCGACGAACGTAGCCAGCCACGAATAAACCGTCTGATGTGACTATCCCAAACTTTGAGAGTACTGCGTTGGACCTGACCAAGCGGCAGTTTCAGTAGCTGCTATCCGTGGTAGCAGACTACTTTTCTCTTGGATGTAAAAAGGAGACCAACATAACCTGTGGTGCTTGTTAGACCCAGAGGAGTGATTAGTTCCTTGGCAAAGCAAAAAGGCACGAATGAAACCGCGGTCACCGTTGTTTTCTTCTTTCATTTGTTGCTGGTCATACTAGCTATTCCTGGCTTGACTTCAGCAGCTTCAAGCCTCCCTTTATGGCAATCCTAACGTTCTGCGCACAAATTAGTTGTCAGCGAAGACAAAACCATTCACTAAGGTGTCACCGAGCTGGTAGCTCAGTTGCGGCATTGACACTGTAAGAACCTTATCCAATACCATAATGAAAAATATTGGGGAAGATGGGTCTCCCTGCCTCACTCCTATTTAGCAGCGAACCTTCGAATTAGGGAGAACTGCTTGATTCCCATAGGGATGTGTGATGTAGCAAACCATGGGTAATGGTGTTCCAAACGCCTCGGTAGACCTAACAATTAGGTCAAGCGAAAGTGCTTCGAAGGCTTTCGAATCATCAACAAACCCCAAACTGAGGTTGAAAGTAGTCGCTGAACAGTGACAAAGCTAAGCATGTAACAGTACAGTAGCTTTCAAACAACCGTCTTTGTATAGAAATGCAAACTAGAGCGAAGGCAGCTGCAGTATATGGCTCCAGCGATCAGCAAACACATTGAAACCACCAAACAAGTCATGGATGAAAATGAGACTAGACACAGTTAGTCTGGTGAAGTCCCATTTGGTACCTTTGGAACTAGAGTAATCTAAACGCGACACGAATGTTGTGGGCCTTCCTCAGGCAAGTAATAATGCTGAAATCTCCAACAAGAGCGTCTGGAGCGAAATGGTGATTTATTCTGGGCGTGAGCTTGTTCAAACATGGGGACGAATTATCCACCATGCGGATCTTAAGGCCAACTTCCTTCCCTGTAATTGGCTCAATCAAACTCCGATCAGATGGCAGCACTGCGTGACTTGGCCAATGATTTGCGTGGTTTGCGATAGGGAGCATACGTATGCAGTACGGTTCAGCGTCCGAAAATAGGCCGCAGTTTTTTTGTATAGTTTTTTCCACGACCCGACCGAAAACAGCAGATGCTGAATCTTTCCGTTTCTGGTAGTAAAAGGTGTGGGTGGTGGCGAAATTTCCTCGGAGAATTTGCTTTCGGATGACCGGTACAGTGACGACATCGAGAGACAGGTTCCCATGTGTTTGGAAATGTCTTGAATCCGAGGAGGTCTAGCAGCGACGGGACTTGCTCCAGTGTCATGATGCCAGACTGCAACCCTCGGATGAAGACCAGATGATCAACACTCGACCTCGAACTGTCAGAGAGTGATATGGTTCGTTTGAATTAAGTGATGTAGGCTTCAGAACCGGATAAATGTGGAAATGCTTGACCGATGGTTCGGTAGCATCCACTAGATGACGATTCGTCCAGCTGTGTTTGCCAGTTAAGCACACGTAAGCTGGTTTTCCTAATGATAGCTGACAGACCTGGAAAATATTGTTCCACTCTCACATCAGTGTCGTTGATCTATCACAATCTGGATGTAGCTTCTGAGGCAGGTACAAGAGTGACTGTGAATCTTACTGGAACAAGTGGACACCGGAAGCCATCACTTGGTCAGGCTTGCCTGCGTTATGCTGAGTGGGGTGCGCATGTCAACGGTGTTGACTCAGATCATCCATCGTCGAAAATAGGCGGGAACAGTCAGCGCAGGTCAATTGAGTGGCCATGCTTTCACGGGCGTAAAATCGACGGTGAGGTATCAAGTCAGCTTTCGATCTGCAGGACTTGCCATAGTCCTCGTATATGAGCCCCACTAGTCTCTCCTGTATACTGGATGGAACCGGTGCAGAGGCGCCAGATGGATAACGTTGTTCGTTGTCGAAATTAACCAGCCCGTTGAAACCAAACAGGGTGGCTGGCTCAGTGCTGAGTTGCTGAACTCTCAGATAAAGCAGGCTGAAGTTCGATCGACCCAGTTGGAACCATGAGGAGGTGATTCAGCGCGCCGGCTACATACAGTTTTGCCCATTAGAAATTGCACCATAAGGGACCGATGCATGCTTGAAGTAATTCCCTCCTTTGGCTTGTGTTTTCAGGAGAAACAGTGACAGCTAAGAAAGAGCGAATCGATCACCATTATAGACTCAGGCCGGTTCTTTTACTTTAAGATTTAACTCAATAAGGGTAATTCTGCATAGGATGTTCAGCCGTGTCATCCACGATAGTGGTTTTGGTGTGTTCAAGGCCGCGAGTATCGATCGTGTATACAAAGCAAAACTGTTCCCAATCATGCTTAGCTAAAAAGTCGTTCATAACTTATATTCATTTTAGGCCATTCATACAGAGCTTTTTGACTCGTATCTATTGCTGCCCTGTTACCTGGGCTAAAGATACTTTGTTCTTGCACACCCTCACTGGCCAATCACATTGCAGCTGGACCGGACCAATCAGATGGACGTATTTTCAGGGATCAACAATGCACCCTGCAAACAAAGTGACCAAATCATCTGGGCGGAAAGATAAACAAATGGGTGACGCTTGATGGTATCCGGTAAGATCGGACTGCACAGCGTACATACGTACCGTTCATCGTGGACGACTATCTGTTTTTTGCTTCAACGCAAATTTTCCAACCGCGTCAGTAATGTGTATAGGCTGGTCATTCGTAATTCACTTGTGATGTGACTGAACTGCCTAAACTTAAGTAAGTTCTGATTACTGTTTCTCCCAACCAATTCGGTACAAGCGTTAATACCTATGCTTCCAATAAATGAAATATATTGAGTGTACAACGAATTTTGCATTATCTGGTCTGAACTTTTCGTAGAAAAGAAATTCAGTCATGTGATGTGAGCAGGTTGATTGGAAAATAAGTGATGGCCCGCCTTGTCCAGATTCAAGTCACTCACTGGGTTGATCAATCACACCTAGCTGAGTAAAAAAAATCACTATTCTATCTGGAAGGCATTGGGTTCAAAGCCTCTTCGAAAGTCATATATAAACAGACCTGATGTTCACTAACATCTTCCAGACTTTTCACCATGTTTTGGCTAATGTAAGGAGATTTGGACCTTCGAACTGACTCTACTTCCCAGAATAAAATGACCATAGTGTTACAGGACTCATATGACCGGTTTTCAAAAAGCTCAGCTGTACTGGGTCTTTCGTTCTTTTTGGGTCCATCTCACTCTGCTTCAGGTCAAGTCCATAATGAAGCACTGGTCAATTTCCAATTTCAAGGGGTTGGCAAATGTCAGTGCCCTCATGACAACTCTAACCTAACTACAGTAAATAATCCGAGATGAGCAAGCAAAGGAGACAAATGTTCAGCTCACATTCCACGATTAGTAATTATGTTCCTGAAAAGTATCGTCGTGTTTGTAATAAATTGTCTTGGTGGTACTAAATGGATTCCAAAAAACAAACGTTCAACAAAATATCACCATTTTCTTACGTCAGGACACAAACGTCTCAACTTTCAACTACCTACAATAAAATGGGATCCATTCTGCACGTCTTACCCTTGGGAGTCGCACAATGAAAAAATAGTCACCGTCATGTGGTAGCAGTTGTTCTTGAGTACATGCTTTTGAAGTGATAAGTCCAGGTACATGTGTCGTGAACAGAAAGACACGCTCAAGGACGAAAACAGACTGCCGACCTCCGATTTACTGTGAAGTTCGGGTGCATAAGCCTGGCCGACACCGAACGCTCGCAGTAGTTCGGTCGGCAGAACGTCTGCCCGGAACATGAGAGGTAGGTAGCTGGAGTTCACTCCTCGTCCTTTCTTCTGTGCCATATGCACCCGGACTTCTCACTTCAAGGTCGAACGAAACCCCCTCTACTCTCTTTAGTAAATTTACCAAGAGTTGTGATCTATCGTCCCAGTGGAGTAAGAATTGCTGTCGGGATACAACTGAGCTAGCTTGTACTTATGAAGCACGTAGACACTGAAGTAACATTTTGCTAGAGTGTGCCTGCAAACTCAACATAAACCTACCAGTAATAAGTTCAACTTCCCAGAACAGGCCATGTAAAACCACAGCATCGTATAATCGCGGAGACAGGCCGAAATAGCTGCAAAATCCCTATCAGTTTTCCGTGTCATCTGCATTCGTCCAGTCGGAAAAACTGGTGTCCACACTACTCATAAAGCATCAGTAAGGGCTCCGAATTCGTAGAGTTTCACATTTCAAACCAGTCTTCGTTCAGTTGAGCGGTTTGTTTCGGTTTTGGCAGCGTTCTACAGAGCTGCTGTCGATACACTCTGTGACAGCTGCATCTTCACAGGTTTCACACTATCCTGCCTCAGCATCTCACGGTAAGATATTAAGTGTCATACTGATCTTTTGTGTCCCTTATGGTCACAAAGAAACGAGCTGCAACATGCGCAAGAACCAGGTCATAATCCGGGTCCGCACACCCTACAAATGAGGGAAAACCTTGCATATGGGATTGCCGTATGCGGCTGATTGATATGGGATCGTTTTGAGTGTTCGGTTTGTCACTTTATGGAAGACCCTATGTAATGTTTGTGCTGAGACTGCACGTATGCGTAAAACAACCTGGAATGCCTAGTACATCCTGTTTTCGAAATTTGCAACAGGGGCTCAAAAACGCGGCTTAGTAAAAACACTATCTTATAGGGCGAGTAACATTTCTATCCCCGGCGAACTGAACAAAGAACATTTCCTGAAATGGACTCTACCAGACAATGACTATCTGGAACTATTTTTCCGAACACGCAACCTGCACAAAGCTAGATCAGACCCTTTTGCTACTGTTGAAAAGGAAAAGATCTTTTTAAGGTTGCCATCCAATTGGGACTACATATTTGCAAACAGTAGACAGAAACTAACAGTCGCTCTTGACCACACTGTTCTGGCAGCTCAACTAAGTCAGTCCAAATTGGTCCTACAGCTTCGTACTGGCCAACCTCGAGGGAATGATTTCAGTCCATGTCATTCATCAGTTCATCTGCACTTGCGGTGACACTTACGTAGGTAGAACACACCGCTGTTTTCTCTCAAAGAAACGCAGAATGCACTCCGAAATATCCGATGCGCTCAATGAGACAGTGGTCAGTCTACAACCCGGAACCCTGTATCATCGATTACAAGGTATCTACTGATCCCAGGTCATTCTGTTGACCCCAGGCAATCAGTTGCTCTTCTGCAGCGCAACCAGACCCCCCAGGTGCTAGTATTCAGCGAGACAATGCTGATTAAACTGAGGCAGTCGGTTGTGTGCGCAAAAATCGTTGACTCGCATCTGTCTACTTTGGCGCTAACCCTAGACTACCCACCTTTCTATGAATCCCTTCACGTGTTTTTGCAAACAGTAGTTGCAATGTGACAAACCTGTAAATGTGTTTCGCGTGAACGGCTGATGACAGTGAATAAACGTTAGCACTCCACCTGTCCTGAGAAATTTTCCCCTTTCTTTGACTTGTGTTGTAGCTTGTTAGGTCATATGCAGTTTTGTATGTTGGACTTTTGTCCGTTGACTGCTGATTCTGAAAAACCAAGTCGGACTGAGTGAGCTTACGGTTGGAAAAGGGTATGGAACTTTTCGGGTTTACACACAGACGGGTACACGTGTCAGATGTGGTATTGTTTGGTTAACTTGTAAAATAAAAGAAACCCGCTGCTGTGTGTACACTGCGTGAGCAAATATTGTCCCGATTCGAAACTGTGACTCACAAGGCAAATGTGGTAGGATTTTTTTCCGGCAACCCTTCTGCAGTCTGACTCAGTGATATGGTCTCTAAGGCGGCAAAATTACCGCTTCACTTGAGAACCCATGCATGAGCCAACGACTAGATATTTTGAACTACTTTGCTGGCCTATCCCAAGAGCCTAGACAGCAATTTATAAAAGTCTGATTGACGAGTTTGCTACACACAGCAGACGCGTTTGGGGCCGCGGCGAACTGTGGGTTAGGTATGGTGTTTTGACCGCATTGGGTAGGTCGTCTCTGTTCGCGGTCAACCGTTGGAGGATGGCAGTGTGCGGCTTTTAAGCTAAATACTTCCAACACGCCACGCCTTGGAGGAAAGCGGCGTCACTGCATCCATAAATATGAAAATGCTGGCCGGCTGGAAGCACTGTCCTACGGCTTCCGCACTCGTGCTTCAGAGAAAGTGCGATATTACCTATAAAGAACCTCGTGATACAATCACTCAAATTACAGGAACCCCATATCTTTTTGTCTGGTGGCACCAATTGGTTTTCTTGGCATGGCTGCACTTTGAGGGTAGAAAGTAAAGCCAGTGAAGCCAGAAGAATTATTACAGCGCTCCAGCTCGACCACCATATCAAGGTGGTAGATATCTTTTGCTCGGGCGAGAAGGCGCAAACTACTTTGTTGCCCCTGGCAACTTCAAGTTCCTGAGTTCCAGCTTATTACATGATCAGTGAGGCAACACCTTCCGGAGGAGAACCCTTCTAAATGAGAGAACCTCTCCTTGAAGTGGGTCGACATTGTACGCGCTTCTGTACTAGGACAACAGATATGAAGTGAGCAGCAGAATTTTTTAGTGTCTAACTTGACTGATAGCGCATGCGTGCATTACCTTCCGCACAAATAGAACTGCGACATACCAGTGCGTTGGTATATTTTGTCAGTTTCAAGCCATCCCTTGCGGTACTGTGATTTTCAAATTTATCAGATTAGAACCATAGCGTACAGGCGGCGTGTTTGAATGAATGCCGTCATATGTGGTCTGATCAACCTCATTTCTATCAAGAAGGGTTCTTCGATATCGCCGGATAGTGCAGCAGCAGCTTCTGGAAAGTCGATTCCCAAGTGCAGCAGAAGAATGGTGAAATCTGTGCCACCGCAGTAGTCCCACGTATAGGGTACAATAGTTGTCCGACTCCCAGAAAGCTGTTTTTATGGTTCTAATGGAACTGTATTCCCCAATAGAGATCGTAATAAAAATCGTCCGTGCAGCAAAAGTTGTTTTCATGAAAGGGCATTCCACCGCGGGTTCCTCAAGACTATAAGTGAAGATAGTTAGTGGCAATCCCGATCAGGAAGGTCAATTCTTATCAGAAACCTGTTGTTCATAGGGTCTCAGCAAACGCCACCTCACGACTCATCCCACGCGGTCTGCTATAGAAAAGTTGGACAACTAGTGAAGCAATCGCTTGTCCTTTTTTACTGATAAGGAACGTTGATTCCGTAAGTGCCAAACGATAACAAACAAATTTTGTCTACACGTAGCAAGAGTGACCGATAGAAGGAATAGTGATATGAGAAATTCGCACTGAGACGGTTATTAACCTTCGAGCATAAGCGGACGACCAGTCAATTGGAAAACTTGAAATCTGAAGTAATGAGCTGGGTTAGTTGTAGTGTCAGCTTTCGTTGGCGTGATTATAAGATACTTCCGGTATTATGTGAAGCAGTGATATGACAATTTCATGTGTCCACGTAAATTCCAACACGATTAAGTCTCAACAAAATCTATCAAGCATTTGTCACGCGTTTCATTTTAATCGCGTTGCCAACGTGCTCGCTGGTTTTGCGCGGTTTCATCAACCCGCTGAAATTCCTGGGAAATCGCTTGGACTCTGGTTGCTCCGGTTGCATGTCAAATGAATGATACATTCAGTTTCATCCGCGACATCGCAGTTTTGAATCAGTTTGGGAGGGAGAGGAAAAATGTCTGATTATTGGTGAAACAACCTATCATTTACTTTCTGGGAGCTTAGATGCTAAACTCTACGAACGAAGTGTGCCGCCAAATCGAATCTGCATTCTGGATCAAAATTAAAGTGTCTTCCTATTTTTGTGTGATGTGATTTTTTGACCAGATGTATTTGGATGAAAGCTATTTGCGTGCAGGATCTAAACGAACGTGGAACAAATCCTGTGTATGTATTTCTATCAATCAGGACCGAACCGGTCGAGTAAAAACCGGGACGACGATCATGTGATTAGCTATGAACAGGAGCAAACCGGTAGCGAGTTGTCCAAAGTCCACTCTGCAAAGGAAAAATCAAATTCGGTTCACCTTTTTATAGCATATTGGGCTGAAGTGTTCAATAAACGTCTAAGCATTACAAATCTGTCTGGAGTGATACTATTTCAGTGAGGTTAGCTTAGTGCGTGCTCAATTCCATTGAAAGGCCACAAGGTTGAGTAACATTCGGGGACGATTATTGTGTGATAAACACCATCAAGAGCGAAAGGCGGCAATGGGCTTGCGACAGTTTTGTGTCTTTAACCAAGCACCCTACAACGAAGAGAATGCCACAGTAAGCGAAAAGGATGATTCTCACTTTAGAAAAAGACTGGGAGTTTACAACATCATCAAAGAAAAGGTATTTCATAGAATGAATGAAGTACAGTGTGGTCTTTCGTTAGGAGTCAGTGGCTAGACCAGGAATTTTTCAGCTTGCTGTGAATTCATGGTATTAAAAACTATTTCAATTTCTCCGTCGCATGGAAGTGACCAGGGTCTTATTTTCCGCAGTGTGCACTTTCAAAACCTTCCGCTAAAATAACATATGATGAGATTTCTGAAAAAATGCCAACTGATTCTAAAAAAATGATGAATGCGAAGGAAATTTTCTTTGAAAAACCTGTTGTGTCTGCCTTCTGACCCCGCTCCAGTGCCTAGTGCCGGAAAAAAAGACTCACCGAAAGGAACACAACAGCTTAATTCCGAACAAGCGAGTGCGAGAGCGTGAGTGCGTGCGAGTGCGAAAATACAACGGCCTCGAGCTATTTTATTGGGGGAACACTGTCTGACCATGGTCCAATGCTGACTCACGCTGTCTGGCTTTGATACAAGGCTGTGACGCGCTGGATATTGAGGGGGCATTGTCTGTCTGGTAAGCATCTAGCGGAGTTGAGGGTCTCAGTAGATTTCGGGCATTCAGTGGTTACTTTCAGGAATCTGACCTTCCTGATAAACCTATTTCAGGCACTTGCTCATTCAGAAAAGTTTTAAAATATTTAAACAAGCTAAGAAAGCTCAGTTTTGATTGATAGAATAACGGAAAACAAAAATCCGAATGGATTGGACCGTAGTTGTGACATAACAGCATCTGGTAAATACGCGACAAAGGTCGAACAAAACACTGCAGGTGGAAACATCGGCTAGTCTCCAGACAAAAACGACAGCCGGATAACTCGTGTCGGTCTTTCTTAGCATGACCATTGTAGCAGAAATTATTCGGTGGGCTATCTTTGCTTGTATAATTCACATTTCAGTACCCTAACTGTTGACACATTCCATTTACGGAGTCCTCGAGATTATTGCTTCCAGGCCGATAAAATAGTCTAACTAGTTACAAGCGGCCCGCTTGCTGTCTACCTTAGATTGACTGCAAAAAAAACCTGACATGCTGGCAGCTTCACGATGCGTTTGCCAGTTCCAAAATCTTATTAAAAGAACTCCTAGTTGTCTGTCCTAGGTACACGTACAGGTACAGGTAAATAGATATAGGAAGGAAAAGTTGGGCTCAACCGAAACTTTCTTTTAGGTGGCACATTATCAGACTGCTGATTTTGGTTACTGAGTTCAGCTCAGTAGCTCGAAACGTGATGTCGATAGCAGGTGAAGAAAATCGACTTCAAGACTAGAATTTTACGTCTCCTCCAAATGGAAGCGATAAAATTAGCCACTTCTTTGGTTTTACACTTTTGGGTGTGACTGAATTTCTTCAGCCGACTCAAATAGTTACAAGACTACCTTAAATTTACAATTTCCCGAAGTCATTTCTTAAGAAGAAACTCATCCATATTCTTCGGGTGAATAATCGCTGTATAATCAAACAGATCTGGTGTCTCACAGATAAGCAGGCGCTGTTTTTTGAGGAAATACGTTGACATAGCAGTTTTCTTCCATCATTATAGCACAGGATATGCGTCTATTAAACTCGGGTTGGCTCAAACGTGAACGTTTTCTAACTCAGTCAGTTTCGCTCTGAACTAGGAAGGCCCGAAAATCGGACGGCTTTCTAGACGTCTGGGATGTAATTCGAGTTCCTCGCGCAACAGACTGAGGCGAGGCCGGCTGAGATAGACCATGGCGACTTGGCACGTGACCTGGTTCTGGGCCACCATATCACATGCCGCTGTTGTTACTGCTGCTGTTGTTTAACTGTCGTCCCATGGACCAATGGAAAGCTATCTGGTCAGACGGCTCTGTGAACGTGACCATATTGAAATCGGTTTGTCACGTGTGCAACACAATTCGTCTTTCGCAGTTTGCAGCTTCCGGTTTGAGCGCCTATAATAATTGACCAGCTAGCCGATGTTTATCGAGCTCCCATTTTCCGATACATTTATATACTTCAAAGGTATGTGCTTAAAAGTGTGAATCAGTGGTACATACAAGTGAGTTAATCAGAGTAGGTCAATTTGATTTACCTCAATGACCTCCTGTATATATATATATATATATATATATATATATAATCATGCATGAATGTCGTGTGCGCAGGAATGCTCACTTTTCAGCAGTAGGATTTTCAAACTAGATTCCACTCTTAGAACAAAGTTAATTTACGCTGAAAAGACAAATTTATTGTACGGTTGTTTCATCATTACGAAGAGATCCAAATTCACAACTTTCCAAACAACACCTCGAGTGCGTTAGTATTTGGCTACAGGAGTAACGGCGGTTACTATTGATGAGGCATTCGAGTAATCTGTGGTCTTCTGGAAGCTCCGCCCCGCGTCTAATGGAAGGTGAAGTTTATTACGGAACTTGTGGAACTACTTTGCAGTGTTCGTTTACAATCGCGTGATAGTCGATGAATATCCATGAAGGTTCGAAAAGACGCGTAAGATGGTTCAGTTTTTAAAAATTATGTGCATATGAGACGTTTTTTTTCCTGTCCATTTGCTTGTAACTGCTTAGTTGGTGTTTGCTAGTAAATGACTTCGTGGCGAAGGGCTTCCATCCTTACATAGGTAGTCACTCAGAAGTGTGGTTTATTCGCATGTGGAGATAAAATGACATCAGTCTTTTTTTCGATCACAAGTGATGAATCCTTACAGGAAGGTTATTGTGAATTTTCGGGGTGTTTCCTATTCTGAGAGGACTCCTAATATTTGCAGGCTAAATTCAAAAGTCGGAACTTGATGGCATAAGAGAATATAATGTGAATTCAACTTGGCGACCAGTTCAAAGTTTGCTGAACAGTTTCACTCTAGCAAAAAAAGAATAATCAGTACTATTTGCACTTCCTCTCAGCAAATTGTATGAAATTCTGCTGAGAAACTTATAATTTTCATCTCCAGGGGCAACTAAATAAGCCAATATGTTTGACTATGAACCCGCGAAAATTCACTGAACACAAGGGAGATTAAGGTTGGGTTTATCCGGTAATATTTTCGAGTTCTGACTCCTAAAGTTCTCGTTTTCCTACGGGCGGTTTACTTTCATTTTCTGAAACTGACATTTTGCTAAGTGGTTCTTCCTATCCGTTCGGGCGAAGTTTTCCAACACAGTTTTTGAAATTTATTTCCACTCCTCAGTCAGATAATTTCACTGCCCTATTTGCATCCTACCGCAAGCGGAAAATATTTCAATGTACTTGACGCTTCCATTATATGCGTACACTTGTCAAACGCAGTTACTGTCCTTAGCAGGCATTCAGTTGGCTTTGTAACTGGTCTATGCTTGTAAAGTTATTTAACGGTCACCATGAATCACTATGGCTTATGGATTATCCACCTTCTCACTATTTGGTTAAGTAGAATGTCGGTCACGGTAACCAACAGTCTGACCGTCCTACTTCATATGCATAAGCTGTGGTTCGCTGATCCTGGGAACTGACGGTTGTCCCTTCCAGCTAATCATTGCCGGAGTATGCATGAATTACCACCTGGTTTATTGTGTACTATGAAAGTGGATCATTTATCGATCGACAAGTCCATTCACAAAGATACTGTAACTGTGTCCTACTACCATTGAAATTGAGTTCGATTAAGCTGATTAGATTGCAGCAAGGCTCCAGATAAGTTTGTGCCAAACGTAACTGGCATCATTGTACGGTTCTAATTCGAAGCATACGGGAAAAAGGTTTCCATTTTGTTTAACTAATCGGTGAGGTTAGTAGGACTGAGTGCAAAGTGCAATGGGAAACTTAAGCTAGACTATTCAAAACCGAGCAGGTTAGGTGGGTGCCCTTAGGTAGGAGGTTAGGGGACCAAGGAACTGACTGGGAGGTCATTGCTTGGTATCCGATTCAACCCCATACTCATGGGTAACCTAACAGGGTTCAGCTCTTCTGCTTTCTTCAGACTGTATGGCAGACAAGTACCAAAAAGTGTCACGGTCGAGCTTTTATCCGTATTATTATCACTGAGAACCGTGAAAAATTCATGAATAAAAAAGGTTCTGAAAATCCTGGTTTTTTGAAGGCTGAACTAGGTGTCGGAGTTGTTCTACCAAGCCGTTTTAAGGGCCAGCAAATTTTGGATAGATGTATATGACGGAAAGCTTACTGAACGTTCTCTAGGAACCCCTTGGTCTTACGTGACATTTCGGAGTGAGTTACGGAAACGTGGAATTCTATTTCGACCTCGTGATAAGCAACTATATGATTTATCTTCTTTTAAGGGGGATTAAAAGGACTAGATTCTGAAGCAAAACTAATGGATTTTACAATTCCCCGGATCCAATGGGCAGTGTTCATCGGCCGTCGTACACAATATTGTCTCTTACATGCAGAAAGTGTGCTGTAACAAAATATACTTTATTCAGAGGATCGTGTATTTAGTAGTCTGATGCTTGAACGTTTGTTAATTTTGTTATACAAACAGTAGCGACATAAGTAGTGTGCTTATAAGTGGAAAAGTATTTGCAAATGGGTCAATGAATGAAATACCAGTCGATAGATATTTGCTTCTTTTTGAAATTAAGTGACATAGATTTCACTCGATAAATGCAGTTTCTGTCATCTAGCTGACTTACCTGTTCAGTGTGGCACTTTACGAAGCTAACTATCTCTTCGCTGACAATGCGAATGAACAAAGAAATTCTTGCGATGTGTTCTCCTAATGCTGAGGTTATCGTGCGCCAAGCGGCTGTAAGTTTGCCTTAGTATTTTAAGGGTGGGTGAACAGGGTTATGTATGCTAAGAGAACACTTATTGCAGACACTGTGAAAAATCGCGCACACGCTGTTTCCTTCCGTTCAGTATATCAGTTATTCAACCAGACATTAAAAACTACCTCAGTTACCCAGAACTTCGCATTTCATTCATAGCCCACATTCTTCTACATTTGACTCCTAAAACACGTGCTACTTGTGGCACATGTTTTTTCCATGTACACTGTAACGCACAGGTATGTCGGTGTGTTTTGTCATTCCCTTGATTTATGTTTATCGTGCGCCATTTTCCAGGCTTGGTAAAAACTGACAATCAGGATCCGGAAGGCCATGCCATAATCTCGTCTCTTTTTGATGATCTCTATTGTGTCACTCTAGATTTTGAATTTTCTTATCGTAGCCCCGACCTGTTAGCCACGTGAACGATAGGGACAAGCACGTGACTGTCTGTGGATTCAAGGCTTTACGAATCACCGGCACATTACCACTCCTCACTCGACCATGATATGCGTAATTACTTTGTTGCTGTGGTAAACAACTATAGTGACAAGGTTGGTGAAAAGCTGCCGGATTCCAGGAGGGTCCGCAGCTGTACGTTTTCCAGATTGTTTTCCTGCATATGTGCTAACCTGAGTACAAATACAGTCACCAGAAAATTAGCGCCAAGTGTGACCAGATTCAGTGGGACTGGATGATAATAGCCATCAGCCGATAAACCAGCCGATAAACCAGACGATAAACCAGACGATAAACCAGGTGATAAGCTGTGACGTGACGGGGTAGCTTGGCTTAACGGACCTCATCCAAACAATCTTCCCACACCTGATTAGTTAAGAGACGGATGGTCTAGTCTTACGGTTTTTCTTGTTTAAAAGGTTTGGCGCTCTTTCGGTCTGTCTCGTGGCCAGTGGGGGCTTCTTGTTTGGAAGTTTGCTATAGCATTTCTTCCTGTGTGGCGACGAATCAGACGTATTTTAACTAATCCTGGATACGACGTCGAACTGTTCTTACTTGTCACGTGATCTTGGTTGAGGTAAGAGTTTGCAATGGTCGGACGGGAACACAGAGACACTCCGGAGAAGTGAACTTTGACGTGAGAGAACGGACAACGAAGGGCTACATACAATGGATGAAGGACGACGATAACTGGATTCTATTGAATTGAAAATTGCAAGCAGAATAGATAAGGCTTAGAAACATTCAGAACATAATATGCCCGGTGTCGACTAGAATTTGCTGTAACGGAATGCCCAACAGGTTCATAAATTTTGTTGTCTTTGTTTATAAAACATAAACATATTTACACATTTTGATAGGTTGTGCTTGAGGTTAGTTCAAACAAGTTGAAAGAGCTTAATTGCTGGGTTTTCTTGGTCCATTGTGGATATGCCGGTGTCTACAAGGGGTATTGAAACGATCCGACGTTTCGACCAGGGAGGGTGACCTTTATCAATGAACTAATGAGCAATATTAAAAAAGCTGCCAAGGTGGCTAGCCCGAGACTGGTCAACATACTGTCATATGGCTGGGATTGGTGCGAACATCACCTGTCCTGCCGCTGGTTGTGTGTGTGGATGTGTTACACAAGCGCTTCACACGCGACCTTGGGAATGACCTGTCGTGTCACGTGCGGTCTCTCGTGTTTTCGTCGTCCGTAGATTATGGAGCCACCCAAACCAAATGGCAACTAACTCAGCACTACCAGAATTTTTAACAGACGAGTGTGTCATGAGAATAGCAGCTGTTTCAGCGCAGAATCTCTGTGCACATACGTCGGGGTTTTCATGCAGTATATGCATATTGTCAAATTTCCCCCTGTGGTTCTAGCGAATACATGGAGAACGTTAGTTGAGTCACGCTTCAGTTTGTTCCGTTCCCTCATGTTTCCTGGAGTGGTACGAGACTCTCGTTTAGGGTCCTTGATTCGACCCTCCCACTGTCTCTTGGTTTGCCCAATGTAAACACGGTCACACTAGGTACAATCAGTCTTGCGGGCACAGATAGTACGGTCATTGGGCTGAAGCGGGTCTTTCGTGCGAACCATCTGCCTCTGGAGTGTGGTGTCCATTAAAAACTGACAAAGGCTTCATCGTCACCAAGATCTAGTGAGTTTATTCTCTAACTAAAATCATTCGAACTTGTAATCTAACTCACCACATTACGTTGAAGTGTCTTCAGTATTGTTGCAAGATATTTGGGTAATTTGATCGTGGTCTAATCAACATTGTTCACAGTCGGATATAGTGGCGCAGTAGCCAGACGGAGAACTGAAACTATTAACACGGTGTGGATTCCGTACAGTATCCAGAAATATTCGTCATGTACTCTTCACCTTCAGCATCCGCAGCACTTTCCAAATGGAGAACACACTAGAGGGAATCCTGGTAGCACTCCACGGTTACATCCACTAGGTGCACTCGTTTGTGTGTTTCTTCACAAGTCATACAGTTTCTACAAACCGTTTCAGAAACCATTTTGTCTGTCTAATCAACCGTCCTGAACAAATTATTTGTCACGTGAAACCCCAGGGAATTTACATGGATTTGGGTCTAGCCTAGGTTCTGCTTCCTCCGGTTCACTTCACTTGAGGTTATTTAAAAACCGACGCTGGGATGACATAAAGCTGGAAATCCCGCACTACGGAAATGTGCCTTTGTTTGGGCAACGTGTAGTGAGATGGGTATCACTGATTCTTCAAACTCTGATCAAAATACACCCATGAATCTTTCCGACCTGTCCAGAGCCACTTCCAGCTATCCGTATTCAGTGGCTTCTATTTCTGGTGGTCTATGTGGTCACATTTGAAACATCATGAAGTTTCATCAGAATTAAAGTAAGCCATCAATCACGACGAGCTCCAAAGCGGATATAAAATGATCCGGATATCAGTTAAGAACTGCAGACTACCCTCGGCTGGGGGAAAAACAGAAATAACATATATCTTTACAGAGTCTGCCTTTATACCAATTGCAATCGCCATTTTTGTAGAATAGTTGTTTTGTTCTTCCTATTTTTAACTGTTGACTAGTCAAAACACGTTTCACTCATAGGCAGCCAAGGTTATCGCCTATTCCAAAGTTCCTTACAATCACTTGGTCACCCGAAAATCTCCGCAAAGTTCGCTTTCAAAAATATGTCAAACAGCTGGCATACGTCCTTCTATCGCATGGTCCAGACAAATTAGCGAGACCTGTAGGTGGATCATCCCAAGCATTGTCGCAGGAATTGACATGCTTTTTGTCAAAACCATCAAAATTCTACCGTGGTTTCCCGTTCCGATGTGAGAGTGCCAAAGTGGTCAGTTCTGTAAGGTCCCTAATCGGATGGATCGACTGAAGTTTTATGCGATTAGGGAATAAACCAAAATTCAAACACTTAATCCACAAAATATCTGATGCTTTTCTGGCTTTGTCCTTAACCCTGTTTGAAATATAGCTCTTGAGCAATACGCAATAAAATAGAGGTCAGTTTGTTCGCCGAATCAAGTACTATGCCAGTTTTCCGGTAGTTTCAATGTCACATCAATTTTGCCTGTACTTTATGGCTTCACTCCTTTTTGAGCAGTTTGTCCGGTTTCTCTCGGGGTTTTCAAGAAGCATAAAAGAGTATCCGTGATATGTTAGCAGACGCGAATTCCTGATGAACCAGTTTTGGCATAGTGATGATCCATCTCTCCAATGTGGTCGGAAGCAGTCCAACAAGAAGGTACTAAACGTTTACCTGGTTGACTTTCATTTCGAGAAAATGCAGTCCACGTTAAAGACTGGATGAAGGTTGTTTCTAGTGGTGATACCTTGGTAGTTTTATGATTGTATCCACAGAATGATATTGTTAAGTCCATTTATTTGACGGAACGCACACAAGGCTGCTGGAATCCCTTCGACAGCGCACGACCAGTTTCACCCGAATAGTCGCAACCAAAAGTCACGCCCTGGACAATGAGAAGTATACACAAACGAACACAGCGTTGCTCAACTCGTCCACGCTGGCGCAACGCTAATCTGACGGTGTCAGCTCGACTGGTGACGAAACGACTGCAAAGAAAATGCCAAGCTCAGCGAACAGAACATCAGCTAGTCTACCGTTGATAATGCGCAAAGACCATTTTAGTGACTGACGAGTTTCAACCCTGTATTTTGATGTAAATCGTATGGGATCGCATCATCAAGCAAACATTTAAAGGTGTTTATTTTCTGCACCATGCACACAAAACTTTAGTACTTTTTGAGATCGCGGTCCACAAAAAGTGCATTTCCTTAGCACTTCAGATACTTCGAGCAGAAGTAGTGAAAATCTGGAATGGAATGTAAGCAACCTCCCTGAAATAAACCACACTTGCTCTTTGCTTTAAATCAGAAACCAACCCAGTTACATGACTGTGGTACAGGGGAATCGTGGTGAACCCGTGGTCGTTTTTTCTGTCGCCGACCTGTTTCATGCAGACGCGGAAGACCTCCCTCAACACGTTCAACTTGTCAAATTATTTCCGTTTCTGAGCGGTTAATACGTAGGCGGACCTAGGCAACCTATGACTGAAAATGTTCAAAAGCAGCGAAAATTTAAAGGCAAAGTGCCCCTGTTGTACCAGAACAGAAAAATAATACTTCCAACAGATGATCAACAGCTCGATAACGCTATGGGTTAAAAAGCTGGTAATGCGTGCATAACAGTACTCCGCATACAAAACAATGACAGTAGTAATACAGCTCATGGAGGGCGGGCTGTGCTTCACGTTTCGCACGTACATTGCCCCCTTCTACTACCGTTATTCCAGCTTCGCTTGTCTCAGAGTTAGCGACTACAGGTAGCACGGTATTGCTCCTCCGTTATTCCACCGAGTTCCTAGTAGATACACAATAGAAGCCTAATTTCTAGAGCACGTGTTTTGCGGTGACTATTTCAAAACCGGACTTAGTGTAGAAATCAGCTTCTATGATTTGAGAAACATACCAATTCAGGGGCTGGAAGATTCGGTGAGCTATTGCTCCAAGTTGACACACTACGACACGACGGGACTATGCACTGATCCAGTAGAATGTTCCATCGCTGTTACCGATGGAAAATTCTTGCCTTCGATCCAGCTCCCTTGGTCAGTGAAGCCAGGAGCTCGGGGCTCTTTAGACTTCGTCTAAAACTGGGTACAAGGCACTCAGTTAACTACCGTTCTGGTATTATTGGGTTGTTGTTGGCACATAGACCCTAGGGAAAACGAGCTCACCGATACCGTCAGGTAACAGAGTATCCAGGTATTTCTGAGCACATTTGAACTAATCGGATTTGAAACTTGTGGTGACATATAAAGCCAAATTACAGCATAAACAAAGGAATGATAGATGTTTCGGAATCACATCGGAAAAATACGCAACCCGATATTGAGCGAATCGTTTTCCCCCCACTTTCCAGGGTAGCAGGAGTTCGCGCTCCAACGCGAGAGTTAATCTGCTAACACTAAGTCTTGTGAAGTAAGTAAAAGTGAGTCCTGCTGGCTACCTTTATGATGCACACGATACTACTATCAATTTTGTGTAGCATGTCAAGTGAATAAAAATTACCACGAAAACCGGATGGTTAGCAGATGTTCTGTTACTGGGTGTCAGCGGAAAAGTCACCACTGAACGAAAGCTTGGTTCTGGTGTTTAATTCTACCGGAACCCGTTTAATTATCAACTGACAGCCATTGTGTAAGCCCAGTTGAGTGCTGATTATCGACGATGCTGTTATCTGATTGCCCTTGACCGAGGAATGTGCTGTGCGTGCTTGTGAATACTGGCACAGTGCGTATGCGTTGCTGTTTCCATAGAAGCATATCAAAACCGCATAAAGTGTTAAGGACTGTTCTCAGGAAGATGATGGAACGGCAAAACAGAATTTAACCATACATGGGAATAAGTGTCCCAGGAGATGTATATCTAAACACGACACTACAAAGTGGAACGCAGCGAAGGTTTTTGCGCATAGAACGATACCACCTCAAAATTGCAACCGCGCGCGGTCCAAGATTTAGCTCTCAAAACATCTTGGAGAAGATTATTGGACCAGTCGACCGGCACATGACCTGTAGGTGATTGGTTGGAGTTTGTGGAGTGCCAGAACGTTGCGGTGTGTTCTACGTTGCGAAGACCATGATTTGTCCGATGAATGCCGCCAGATCAAGCATTGGTTAGCGGGCCTGAGCCCCTTTGTGAGAACCTGTCCAGTCATCTCACCGCAACATACTATCGCACCCACAGCTTTCCAGCGTCTTCAAGATTACAATCTTCGGGATATGATTCTATCCTTTGGGAACCGAATTACCATAGAATTTCAACGGTCGGAAATGCTTTCGGCGCCGAACAGTTAATCATTTGCATTAATGAATTGATGTTTGCTTCTTTGCTCTGTTCTTAACAAATCATCAAATTTCACGTAGTCATTTATTCACTTATCAGTCCACAATACGAAGTTAACTGAGTTAATATCCCGCTAAAGATTGGTACTTACCGTGATCTTACTTGACAGAAAGCCAACTAAATTTTGTCCACACTTCCTTACAGCTAATCTTGCCAAATACTCCACACCATGGTCGCTGCGGAATTCATTGATTTTCTGAACAAGCTCCATGTCCCCGACTATATTGGCGTGGAGGACTTTGCAGACAAGCTCAGTTTCCTGTATTCAGTTCTGGTTCTGATGCTTTGCACAACCATAGTCACGGTGAAACAATACTTGATGTCAGCCATCGCTTGTTACATTCCCACTGTGCCCTCTGGATCGGATTTCGATAAATTTTTGGAAAATTTTTGTTGGGTTCATGGGACAATTCCCTTGCTTTCCAATGAACTGATTCCACAAACAATGGATGAGTGGGCCTATTTCGATGATAGATATCGAATAAGTGAGTGGTTACCGTTGACTGTTCTGGTTTCATGATTCTTCGTGAGTTTCGCATTATTTACTGGTGGTTGCTAGTCAAGCTGCGCTAGATTTCATACACGTAAATCTATTCACTTTCATTCGGCTGGGCGTGTAAGTCGTGGATTCCGGAAGTACGACCACCTTGTCATTCGACTGATCGATAATCACTTAACCGATTTTGTCTGCCGATCTGATAAAGGCTTTCTGAGTAAAACTTGTAGGAGAAATAAAATGTGTCATATTGGACGAGCCACATTTTGAGTTCCAAACTGTTCCTTTGACCTCAAGTGTTTTTCATGGACAGGTTTCCAACCCGAAGGGAATTTTCAAAGGTTGATTGGAAGTCTCATGTTTGAGGACGCGGAACCCTAGCCCTAAAATTCTTGGCTCGATATATCTGCTTTTTCGCCTCAATTTCCAGTCTTCCAGACTTTTTTGCCTTCTTTTTTATCGGTAGGTGATATATATATCAGGATCTGCTTGTTGGCATTTGTCATTTATCCGGTACTACTCAGTCAAACTGGACAGTTAAAATGACAATTTGAATATTGTGGTGGTCTAATGCGTGCAAACTTCTGGGTCCAGACAAGCTCAGACATGTATTCGGCCTCAGAACATTCACTGATTGGAACGCGTAAGGAAGTTGCAATAGTTGTATGTTTATGATCTCATCAAGGTCAGTGGGTCCACCAATACTATGATGAACAGTCAAACTCTAACACAGGGATTACTGACGATTGAGTGACCGCTGTCCGAGATCAGACCCCGAACCTGGAATGACTTGGAATGCACGGTTCGATGAGTGGTCTGACAGGTGGAGGAAGCTAATTCTTCACGCTATTTTAGTTTGTCCAGCAAACCGACGGCCATTCCTAACTGGTTATCAGTGGTTGTTCTACTGGTGGGACCTCTTCCACAAAGTATCGACAAAGTCCACTTCCGGTATGTGTAGCATTTATTCTACGCAATATTCCTCAATTTGTATGTCTCCATACAGATGATTTCGCGGTTCATGAGGAGAAACTGAGTCCAGAGTTCTGCACCTTCTGATCACAATGATGCCGGTCGACTGAAAATGAATTGCGCCTTGTTGTCTCCATCACCCTTAAAAATCATCAGGTGACAGCCAGCTACGTACCTTTCACTCGCAACGTTTGAAGACATTAGGCAGTTTAAGTATCATTATAACCCCCAGCCGAAATAGTTGCACTACTGGCGTAACCGTTCTAACTCGTATATTATCAGTCATCCTGTATATCATCTCGCCGCTTAGCTAACTTGGGTTGTGAAGGGCAAACTTCAGAATTTCGAGGCGGATGCAGTCGCCCGCTTACTGCCTTTAGTTGTGAGTGAGGTGTGACAAATTATTTGCAGATAAGGAGGACTGACCGATCAAGCTGGAGATACAAATAACCAGCTACATGTCTTTGCTTGTTCTTGCTCACATTTTCGCAGCTAACCAGAAAATATCTCACCAAAGGGTGTTGTCTCCTTTGAAAGAGGTAAAGTTACTGGGCTTTGCTTACGCTTTATTTGCTTACTTAGCTGGGTTCGTGTAACAGGAGTTATTTCTACCGTCTATTTTTTACTGTTTTTTTATTAAGTGGAAAGGCTCGTTTTGGGCCGGCATAGTTGAAAAGACAGGACGACTTTACTCAACATACTGAAAGGGGTGCACGGCATGCAAAATTGAGGACCGACTGCTTCAGAACAACCTCTGTTGCACAGAAAAACTAAATGGTGGCGACCAAGTCAGTGGTTTGAGTTCGTCCCGGAAGTGTATTATTGTTCTTGCTACGTGCACTTGAAATTCTGGTTTAGAGATTTATCAAATTACCCACTTTCTAGTAGCTGACATCTAAGCCCTTCGGGTAACTGGAAGATATCTACGTCTGGCTCATTTCGGAAGTCAAACATGAACTTACTAAAGACACTTATGGTTATCAACCGTTCACATAATGAATAAAGCTATGGCATTTAAGCTGTGTAGTTCATTTGCATAGGCGTTGGTACCCGGGTCAGTAGAGCATCAGTCCGGTAGGCTGAATGTCGTCGGTTTGAGTCTGTCCTTAGGTGTGCTTCCTGGTCCACATTACGCGTATCTGGACTCCGGATTTCAGGACCTGTCAGACAACTTTTCACCTTCTAACGGCTAAAAAATTACCACATTCTACGAAAATATGTGCATTGGCATCACATATTCTCTTCTAAAACTTAAGAAGTCATGCAGCTTTAAGTTGTAAGCTCTTCGAATTATGTGTAGAAAAGCAGACACAAATCAGGCGCGCCTCTCTGTTTGATTCAAATACAATGAACAAAGAAGGACTGTGGATACAGCTAACCATCATAACGCTACCGTTGTCTGTCAAAGTAACATGACGTATGTCGAGGTTTCGCGGATTCATGTGAACATTCGATACGCGCAGTCCCACCTCCAACAGTCGGACGACCATGGAAACTCGGTGAACAGTTGATTCAGAAGTTTGTTTCTTGACGTCTTGTTCATCGTCTAGCTCAGCTACATAAAATAAAGTCCGCAATTCACAGGCAGGTCACTCAGGCTTTGATGCGTAAATCACGAATCATCAATCCTGGAAGTGTGCACTTGTGGTATGCAGAATATCTCACAACCAGAGCTACAAGTGACTGGATCGATGATCTGCGTCTTCCGGGCAGACGAACACCAAGCATCGACAATCCTAGTCATTGCGTGAATGTCAATCAAACAACAGGCACAGACAGATACATTCCACAAATGGGTGGAGAGGGCAGAGAATGCCAATCGTCAAGTGCCCCAAACATCTGTTACGATGATAAGCAGTGTTGACCGAATTGCGTCATAACAGTTGGCTGGGTAACCCACATCACTCGTAAAGAACCATAGGGCACACACTTGGTGTCAGTCAATAATGGCTTGCTGTGTACAACTTTGACCATAGAGTGGTTGCGGGTTAGTCAACTCGGAATGTTCAGTATTAAGGCGGGGACTCGGATGGAAATGACTTGACGTAATGGTATCTGTTCTGGGTAGATTTCTGGCCCAGTTACTAATAAGCCAAACCAGATTAAGGCCCTGTGTGGTTTTCTGGTTAGCCATAGCAACGTCGTTCGATTGAATGATGGAAGGCGCTGCTGTATCCTGCCTAAGTGAAGGTTTATCACATTGCTGTTCAGCCGCTCCAGGCCGAAGGGTTGAGTGTTCAACCACTGGCCGGAATATCGAGGGTTCGAAACTTTCTGAGTTTCGACAGATGTGCACTGCTGATGACCCCAGTACGGATCGGCTTCTGGGCTCTTCAGCATAGATTAGCTGGAACTGAGGCACTTGGACACCTTGGTGGAAGCCCTGATTTAGTCTTAAATTGTATGGAAGGACAAGCTGTGGCACGAAATAGGACATCGTCTTTGCCAGTCGAATGTCCGATAGATTCGAGCCAGTGTGAAAACTGTGCAGGAGGCAAGGAAGAAACTCTGCCGTCCAAAGTTCTCAAACGGCGAGAACATTCAAACGAGTCACGCTGCTTCAGGATATCAGGATGAAGGATGTAGTACAAAGATTCCTCATGGAACGGTCCCAGTTAGCACTAATGATGAAATATATCGTAATTAGAATCTTCATCAGGATTCAGTCGGACTCTTAATTGTGTTAACGTCAGCTTAGTTTACAAATAAATGTTCAGATCTACCAGGAGCACCCAATAGAATGACCCAAATCGTTCTTGACTGTAACTAATCTTAAGACAAGTATTGCTGTATCCGGATTTTCCTAACTCATCAGTCCATCATCTTCATCAACCTTGTTTCGTTTGGTTCACTTGAACTCAGTTCGTTAAATACCAAATGAGTAGAAACATTCGCACATACTGATTAGCACTGATTGCTGGTGTAATAGTCCAATTCAATAGCACACTTAAACTAATTATTGATTTTTTCGTACTGAAAATGTTTTACGCATCTGCAAGATAGACTGATAGAACTGTACAAACGTACAACATTTGTCACACCGTACTCACAAAATACTTCTAAATTTGTCGGGTTATTAGTGCAGATTATCTGTCGGTAGCTTAAAACGTTTTGTCTATCAGGACGACTGAACAAAACGGGAACAAGTTAAAGTCAGGTGTCACTCACATGTTTCAACCGCACGAATCATCCCCGCAATTTTCCTGGCAGGGACTATCTCCTTTATTCAGTGTTAGTTCTTACAGGGACCTCATAGTGTGACACGGATTTGTCGCGCTTCCCTAATCAGCTGAAAGATGTGCTTGTTACGGTCTATGCAAACCAGTTCGAGCATCTCTGGACAACTTTGGTAACCAGACTGATCCATTGTAAGCAAAGTTTGCATAAGTTGGTTTCGGGAGTTTTTTCCACTTTGGGAGGACTCAATCGTAAATTACTGGGACGCAGAAGAAATGATTCTCTCGTCTAAAGGAGAATTACTCTGTGCGTAACTGCTCATTTATGTATAACTTGTGATCACTGAGTACTTGAGGAAATGTAGTTTAAGCTTAGTTTCAACCCTAGGCGATCACTTGATAAAGTGACTCTGAACCGATAGAGTTAGCTTCCGTCACTTGCCTTGCGTAAACCACTAGAAAAACTGGCGGGTGTACAACTTAGAGCTGGTAGCTCTGGCATCAGTAAAACTGATGCACAAAGGAATAAGGGGCAGATAATGTGATTTAGGTGGAATATGGTCATTTCGAGATGAATTAGTAAGGATTTCCTCTAGCATTATTTTGAGAAACAAGGTTGCACTTTGCGCTGATAGTTTTGTGTATCTGGTCAGTTCAAAAAAGATGAGAAGCTAGATGCATTTTCATGTCGGAAGTGACGTTAAAGCAGAAGGGGGCAGGCGATGAAAGCCTTGAGCAATTTTCAGCCACGTACACGGGAGACTTCATTCCTGAATCACTGATAATCCGAAGCCAGTATCACCGCTTGCGTGAACAAACTCACCACATTAAAAAGCTTATCCATTTTATCAGTCACTCTTCACTGAGATAATATCTATTTTGCGAACGCAGAAAGTAGTTCGCAGCTGTGGGGCTGACGGCTTAAGCCTAAGAAGGGAGAATACTTCAAAAAGCGGACGGCATTTGCAGATACTCTAAGGAGGTCTTTCTTGGAGTATCAAGTCGCACAAACGCGTAGTGTTTTCTAGTTTCACGACTACGAGCACATTTTTTCTCACTTCTTTTTTATTGCATATTAGATCTGCTAAGTGGCTTCACGAAACGAGAATGAAGGCCAGAAAGTGCTCTTGTGAAATTGCATAATCAAAGAAATCTGTTCGGCTGTGCTGGCAACAAAATCATGCGATCAATATGACCACAAATTGATTGGTTCTTCTGGGATGTGAATTGAAGAAGCGCGTCAGCACGTGATTGATTGAGTGGGTGCATCCGCACACGATTGCCTTCCAGTACGCCAAATATGATCTTTTCCCTACAGCCAGAGGATAAAGCTAGTGGGTGCTCTCAGGTTCCAATCCTACAGATACTTAGTGTGCTTGTGTATTTGAGAACAGATGGTTTTGCAGACACCTTTTTTCGATAAGGTGTCTCGCAAGTACAGTCATAGATATGAATTAAGTATAGTCCAGTGAAATGCCGAAATGCTGTCTGAAGGTGTCAAAATATGATTTCAGCTACAACAATTAGCCGCAATCAATAGGTTAAAAGTGTTTGGTCGGTCAAGTTATAGTTAATCTATTTACATGACCTTTTTTGTCTTATGGTAAACGTTCTTACTTATTCAAAACTATACTACGTTACCGAAAACAACGGTTTACAAAACTATCTGTTCTCAGACATGAGAAAATTTGTGCAGAGTCTCTGGGAGGGCCAGCACAAATATGCAGTTTTCAACGATTAGCTTTCCTACGACATCGCATCAAATGAGTCATTTTGCTGGATGTGATGCAGCCGCGTCTACTTCCTTCAACTACAAGCCTCCATAGATTCAACTGGAGGTCAGCTTTTGAGAGGCTACTGCTGGTGGAGCTCAACCTCCTCATACATAACGAGAATGAGCGTATCAATAGAGCGTTTTAACCGTTTGGCCTAGCGTTGCTATGGTCTCATTTGGGGCAGTTCAAAGATGTGAAAACGTCTCGTGTGTCTCGTAATTCATGGAAACTCACGCATGCGTAAGGTTGATCTCTTGGGTATCTGTGTGCCATCGTTCGGTTCCACTGTTACATTGTTTAAACGTTAAACTCCAGCACTAGTGCCATCTATAGTAACCGACTGTTCCTCTCCAATCGTTGATACACAGCCGAGCAGGGGTGAAACTCTTGGAATGTCGAAATAAGAGGCCGATTTTGCATCAATGGGGTTCCCAATTAGCGTCCAATCAAATGTTGGTCAATCTACACTTAACGAACGTGGTTCTTTTCGCCCTTTTCATCATCAGAGATAGAAGGCATATATCACAGAACGCCTCCCAACTACTCATTTTGATAAGCAAGATCTCGCGGATTGACTGATTAGCATTGTGACACAGGTAATGAGTCTTTGGGATAAATTTTGCGGTTTTGGGCAGCAGACGCTTGACAAGTGAAGATGCTGTATCACGATTTGGCTTTTAGACTTTTGGAATTGGCTGCGCTGCTGCTTCAAAGAGATTCTGTCGTGAATGTCCAGCCGTGTACTCCGGTATACGTCAAACTCTTCTGTCAATATATGGTTTCGGCGACCGTAAAGGATGTGAAAGGTCATGTGGGTGGTCAACAAGGCATTGTGAATAGCTTGCGTTGGGCTCAGTTATGCAGCGTAATAGCCTGGTCTGGAGCTGGATTCAGCTTCTGACTGATACTATTGTCCAGACTTTGAAAGTGTAAATAATGCGGTCTCCCATATAGTAGTTTAAATTAGGTCAGTTCACATGGAACTAAGCACGTGAACTTATTTAATTGTCGATTGTGCGTTTCGCTGACAATCTTGAGAAGGTTTCTTGGGTACAACCTGTACATCTGGTGGGCTGACAGTAGGGGATTAATCGACAACATCTCCGAACACCAGTATACTATCTGCGTCAGTGGCACATTTCATATGTAAAGTACTGATGTAATGGTGTATGCTACTGATCAAGCATGCAAGTAGCCTATGGTCTGGTGTCCCAGCTCCGACCCCGTATCTGATGGAAGGTGAAGATTACCACGGAAATTAAGGTACCGCTTTGTAGTGCTCGTTTATTGTTGCTTAATATTCAATGAACGTCCAGGAAAGTGCATGGATACCCCTGAAAATGTTCAGTCTTCCAAAACTCTGTGCAGATGAGATTTTTACTTTCGAGTTTAATGGCTTGTAACTAGTTATTTTGTTTTATAATAATTGACCGCACAGCAAATTGCGTTGCCCTTTCACCGAAAGCAGATTGAGTTCTCTTTCTTTTATTTGCTTGCATGGGACTCCTCCCAAAAGACTCCGACCAGTCTGTCAAAAATTTTCCACTTCATTCTTTGATTATTCCAGAACTCTGTTGACCCCATTTAGTGCTCTGCCAAAACTAGCTTCCGCATCTATTGAGTGGCTTCTGTAAGAGTGAGATTCCCAACAGTTTAGTTTAAGGCCAACAAATACTTACAATGCGTGTGAGCGGATTTATATTAATAGCTTACTCACATGCCACTATCTTGGATGTTGTGAAGCTTCTGATATCGCCTAACTTCATCATCGCACCGTGTAATTAGCACCAAATAGATGCCACTGAGCACGAAAAACAAGCATATCAAAACCACCATCTGGTGTTCTACCCCTTAAGTGACCAGCAGTAATTATCGATTACTCAGTTTTTACAGCTTTGTAAAGTGAATGGAGTTCCATCAGCTGGAATGAGCTTGAATTGCCGGATGTAGGAAAGCAGGAAATTCAAGTATGGTGCATGCCGTTTTTTGAAAACCGGTCAGGGAACAAACGCAAGCCTAGAACTGTTTACCTCACTGCTGGATCTTATCCAAAGATTCTCAATCTCGTTCGTGTTTCAGGCGAGCCGAATTGTCAAAAACAACCTGACACGGATAGTTGTTGAAATTGTGATGTGTGGGTCGTGCTCTCTATAACCGACTTCTTTCAGACATCCCCAGGTTCCTCTGCAATCTAAATTGGTAGGTTCGTACGAACTTGCAGTGCACGCTGTCACAGAGATGTCCCCACTGCTGCTGTTGTAACAAGGTGCAGATTGAGCCCAAATAACAGCATTACCTGGTTCGACAAATTTACTCATTTGCACACTAATTCGGTTCCCACGGGAGCCTCACCTGAAACCCAGCTGAATCTGTCTTTGTATGATATTCTTAAACTGAATATGCTGCACAAAGACCGCCTTTTGTTTCAGTTGGTACCACAT
Source organism: Opisthorchis felineus (assembly GCA_004794785.1). NCBI lineage: Eukaryota > Metazoa > Platyhelminthes > Trematoda > Opisthorchiida > Opisthorchiidae > Opisthorchis > Opisthorchis felineus. The sequence continues at coordinate 513,697 of SJOL01006424.1, read as the reverse complement.
TCCACATGTCGCAGTATATTTTCATAAAGGAAACTACTCACATGGCTGCAAAAGAGTTTTCAGCAACCTTGTGAATAGGTTCCTTCATGGAAAGCATTACTTAATATCACAACTTTTCTCTCTTTGTTAGTCTCACTAGCTGTCACGCACTGGAATGGTTTATAAGCATGAAAACAATTTACGATAAAATAAGTCTACTCTACAGGTGTCCAGTCGCTGCCTGCATCCGGATGACATATAGCTGAAGCTCAATGTCTTGTCTGGGGTTTTCAACTCCATAGGCTGTAACCAACAGTGCTGGGTAGAGCTCACCGTGAATCAGCATTGGGCTTTCGTGGTCGGGTAAAACTTAGCAGCAAATGGGTTCCCAGTACAGTGAGTATTTGCTGTCGAATGCTTGCCATTGTGGTGCCAAACCTGTTGTGTTCACCATTTGGGTATTTGGGCAGGGTCTTTATGACTTCTCAGGCGGTGTTGATCATTTTGGAAAATTTTGTTTGAGTGAGGCATCCACCATAATGACTGCCTTTAATTTGATTGTTTTCTTTCGAAGTGAGCCTTTCTTTACCAGAACTACACGGCACAATTTTTGCTACATCACTTCCGAGTTAAGCTGTCACACTGTAGGTAGAACTGAAATGTATCATCAGTACCCCACATCATTTCCACCCAACTAGCACGGTTCTCAAAAGTTGGGTTTATCCTGTCGCCCAAGATTTTCATTGTGCGTCGCGAAATAGCAATAGGGCAAAAAGTTTGTAATTTTAGTGGAACCACATTCTAACCTATCGAAAACTAAAGCTGTGTGTGTGCTCTGGAACAAAATAGTTTAAAGGGCTCTCTGCCCAGGCTAACAAATGTAATCACTTTAAACCATCTCTTTGGAGGTAGTGAGTGCATTCAGGTAAACTCATGTATTATTCTCCAGTCTTGTGAAAAATATACGAGCTGCGTGTTTTGCCAAAAAACACTTGCTTTTACTTTGTTTTGTGTGAATGTATAAGAGTCAAATTGCATATCACTATTAGGTTCAATGAGTCGCAGCACATCATACTTATCGATGTACCTTTAGTCAGCTCGTTTCATAATGGGAACAGCGAACTGAGTTCTTTCGGCATCCAAGAGTTTCGCACTTCACTGAGGCGGTTGCTGTCCGGTTCTAGTAACGAAACTTCCCAAATTCAGAGAGGCAAAATTAGTTGGATCGTTACCGCGGCTCTGTTTTCAGTTTGTCACACGCAGAACACATTTTTAACAGCCACAGTTCACCGGAAACTGATATGTTCGGAATATTTTAAAAAAGTGAGCAGCAGGCTGTTACTATAATTCGCTTGTTCTTGTGTTAATAACACCTAAACCGTGATAATCCACGGGATTTTTCCCATAAGAGCAACGCTTGTGATGATATCAAATATTCTCTGTGGTTATTTTCATTGGTTGTAAAAAATAATAAGATGCTATTTTCCCCATGAGTTACCTATTGTTCTGCAACGATCTCCTTGGTGGAAGGGATTTTGACGGATCGAGTAGTTCCTGCTACCACATGCCACCAATCAGCAAAAGACTTATCAAGACACAACAACGAATGATAATCAAATAACCTCAAGCCACTAAGGACTGGTATTGCACGAATTCGCTTGCCACCTTATTTTACCCTGCTTTGTGCTCATGGTTGCGTCATCGATTTATTCGCACGGTGGATCATGATATATTTCTTTTTAATAGCTTCGGACTGTCAGTAATATCTTAGAGCCTACATAACCCTATTTTAAACTGTTCGTTGACAGCAATGAATCATACGGCTCGTTTCGTTTTACCCATACTGATTCTTTCAGGATATACCACCTGTGATTGCATGTTATCATTCTGTCCACATCGCATCCTATCATAGTAATGATTGAGTAGCTGAGACTGAACTGCCTGAGCTCGAGGTATTTTGCAAGTTAAATTTAACTCACTTTCAAACTGACGGCTTTTTCTGACTCTGTTCGCCAGAGATAACTGGGACTTTTTATATTTTGACCTAGTCCTCCAGGTTGGGGGTTGGAACATGTGTGGCGACATGTTCCGTGAAAATGGCAATGTACCTGCATTTCCAGCAAAACACCGCTTCCTTGCGGTCAGGCTTCTGAGCCAAAGGCTTTGAATGAGGACCCCAATCGTCCTCCTGTCAAGGTGTGGGCCCCCTGGCGGTATCTCAACCCACGTACAACCATGAACTCTACACATAAAACCGTGATATTTTGAGCCCGGTACGCTGCATTTGAACCCATTACTTGATTGAGTACATCTTGGGGCTCATTTTAATGAAATTTGCTGTGAATAACGTGCCTGAGACGCACAAAATGCTATTTCAGGCATTTTGGATAGATGAACAAACAACCATATGGTTCACAGCTGCATCAATCGATATTGTTGTTACTGAATAGCATCATTTAGACATAAAACCCGTGTGGTAAGTGAAGTTCGGTCTTAGGTTATCTATCCCCTAGGTTTACAAGTGACCTGTGAGCACTAGTCAACTGGTCCTTGCATAAGACTTGTGATAATAGACAGCTCATTAGGCAAAATCGAAGTATGCTGCTCAGCTCGAGGCTGTGTACTTAAGCAATGTCACCTAATGACTTCCGTGTACCTGGGACTAAGTATCCGCATGATTTCCCAGAAAATACGAAAATCATTGTAGGCTCTCGATAGCTTTCTCAGCGATCCAACTGAGTGTGTACGGAGAAGAAAGCATGGAGTCAGAAGCAAATTTCTGATAAAGCACAAGAAGACTGAATTAAGTCAGCTGATGACTGCTTCGAGGCTGCACGGGTACCCCAGTACTGATGTTAATGTGCGATGCACTTTTCACATCTCAGGGGATAATTTCAGCCCCAAGTCTGTTAAACTTTTCAGCCTGGGTTACCTTCATTTGCAAGACAAAGCTTCCATTAAAGTGTTAGGTCTCTTGACAACACCTTAAGAACTATAAGCAACCTGCTGAGAAAGAAGGACATCCCTCAATTTGCGTAAGCCTTCCGTCTGAGAAGTCATCGTTCAAGGAGTCAGTCAGTATGTAAACCACGTGACGTGAGTTGTATGATTAAAACGTAGTCGGTGCTGTATTTTTTTCAAGCGCGAGTTAATCACACTGACGAACGGTGCAGTCTTTAACTAACAGGTGGGAGGTTGTGGGTTCGAATCTCCCTGGTGATTTGCGAGACCTGCACTAGTGATTTCCCCCAACAGGGATAGAAGGGCTCAAGAGCGCCTTCCAACATAGATTAATTTCACTTACAGCGCCAAATCTGGATTAAAATTTCCATATATTTCTGTACCATCATCAAATTTAAGAGTTCGGCTTTTATGTGGCTGCGGGATTTCACATCACTCTTGCCTGAACAGTTCTCTTTCTGTCCTGGCGCCACAATATTTAATAAAGCCCACAAAATCAAAGTCCCATTGCTGTTATACAATGCATTTATGTTTACTTTTATCCCAGATTACTATCAGTGGGTCCCATTTATGCTTGGACTACAGTGTATGCTATTCTATATTCCGCGGATTGTGTGGCAGCTGATATGCTGCAACCGAACTGGAACGGACATCGAGCACTTGGTTGTTGTAGCCCACCAAGCCAGCAACGCAACCACGACTGATCGATCCAAACTTGTCAGTCACGTGACAGCTTCTCTGAAAGGTATGTTATACCAACATCGTGAATATCGCCATGGTCGAGTGCTGGAAGCAAAGAAACGATTGTTCGACGCCTGTGGTTTATTGGTTGTGAGCAAACGCTTGGGCACATGGCTTGCCTTCACCTACTTTGTCATCAAGCTTCTCTATTTGACCAATTCCGTAGGACAATTGTACCTGATGCAAAAGTTTCTTGGTTTCAATGCCACATTGACAAACTTCGGCGCCAAGCTAGCTGACTATATGCTTACTGGAAGAAATTGGGAGCAAACTCGCATATTTCCACGGATATCATTTTGCTATTTTGCTGACTTGCGTCAACTGGGATCCACAAATCGATATGTGGCTCAGTGTGTGTTGCCTGTGAATATGCTAAATGAAAAACTCTATATCTTTCTCTGGTACTGGACGGCCATGGTGGCCATTCTAACCGCCTTCAGTATTCCTTTGTGGTTGATGCGCCTAACATTTGCGAAAAGTCGTGTGCGTTTTATCAAAAAGTTTTTACGGATAAACGAACAATTCCATCGATCCGACAAACAGTTAGTCAAGGACTTTACTGAAAATTTTCTCCGTCACGATGGTATATTTATTTTACGGATGATTTCTATGAATGCTGGAGATGTAATTACTTCAGAAGTCGTATCGGAATTGTGGAAAGGCTTTTACGCGCAACACAACAGTACGGAACCCGTTGGTCCGGAGCCGTCTGCTCCACTTCCAATGGCAGACCACAATGAAGATAAGGCACCGGAAAAGAACCGTAATGCAAGAAGTAGAAAGTCTTTTGTGTAAAAATCCACATTACCCATCTGTTGTACAGTTCCGGCTATCTCTCACCTGGAGAACCTACTGATTAATTTGCCATGCCAAGTTACGTTACTCTGTTGTTTATGAAATGAATAAAATCATCAATGATAATTTTTCACTGTTGAACGACACAGTAATAATCCCATGGTCAATCTTTTGTCTGCATGTGTGTGCTGGTTAGTTTGCTTGGTTTTGTTTACTCTTGTTAAAGACTACCGGATGTTTCCAGGCCAACTAGAGGTCACATCCAACTGCACTTCCGCTTGGCTCTTCTGTAGTCCGTTGTGGGAGGACGGCGCCGTGCAGTTTTGGCTTGTAGTGGTTAGCGGCTGGAACTGATTCGTAAAATGGGGTTCCTAACGCATGTTTGATTGATGGCATGTGATCAAGGCGATCCAGTTTGCTAAAATGAATGTCTGTTTATACTTTGGTATCAACAGGCCAACATAGTTTGCCTTTTCCTTCGAGACTACTGTTCATATGTGGTAACAATGCCAACAATTCCATTGTCTTATCGTTTTTAAGATTACCGATTTTAGAATGACTCTTTTGTTTTACTCACCAGCTTTCATGGAACAAGCTGAACAGTTTTACCACGTAAAAGCCGCACAAATCAAGCCAAACGTTTTCTTTGATCAACAGACAAATGCTTGTTGATGGTTGATCAAATTTGATCCATACCACAGATTAAGCTAAAGCAACCTTCGGCCCCCGAACCAAACGGATGCATCCAATACGGTTAAACCGTTGTGTCCGTCCTGTCAATGTCTGTGATCATGTTATCTATTCAAAGTGACACAACAAATATCGCGGTCAAATTGTGACACGAAACCCTTTCATACAGCTGCCGGAAATCAGTCGTGCTCTGCGATCTGCAATCTTTCTTGTGTCCATCATTCTAGATTGTAGACAAGTGTTTCACTTTTCTATGTCTGAAAAGTGACAAAACGATCGCTAGAGCCACAAGAGGGATGTGAACTCCACAAACCGACCACAAACGACTATCCTTTTCATAAGTTAGCCAGAACAGGAGGCGTATTACGATGCAATTTCAATGACTTCTATCGAAAGTGACAAGCTGTACTTAGTGACACGAATTTCGTAATATTCGACCGAAAAACACCATAGCAAAGGGATATATTCACGGTTTGCTTTGCTCTTACTACTGAATGGTTCCATTAAGTGGTTCCAGGAAAATCACAGGAGGAAAAAACAAAGAGGACATAACGGTGCGGGTTACGGGAGGGGACGGCGGCTGAGAAAGTGTTACCTTTCTCTCATGAAGGCTGGTTTTTGTCAGGGAAGAAGTGACTGATATTAGAACACAACCAAAGTTGGGAGGCTGGAATCGCTGAATGTCCTGTCATGTGGACTATGGTTTGTGCATGCGTGTGTATATGTGTACGATGAGGCATGGAAGCGGCTGAAATCTAGCCTTGGGATGGCAGTGTGGGGTCACAAGTTGTCAGTCGTTTTTGCCTCAACCAGACGGTAGAGACTCCACCTATTTCTGCATGAAGGTACCAGGTGAATGGCTAAAGGTTCGTAAGGATGCTCATGTCCTAACCGATTCAATGTATGAATCGCACCGTTGGATGACGTCCCAATTAGTAACTGCGAACGTCGTACTCACCAGCTGCCTTTGTGACCTGTAATTGTTTGAAATTATGGGGTATATGTTAAACGTTGAGGATATGCAGCAGACGAATTCGGTAACCTCCATTATGTAAATCAGGTCAATTCCCGACAAGACTGCCATATCTGAGATGAGGAGTTGCGGCGTGTGATCGATAATCCATGGTCGGTATCGATCAACACTCGGTACCCTTTCAACACGGCCAATCCCGTTCTCCGATAAATCTGGGTTATTACGAACTCGTTTTGCATTGAAATCCATCGATATCAGCAGGAGAGACATGTCGAAGTGAGTCTCAGCAACGTTGTTATTTTGCTTCCTGTCTAATAAAGCGTTAGAATCCAAGCGGTTCCTCCCGTATTGGGGCAGTTTTCAACATTCAGCGTTTGAAACCCTATCTCTTCTACCGGTTTTCCCGACCGTGCAAGAGAGTGGCGGGGAAGAGGTAGATGGAATCGATCCTTAATTTTTCGTTGAGTGTATAAAATGTGCCTCCTAAGTTTGGTTGCATCCATTTGGAATCGAAAGCGTCCGTTTCGAGATACCCAAAATATGCTTGGGAAACAGGACGGTTACATAAGGTACTAGTTATCCTATGGAAGTCAAGCAACAGTGGCGATTAAAAATTTAATCACCTTTCACTACTAGGATGTTCTCAGTAAGCAATAACAATAGTATTAATTTGTGCGCGTAGTGGCAACTATAAGCCATCTAGGACAGGAGAGATAAAGTCCAAACGAGAAAGGTGTGAATACACGCTCTAGAAACCCCAACACCAGCCACAACCATTTGCATCTTTTTGGCATAATGTGTTATTCACAAGTTCACTGGAGATTCTTCGACGGCATATTTGTTTTCTTACAGCCGCACTTACATCAAGATGTCCGGGGTCGATTTCATCAGTCTCTACAACAAGTACCAACTGCGTAAATTTGTCGGGGTAGACGACTGGGTTGACCGATTGAGCTACGTTTATTCGGTCACCATTTTGCTTGGATTTACGACTTTGGTAACTTCCAAGACGTATCTGTTCAGTCCAATTGCTTGTCACATGCCAACTGCACCGCAGGGCGCTAATTTCAAGAAATATGTGGAATCGGTTTGCTGGGTGCTGGGCACTGTGCCGATCCGTGCAAATGAATCTATTCCACAAGATGGCAAAAATTGGGAAGAGTTGTCCGAGAAAAGAAGAATAAGTGAGTCACTTGATGAATATTAGACACTAGTGTTATTCGAAGCATAGATTGCTGGTTTGACTTTAAGAAAAATCCTCATCACATAAAGATGAATAAAGAAATTGCGCCGCGTTTCGAAATGACCACGTGGACGAAAGGTAAATGTTTCGTATGAAGTCTGCCTTAGTCATTACGATTAAAATTGAATTAAACTCAATTCGCCTGCTTTGTAAAGTGACACTCTTAGTAAGCCGCAGGTAACTAATACTATTTCGGTAAGATGAAATTGCTAATTACTGGTAGGATGTCACTAAGTTTGTGTAATGTGTATCTATATGGTTTTGGTTTTCGAAAGGACACCCCTTGGATTTGGTGGATGAGGTTTTTACTTTTTACTGAGTAAAGTCTAAAAAACGATGAGTACTGTACAGCTGTTCCATCCGTGCTGGGACTCAGTACCAGTACGTGTCTCGACAACATGTAGAGAGGGATAAACCTGTGAACTTGTCTTTCATAGTTCAGCAGTATACCATCTAGCCGCCAGTGGTTGATTGGCCGTGCGACTAGTTTGAATTTTCTGAAGATAAAACCCCACCACCCCTTCGTTACTCATTTCTTGTCATCCGATTCGTGATACCTGGCTTCCTTAGTAATTACATCTCAGATGGAATTTTTTCTTCGGATGACTCACCCTGTATTTGAGATGTCACAACTCGAAGAGCAAGTCAACGCTTGTTTCCGTAAACTGCAACTGAAGGATAACGGAGCCACATATAACTGGAGGTCGTTCGCACTACTGATAAGCCAATCGCAGTCAAATTGTACTGGTCAACTGTCAATAAAAAAGTTACAGGATCGAATTCGATGAAAAGGTTGTACAGGACTCCTCAGCTTTTCAGTCCCACCTGCAGAATGAAGTATTTAGTTAAATATCCTTTCGCTCTGACGCGGTCATTTTACTTGACCCATACCGAACTGGGAAAGCAGTGGATTCGAGTTTTGATACGACTAGAGCCCACCTTTATCGCACACCTCTGTCCTTACAGTTCACTCGAAATGCAAGCTAAATGTGATGGATAGAACGTCTGGAAGAAAGAGCAGATTCAAATGGTCCACGGCGCTATCTGTTCGGGGCTACTGAACCGCACAACCATTGTCTGGATCGTTATTTGAAGCACAAACTCATAACTCGAGGGTGATCATGTTTACCTGTTCATACACGATACGTTGCGTGCATCCAGACTGCGCAAAGGTACTACTGGCATGCCAGATAACTCGACTTCAGTTCCAAATACAACTAACGGTAAAAAAGTAATAAATAATCCTTCAGCTGTAGTACTGTTTCGGAGCCTAGTTACCATGCCACCCGAAAGAAGCATGAGGGTTGAGATACCGCTAGGTTGTCTAAGCCCAGGCAGAAGCAGTCGTGATGTCGGGATTATGTTCGAACCATGAACCCTCTGGTCAGTAAGTTCACCCCTTCACCAGTGAGCCTTCTTGAGCTTGACTCTCTTATTGCCCCCATCAACGGAATATATACGATGTTGATTAGATTTAACAAGATTGGAACTCCAATCTGGTGCTTCATGTATCATTATCTACCAGGATGTAGCAATTAGATCAAGCTCTCTCATGCTCCTCTAAATGTGCAGCCATGTTAGAAAGTCCTTGATTTATTCTTTGATCGTTCGGTTATCAGGTTTGTCGTAACACTTATATTGCACCATATATTATACAACTTCCTGTCTGTAATTGCCCGAATTCTACAACTTTCAATCTAATTCTCCCTATCTTAGATTATTACCAATGGGTACCGTTTGTTTTGGGCCTACAATGTATCCTGTTCTACATACCACGACTCATCTGGCAAAGCATCAGTTTTAACCGTCTCGGTACGGACTTGAACTTGTTAGTAAGCAAGGCAAACCAAGCCCTCTTGGAAGATACCGAGGAAAAACGCCGCAGGTGTATTGAACATGTCGCGAGATCATTGGAACGTCTACTATTTGTCCATCGTGACTATCGAAAGGGAGTCTTTTCCGATTTCCGTCGCCAAATGACCAACTACTTTAGTTTCTTCTTCGTCAGCAAACGTTTGGGCACTTGGACAGTGTTAGCCTATTTTTGTATCAAACTCCTCTATCTGAGTAACACTTTTCTTCAATTGCACACGATGCGGATTTTGCTTAACTACGACACATCCCTATTCCTATTCGGAGCGAAACTGCTTCGTGCACTGCTCGCCGATAGTGGTTGGAACGAAACGTTGTTCTTTCCCCGGAAGTCTTACTGTGTAATCAGCCTGCGTCATTTGGGTACCGCACAGAACACCTTCACCGGGATTTGTGCCCTACCAATCAATATGTTCAATGAGAAAATTTTCATATTTCTTTATTTTTGGATATCGATCGTTATGACACTGACACTGTTGAGCATTCCCGGCTGGTTTATCCGACTTGGGACGCAGAGGTGGCGGACAGCAATCGTCTACAAATATCTCCGTATCCACCCACCAGATCACATGAAAGACGAAGAATCGTCCAAAAACTCCAGTGAATCCTCCGATGCCTCATCAAAGTTAGACGATCCCGCTGTGAGGAGCAATGTGGATAAATTTGTGGCAAAGTTTCTCCGTGTCGATGGTGTGTTTCTGATTCACATATTAACTGCAAATGCCGGGGATGTCGTAACGACTGAAATTGTAAACTTACTATGGCGCGCATGGATCCAGCGTTACGCTGGACGCGTGGACTGGGAACACCCAAGCTTATGTGACTCAGATGGTGTATGGAATCATCCAGAAGCAAAGGCACAGACATTAAGTGCCTCCTCATTTGACGAAGAAAGTGATCTGAGGGATCGTCATGATTCTGCCAAGCCGAGTAAGCCATACGTCATACAATCTGTAGCTTCACGACAATGAGAAAGCATGTGGAATGGACAAAGTATTTCCAATATATGGATCTCGCGGAAAATAATTTTTGTTGTGTATGTGATGATCTCAAATGAACTTTTTTTGGGGTGGATATGCTCAATGGGCAAAACCACTCAACTATCACGAAAGTTGTACTATTCAATCCATTCTGTACAGTTTTCAATAACTTGAGGGAAATTTGCTAATGATAATCTTACCTAATTTCTGTAAATGCTGGCTCACAGTTGAATTAGTACTATTTTTCTCCCATAGTACACACGAGTAATAGGGAGAGACGAGAACAAACACCTTGTATTTGCCTCAGATCAAATTTTAAAGGTGTGGCGAGCAGTGCTGACTGGGGAATTTCCACCGCAGATGTCTTTCAGTTCTTATAACTTAAGCAGTGTGCTGAGGTACACTCATTCGCAAATTATTTTTGTGTTAACGGATAACTCAGCTGGATCGCTCGTTTATGATATTCTTCAATTGAACGCACTACATTAGGTCAGCCTTTTGGTTCAGTGGGTGGGTTATTTGAGAGATTTTCACGACAGAACGCTCTACTCACATCACAAACGAGAGATTCATTCAAGTGTATCACTAAAACCAAAGTAATTTTCAAATTGGTGTATTCCGTTAGTTACTCGCAATTCGATGGTCAGGCACAACATAAGGTTGATGGAAACTTGGGGAATGCGTATACCTGACGAGCCTCAACAAGGACTAAAAACCGGTAGTGGGTCTTCAGAGTGTTCTCAGTAGCTTTGAGTAGTCTATTCTGTAGAGGAAATATTATGTTATCCATTCGGAACACTTAACAGAACAGACTTATCCTCCTTCTAACCATGTCAAGCCATTGAGCTGGCAACTGGCTCATGTCTGGAAATGTCTCTAACCACTGACGTGTCCTATCTCAGGGCTTCAATCCAGGGAGGCGCCAATAGCCGGCACGGGTGAGTTTTCTGGCAATGGCCTTCACACTTCGCCGCATAATCAATGCATGATCCCCTAGCTTGTCGCCACCCTCCGTGTCTTTGTGCGAAAAGGGTGCTCTGAGAAATTCGGTCGACTGGCACATTGAGCCAGAGTAACCTGTGGAGTGTGATTAGTTCATCTATCTTGGGCGAGTTATTTCTTCTGAAAACCATTCGATATACTTCAAAATTACTGATCCGATGTCACCAACCAAATTGGACGGCGTACTCAAAGCACTGCTGCTCAAGCACTGAAAGTTTATTTCACTGTTCTCAGCTCCCGGTGACCAGGTGAGACCCACATCCATCAACTACACTAGCCAGTTAACGAAATCAGAAAAATCTGGTCCATATAAAAGTATGAAGAGCAGCACAGAATTGTGAACTTGAGCCTTGACAGATGAGCTAAACATGCCTTTATCAAAGGCGATACAAGCTGACTTTCCTAGTCTGGATGGAAATATCGCTTTTGGCTAGAACACGGGCCTGATACAGCCACCCAGGTAGACAAATTTATCCACTGTCTCAGTCGGCTTATCCATAAGCATGAAGTATTGGTTCTAGCCCACCCAGTACTGCAGCAGTATTTTAATTTTGCAGGTGTGAAGCACATGCCAAACCGTGAGGTAAAATTATTTATCTGTGAGCGAATGCCGTGGTGGCCTTCTGACCTCACAGGCAATAGAGGCTGGGAGTGGGTCTTCTATCATTAGGTCATTGCCGAATTTGAAGAGGAAAGGTGAAATAGGACATCCTTCCTTGACGCCACTTGATGTAGTGAACTCAGACGAGAGCTTTCCTTAGACTTTCACACTTCCGCAGGAGTTGGCGTACAGCGCTTTAAAAGATACAAGAATTTATTGGGGACACCTTTGCTCCATAGACACTACCGTAGTACCTGGCGGTTTACAGAGTCGAAGGCAAATTTCAAGCCAAAAAGACCATCAATGCTGGTTGCTGGAAACATTTTTGCTGTTCCAGAATCTGACGGAAGATAAAATTTTGATCGATGCATCCTGTTGCAGGAAGGAACCTGGTTTGATTTTCACGGATGTGCCTTTGTGTGTGTTCAATCAACCTTTAAAGGATGAAACCAGAGGGCACCTTTGACGCCATAGATGAAGAGATAATGCCATGGTGGGTTTCATACAATATTTGCGTGTCTCTTTTGATGATATGGTTGACCGTAGTGCCCATTCTGAAAGCATTTCCCTGCACTCTATATTGCACCAGTAAGTTTGTGTGAATAACGAAAGGTTTTTCTCGTGCCCTCGCACGTTTTTTTTTACTTTATTTCTTCTTATAGGGGACGAATAATGCTTTTACTCCATTCATCCCCACGCACTGTCTCCATGGTTTGTTTTAGACGAACTGCTCTTCTTCTAAGTGCTCAGTTCATCTTTTTGGTGTCTTGTTCTTGTCAATGAATTACTGAACCGGACTTTCTCTTATCGTTTCACTGAGAGTTGATGTCTTTTGTCCAGTTGGCCGACTAAGGTGGTTTGGGGTACTGCTTTCTCCCGTGGCATAAGGTTTCGTCGTCTTCTGAGCTTTCATTGTCCACTAGAGCTCTAGACTTCTCAGCAGATGGTGTTTGAGGTATCTGCATGCACCACTATACTCATCGCCTGCTAGTATGGATTCTCAAACGTCAGTCAAGATTAGCGATCACGACGATATCCAGTGGTCATTTTATCGTCTTAAAGAAGTCGGACAGACAGCTATGAACGCCACAAGCATAGCTGCTTTTATGTTTTATTGTGATTAATCCATGGCCTGGTTACCAGAACTGTGGTGGTTCGTTGCACAGAGTGGTTGAGCTAGCTCCGAATGATGCTGTCTTGTTTTCCGATGATGATGGATTAAAATGCCTTTTGTTGGTTTGTGAGGGTTTTAGAGGAAGGCTAGCTGTCATAGGTGCTCGTACTATGGCTTGATTGGAAATAAATTATGTGTTCGTAAACGAGAGGCAGTCATGAATTGTGGATCCCCACCGGTGGCGAATAGCTACTTCATCCACTTAGACCCACGGTTGATTTGCACTTGGTTTATGTTGAAAACTCATGTTAGCCAGAAACAGTTGATGATCAGCACACAGCTGGAGGAGCCACTGTCCGGGATCTGTGTGGCAAGCAGCAACTCCGAGTCGACTGCCAGTTTGTGATCCCAGGGGGCTCAGGCGAAATTCTTGGGCATTCATATCGCCAGAAAAGATGATAATGTCTGTGCTTTTAGCCTGGAGAGGAAGCCAGGTTAACTCTCGATAGAAATTATCCTCTTTAGCGTCAGAACTGTAATCCGTAGGGTCTACACTAACATTAGAAACAGGCAACGGTCTTTATGTCGAGTAGTACCGAGGTTGATTAAGCTGGACAATCGAGTCGCGCAAGGGCAACTGTTCACTTGAATCCAGTCAGGAGGACGCATTCAGCTCTGAGTTATCGCTCTTAACTCATCGGGCGCAAGGAGAGTAAAAGGTGAAACAGCTGAGTTCTTCCTGGGTGTTTTAAGATGCACGACTACGCTTGAGTCTTGTATGCGTGTTTCTGAGACACTGCTTACATCATCTTCAAGCATTGTCCTCTGGTAGAGTGCGGACGTTGAAGGCACTACGTAGAAAGGATCTCGCAGATTTAGCAAAGTGTTATTTTGTTTTTTGTCAATGGGAAGCGGAGTGGATAATGCATATCAGTCAGATAACGGACAGTCAAATGATCTAGCAAAGTTAGCTTGCACAGTGGAAAAGGATTAGGTCAGAAAGCAGGTAAAGAGTTGTATGACAAATGGTACGCCATGGATGTCTAGGCTTTTGACTTAAAAGCCCAACCCACAAGGCAGTGGAAGGACGGAAGATTTTGTTCACGGGTCATGTCTATGGCACTGACTCGACAGTCCCACACACAAGGTAACAGGTTTCAGGGTTTTCTTGAGGGATCCTCCATAAAGATGATAACTCAATAATCTGACCCGCTTGGTCGAAGGAGGCTGACCCAGCCTGAAGGAATAAAGCATGAATGTCTCACTCCTGATACGGCCACGCGCAGCTAATGCTTCTCGAGCAGCATCGGGTTATGACAAGGTTTTTTGCACAATTTTCAACCGTACTGGATAATTCTATGACAGTCACGGTAAGCCTTCAGGTGATCGGATTGTGCGATTTTAGGTCCGACGTTTTCTGGTCCATCCTTTCTTGGGGGAAGGCAGAATTGCTGCTCTTATGGATATGAACGTGCTGGTCTCCTGGGAAAAATACCCCACCACTTTCACACTCTCATTGTGCAGAATAGTACTGTTTTAAACCCCAGGACGCCTCGTAATGTGATTACCGGCAGTATGGGTTATAGCTGCTCTTGGTCTGACTGCTTACCTCTGGCCTTCTTGGCATGGTTGCACTATGTGGAACGAAGTTCAAGCCAGTGTTGCCCACGGGATCTGTGCAACAGTCAAGGCTGACCATCACATTGAGTTGGCAGCCTATGGTCAGGCATTAGCCTTATAACCCTGACAAAAAGTCACGGATGTTTGGTCATTATAATTTTCCTGTTTACTTGAATTAATATTTATTTTTTCAAGCATCATGTTCAGCATTTGATGTGTGCCAAGCTGTCTGATCTTATAGTCCGTTGCAGTCATTGGGCCCACGCACAACCTTAAGTTGAATTGTATTAGGCAAAAGCATGTTTAGTTCAGTAAGAAATAGGAACTTGTTTCTTTCCTTCTTTACTATCGTAACGCCTACAAGTATCCAAATTCCAAGTCAACCAGCTTATTTGTTCTGGTACACAATGTTCACTAATCTCACGACTTCTCAATAGGGCAAAACAGAACCTCAACACCTCTAGTTGACTCAACCATAACAAAGCACTGAATCTCACCTGAAAAGTCGTAAACCTAGAACACATACCGATTGAGAACAAAAGATTGGAGAACAAGTGGAACTATTGCCTTTGCATGTTTTTGAGTGTCATGAGCGAGTTGTCTGAAACGGGCCGATAAATTTTATTTAGACGTGCTAAGTTCAGAGGTTTCAAAATTTGGTGCCTGCCGCAAGCTGTAAATGTTACTTTTCTGTCGTTGTTCCACTGATGTCTCAGATTGAGCCAGGGTGGTGACCGCCCAGATGAGCTTATTATGGTTTTCCCAGATGTGTGGTTCCTATTCAGAAGCATCCTTCGTAGAAGTATTTGCGTAATCGGAGTTCACTAAGCAAGGGCCCCCCGCTAGATCTTGAAAGTGGCAACACTGATGTTTCTCTCTCTGATGATGACGATGATGAATCCATACTGACCTCTTGTAACCGCAGAAGAGTAGTGAAAAATGGCTGCTCTCCACTGAAGGGGGATTGTGACCAAACCGTCCCTCTGAACGGATCTATATTTCGAGCAGGAGGCTTTAAGAGACAAACCAGAAATACTTCATTATCAGAATTATACAAATGTAAGCTTTAGTATTCTAGTTAGGGAGTTGTAATCATAAACTTTTTAAGGAAAAAATATGAAACACAATTTTTAGCGTCCCCTAGGAACTTGAATTCTTGAAAAAAAAGTAAAGGAAATTATGTCACTTAATCAATGAATTCCTAATTTTTAGTTGGTTGTTGTTTTTACTTTTGACAGTCAGTTGTGTTTTCAGTCACAACACTTTTACCTATGTCTTCCTAGAATTGGGCGGCGTTTATAGCATTTACGACAAACAATTCAACGTTCATTGGTCTCACTACTTATTTAGCTCAGGGTTCGAGAAACGCTTAAGAGATACCCTCTCTGGGAAAAATGCACAACGAATACCAACATGGGAAAAAGGATCATGGCACACAGTTTGTTTCTACATTCGATCATCGGTCGCTACTAGTGTGACGGCGGGTACTACGGATGTGGCATGCGAGTAGTATGGGGTTTTCTCGTAACTCTGTTTCGCGTCTATTGGAAGGTGGGGTTTATTACGGAACCTGCGGAACTGTTTTGCAGCGTTCGTTTACAATTGCGTGATAGTCAATGAATATACCCGAGTGTTCAAGAAGACGCGTGAGGATGTTCAGTTTTTAAAAATAAGGTTCATATGAGATGTTTACTTTTCTGTTTGTAACCGCTAAGTTGGTGTTTGCTAATAAAGGACTTCGCGGCGAAGGGCTTTCCTTCTTACACTAGAACAAGCAAGAAAGCGATTATCGAGCTGAAGGCCACACTACCGCAATGATTCTAGGTTCTCACAAAATCCTGTGTTATTCGACACCATTGCGATTAAAAGCACGCAAGTGCGGTGCTTATCATCTAGGATTTCATAGAGTTCAGGATATTTTAGCTGAATGGACCACAACAATCAGGAGCAAAAAATGATTGGACCTGTAGCCGCCCGACGAAGAGATACAAACTTTATAAAAGAATAGATTTGTGCTTGGTTATCACCACAAATAACACTGAGGTAAATTATAGCTTTGAGCTTTTGAAGGAAACTGGCGAAAGAAAGATTTCTAGCATACCGATATACAGTAAGAATATTCTGACCTTGTTAGTCTTGAAGAACGCTTGATTTCTACTATTGCCACTAAGCTAAGTAAATCAGTAATTTCTGCGCAACTAGCCAGTACTTTTGTAAATTTCTAGATACAAGCAATGAGAGGCCCAGTTGACTTCTGTGATCTCTTTATCCTGGAGTAACTTCCCATACCTTTGAACACATGACAACCGGTCACTTTCAGTTGGCAATCATAAAATCAAGATCTGTTCACCACCCTCTTTGTCCTGATGGTATCAGGCTAGTCGGGTTTTTAGATATAGAAAATTGTTGTACTCGAGTGGATACAGGTTGCGAGTAACGAAACGGATTTCGTGAATTTGTGCGCTCGCGAGCGTGCAGATCATCTGTTACTGTAAGCGTTACGCTCCCACTGAAAAGCACGATGGTTGCGCCAACCAACACCACCGCCAACCCTACTGCTTTTGAGCACAAATTTATCTGCGGGATGAAATAGAATACCACTACCGAGATATCACGTGGGTAAGTGTTGAAGTTAAAAAAGCGCCCGACATTGAGCGGGTTCTCTAGTCAGATGTAACAATGGCCTTTGTGTGCTCTCACTGAAAATTTAGCAGGTACATCAATTATTGTTCTACCCCATCTAGAAATGTACTTCAAAGATCAAAACAGGAAGAAATAAATTATCTCGAGAGGCTTTGGAAGTGGATTAGGGCAACAACGAATCCAGCTCAGAGAGACAATAAATGGACGAATGTCTACGAGAGAATGCGAGATGCTTGCAACACTCAGAGCCTTAAAAAGTGAGGAACAATCCAGGATGACATCGTCAGAAAGAGCCAAAAAACGACCCAAATGACACTGAGAAGTAAGACATTATTGTCTCCTAAGAATGGAGAAAAATATTGAACATTAAGTGTCATTAGGCATTTCTGAGATAACCTTAGGCTTAGTCTGCAGATTCGAGTAAACCTAAGGAGCATCACAGTGGCAGCTCAATTTTACAGCATCAGTATACTTACAGTGAATTAGTAAATCGAAGATGTTCAGGATAGTGATGTACAAAGATAGGAAGAATCTATGGAATTAGGTCGTTTTGGGGCAGATCGTTTATTGTTGAGATGTACGTGAGCTGACTGTTCGCCACTAAAGTCAAGTGTTCGACCTTTGTGTTCCTGTTTATCACTTAAGCTGTTGGCGGGCTTCGAGAGTGATGATTTATGAACAATCATCCGAAATATCAATACTCTTTCCTCAGTCATTGGCTTTGTAGATGCCACATTTCTACCAGTGAAGACTGGTTAAAGAATACGGCCACTGGTCTTGCTAAAAATATTAGTTCCTAGTTTACTTGGTAGAATTTGCTGCTCTGTAGCTTGGAAAACCAAAAATTGTGCCGCGGGAAACCGAAAATTTTGGTGCAGGAAGCAGGTATTCCTGCTGATACGACGCCCTGATTTACTCTAGCTGGCTTGACATTAAAACATCTAGGCGCAACACATCGTCTGTTAGAACATGAAAAATGACCATCAGCCGTAATAGGGATATGATCACAGTTGTCAGGTAGCCAATTAAACCGGCGGCCACTTTTTCACTTGATATCTGTCCAACCTCATGCAAGCTATAAGCATTACTAGGGACATGATAATGTAACGGTGGATACTACTGATGAGGCATGCGAGTAGTATGTGTTTTCTCGCAACTCCGGCTTGATATAATGGAAGGATTTATTACGGAATTTGTGGAACTGCTTTGCAGCATTCGTCTACAATTACGTGATAGTCAATGAATATCCAGGACAGTTCAGGAAGATGCGTTTAAGAAGAAGAGGGATATTCAGTTTTTTAAAAACCACGTGCATTTGAGAGTTTAACTTTCTTGTCCAATAGTCTGCAACCGTTTAGTTAGTGTCTCCTAATAAACAACTCCGCGGCGAAGGGCGCGTGACAACGCGTGTACGCTTGCTCATTGTTCAGCTGATGGTTTTTGCTGATAGATACAGTCAAGGTACTTAAAATTATACAAGAAATATGACTAACAACACTCATTTCGTACGAAAAGAAAATGTCACGAAGTACCAACAAACTGTAGTCTAAAGTAAACTGTGTTATCGTAGCTAGGTAACATGAAAAAAACTGTACGAGGCGCATACACACTATCCTCGTTTGAACAGTCCCGCTCCTATTCTGGCGCCATTATTCCGGTTATTCTATACTAAGGGGGTGGGACACTGGACTTTAGTTTTGATTTCAACAAAACTTATCGGCAGTGCATATCTTCGGCTTCGCCGATAGTTGAACTCCGGATATCTGATGCGTGAGATGAGCCTACTCTTCACCGAATAAATGTGTTCACGTTTGAGGGAAGTGCTGCTCACTCAAAGAATGACCCAATAACTCTTCTCTGTCGGTCGACTGCCTCGCCTGGCGAAACCTGCAAGTCACATGGCCTCACGAACACCTTTCAGTGCCAAGCGGGACAATGCAGGTGTTATTCTTGATCGTTTATTACCGAGGGAAATTCAGAGATGTGGCCCAAGAGACGAATCCAACCGAGCAATGACCTGCTATTATACTGCACTTGGGCTTAGTGAGGGAAACCAGATCGTCGCTTTCACGGCATAAACAACACTCTACCCCACTGTGATCTCGTCCAACGTTACCTTCGCTGGTGTGACAACAGCGAGTTGTGAACTGAGTTCATAAGTGTTGTGGACCACAGTTTTCTTAATGCCTTCTTAATACCGTGAACCCGAGTCTGGATAGCCACTTGATAGCCTGATGCGCTCAGTCAAACCAGAAAGCCAATGAAGGGGCGAATCAGCTGATCCATTGAACACTGACGCGTACAGGCGTGTCATGTGCAGCCGAAAACAGGCTGTTTATAAAGTTCTCGTGGAAAGTTCTAGGTGGGCCATAAAGTGACACTGAAAACAGAACTCATCTGTCAAGGTCAAGTGAAGAACAACCAGTTAAATCTGTCTCAACGAAAACAGTTATTCCATTGGTAGTTGTGTAGTCGGAGCTGGTTCTCCTAACAATAAAACACCGGAATAATGAATGTGATTGGTCATTTAGGTAAACGTATTCGTTTGCGTTACTGGGATTGCGCTTGGGATTTATATCCATACCATTCTCGTTTAATCAGTCACCCCTTTTCCTACGCAATCAATGTGATGTGGACAGACCAGAATACTTGCGCCCGGACAAGAGAAGGGCTGCTCAAACTAGTTTTATGGATTAGTTAAAGAGTGCAACCCCCTATGTTGGCCTCTGGTTCTCTATTCCGTCCAGCATGGTATATCAAAAGTTACTATAGCTTGAGACAGCCTTTGATGGAGACAAAAGAAGATTGTTGCAACTGCATTCGTGGAGTGATTGCAGAGTTCTCTATAAGGCCGCGCCAGAATATTTGTGATGCGGTGCATAAAGGTGAGCTGAAAAATCCCCAATTCTGATTGGCGCATATTCGGACCACTCAGAGCCGGCTTTTCGTTTGCTCGCAGCAGGTTCACAACAAATCAAATTGACGTTGTGTTCGGGTATTTCGGGCAGCTCCCCTTCCGACAGAATACAAAGACAGTTAGATTGATAATCACAATTGGCAATGTTTTGGATTATAGGTAGCTCGGGTGCGCAGCTTGGTTGTTGGTCTGTTCGCCGAGCTTGGCAGTTGGATTGCAAACGTTTCATCACCAATCGAGGTGACATCGTCAGTGCGGGGTTGAGTGGGTGAATTCCTCCTCTTCTGCCTGTGCTTATATGGCTTCTAAACAGCATCTGGTAGCTCTGAAGGCGGTCTTTTCGTAGTTTGATTGGTCCCCTGTGAATCTGGATTGGTCTTCATCTCTTGTGTCTGGTTGGTTCGTTGGGCGCATTCAATTCGACAGTTCTGTCCTATGTGGCTCAGAGTCCCGTGACTGTAGTTCTTTTGCTCGTAACGGCTGATAGACTGGGTCAATGTCGATGTGTTTATTGATCGACCTTTTTGTGGAGTACCACGCCTCGGCAAACTCTCGTTCCCGTTTTGTTCTTGCGTGAGCAAGTA
>SJOL01006424.1:436375-492100 GCA_004794785.1 Opisthorchis felineus | reverse complement strand
GATGTCTGCCTTTGAGAGGTATTTTGGAAGCCGTTTTCTATTGAGCTTTTGAGATGTGTGACGGTCACGAATTCCATGGTGAGTCTTGCCATCAGTTGTGTCACCTGAATGACGGAGAATGCAAGTCAGCGACCTGGTCAAACATGGCAGAAAAACTAACAATTCAAGATGCACACATCAGCTACTAACCCATTTTTCTTGTTTGGGCAGCGTTTTCAATAATCGATAGCAATCGGCGTCGTGTGAAAAATAAATAACCTCGGACGTCGAACTCATACGCTCTGTTTATCGATTTGCTTGTGATTTCTTCGATGGCTAGAATTCTGAGTTTGGGTCGAAAGGGAAATGCCAACCGGAGATTGGCACATGCTACAGTAAGCCCGAGCTTAAGCTCCTTTACACCTGCTGTCATACATTTTGACCCCATTTCCGGTATGTTACAAGGTGTTCGAACGATATAACACAATACTGGGAAATGTGCATCATGTCATTTATCACCTCGTAAAACCCTTCACATTTTCATTCTTTTCTAATCAGTGTGCACGCCTGAAAACCGACGAACTCCTTTTCTGCGAAACCAAACGTGATTACTTCGAGGGACCTATGGACCACTGGCCCGGGTCTTTCGTCATATTGGCATCCTTTATAACGCAAAGTCAATGGAAACTCCTTGATTAGTACGAGCCTTTCGCCATCATAAACTTTTCTAGACGCACTCTGAAATTATACTACTAAATTGTTCATCCCCTTGAGTAACTTGCCCTCAGTTCTCTAAAAAAAGGAGAGTTGAGTGACCGCCAACCTACACAGTCTAAGAGGACCCCCAACAATATCATGCACCTCGTTTCGGAGGACAACTTAAAGCTTGACAGGAGTCATTGAAGGCAATAAAGTCAGCAGATAAAATTCACGTTATTATGTGATGGAGGCACAGGCGAATAAGTGGAGGCCGTTGACCGAGAATAAAATAATGGAATCACAGCTATTCGTCTGTTTCCTATGGTTTTGCATAATGGACAGATAAACCGTCAGTTGAAGAGCTAGTCAAAACGTAACCACGTGATGTGAATTCCTTAGTGAAGGATGATTGGTGCTACATCCTATCTGTGTGAGTAAATCATACTGCCAATCGGTCGCTCTTTGCCGAACAGTTTAGCCTTTAACTACAAACGGGTAGGTTGTAACTTCAAATCTCCCTGGAGATTCGTGATTTTTTTCACTCATGCTGATTCCCAATGAGAGGGGAACAGCCGTAGAGTCTTCCTCGTCTCATAAGTGCAGACTAGCCCTACTTACCCGACGAAATCTCAGCTGAATATTTTGAATATTTTCATGCTATCAACAGGCGATACAGTATTTAATGGGTGCTTGAGACTACTTGCCGTCAGGTTGAACGAACTGACTTTCAGAGGCTTAGACGCACTCAGTCGTTCGGTAACAAAAGTGCAATCAAAGGCCCTTGATGTTCGAACGAACTGAAACTATCCGGTAATGTGGTATTTGAGAAAGCCCGGAGAGGACCAACTGAGGGGTCTTGGAGGTCACTAACAGTAGTCACCATCTGCGGATTAAGCACAAAACATGTGAGTTTCGGTTTTTTTTAACGGTACCAGAACATCGGGAACAGGGTAACCAGTCAATACTAGACAGCCGCTGAAGTTCACGAGAGTTCCTGTAGATAATTTGTTCTCACCTTTTACAACTCAAGTCTCGATTAGGGTGACTCGAATTTATCTTCCTCTTAAAATTACGTCCCTCCGTACCGGGTTTTCAAACGTAAGTACGAATGCAACATAACAGAAGAAAAGGATAATTTAGTGTAAAAAGGAATAGGGAAATTGAAATTAGCACGTCTTCGAAACCACAGCAGCAACGAACGCCTAGGAATTGGAATTCAAAGAACCNATTCAAAGAACCATATCGAGATTGACAGTTCAACCTGATTATTTGGTTGTTTGGCCTGGGAAGGAAGGACAGTCTTCCTATGTTGGAGGGAGTAAATATTTGGAACTGCACCTAATCCAAGGTGGTCCGTGAGAGTGAGGTCCCTTGAAGTATAAGGGATAATGGAGGGAGGAAAACGAGCTTGTACATTGGTATGGATTATAATAATGCCAGTTTCACACTCCATTGAACTCGAGGAGGGTTTTAAGAAGCAGCTCCAGTCGAACAACCAAAGTGTTTGCTCCACAAACAAACGTGAAAGTAGCAGATGGATTGAATACCATCAGTCACAACCTGTTCCATGCGGAATGACCTTTTTAATAAGAGTTTAAATGAGCGCGTGTTACATCACACGCCGAATACGCCGAGCAAAATGATAGGAAGATTATAGCATGTGGTTTAGTATTCATCTTTTTTCAACACATAGAGGAACAAGAACTCATTTATGATCCTCAAAGTTGTATAAACATTACAGTGTACTAGTTTGCTTCATTGACTGCTTGGTACTAAAAAAGCCTTTCCCATTTTTCTCTTGAACACAAGCACTTGTAGAAACATGCTGTAAATCCTATGTAGAAAGTCTTTTGGCCGATGAAACATCAGTGGAAACATGATTATGAGCCTCTGATCTATAATATTCCTTGATGCATTTTTCCCCTGAATAGATTTCCAGTTTACTGAAGTACCTTCTTCGATGTGATAGTGCATAGAAGATTGATGGAAACTCTTAGAATGCACTCTACTGGTTTTTTGCGTATCTTGAGAATTGTCAAGTATGTCTGCTCCTTGAATTCTCATTGATCCTGTCATAACGAGGATTTCTATATTTTGAATATCGTTCCAAATGAGACATGAGATGGCCTTTGTGCAGTATATTTGATCGAAGAATATCACAAATCAGAAATTAAGTTGGGTGTACCACTCCACCTAATTTAATTCGCAAATAGCTGCTTACTGTGGTACAAGACGCTGTGAAGACAGCATTGTCTATTGCAAGTGAGAGTGAGATTCTGCTGAGGTGCCGTATTTTTCTATTCGCAAGTCCTTCAGCGGGATTATCCCGACATTGTTAAAATCCCTGTACACTACACATGTGTGACCACTGATAAAATACTGTGGATGTGCACTCAGGCATCTTATGGATGTCATTAGACGCCTGGATCACAAAAACCGACTTCCGTCGTTGAATTTTTCCCTTTACATTTTGGTCGTGCGATACTACAAGGAGATACTGTATCCGGATCACCGGCCGATCTACGACCGCTCAGTTAAAACCGACACGGTAGTCACATTTTTCCTCTTTGCAAGCGCAGCACAGAAAGCAAGTTTCAGCCACTGTAAGGTTACTACACAGGGCTGTGTATCGCTGGTAAGCGCTATGTGCAAGCGTGGATGGATCAGAACGTCAAGTGGACAAACACGTTCGAAGCATGTGGCGTTGGTTTCACTGTTGACATGCGCTCAACATAAGCGAATCTAAAGGTGGGGTTAGAACCGGCTTTTCCTATTTCTCCGTATCAAATGAATATTGAATACTGGTACCGAATCAACGGACATCAAACTTACGTAGAATTGTTCAGTGATATCAGTGCTGAAGTTTGCTAAGTTCCGACCGAAGCTTTTGGAGGTCTGAAAATCATTAGACATGGGGATGGAGCGGGCATGAAGTAACGGGGGTTTGTCATTATAGATCTGAAAACTTCAAAACTGTCCATTTATGAGTTACAAAGAAGTGTACATTTGGAAATACTTCGTCAACTGATAAAACTGTGCTACACGACCCTTGTTTAGACCATTTCATCTACTCTGGAGCGAGAGTCTAGCATACCAGGTGTATTTGTATGCCTTGTGTCGACCACTAAATTTATGTGGATAGCACAACCTGTAAAATAAGAAGTCAGTTAGCAGGGGGCTTTAGCAGCTGTATGCTTCCACACTCGCTAGTCTGCATACTGGAATGTGGTCTCGTGAAGCACACGGCTCTGTTATGATAGGCTGTTTTATGCCACAAATCTGTTTTTGAACTTTAAACTTTTAGGGTGCCGTCCAGCTATGTAATTTCTGCTTGCACTGCGTAAGAGTTGTATCGAAAATTGAAAAATCCTAACCCTGTTTACGGTATCACAGCAAGGCTCTATGATTTAAGGATAGTCTAGCTCACATATTTTCCGAAGGTGGCTTCCTCACACATTCACGCCTTTTTGGACTCTACTTGCGTAGACCGCTACCGAGAAGCTTCAGTTGTTGTCGGTAGTGTTTTATTTGCAAAAGATCCCTTTATCATCGTACACCGGCATTTTGTTTCAGATTGATATTATTGCACCCAAAGTGTTGTGTCCAACCTTCATAAGTAATGTGGTAAGAGGGAAAATCGAAATGAAGGATTCAACTTGTTCCATCAAAAGCGAAGTAAGGTATTCCTTCCCGAGAAGCAAATCTCAATTAGAAGTTTCACCACAAGAGTAGCCTTTATCTTCTGGAAGCAACTCACCGTAGAAAAACATTTAAATAGGAAAATTTTGTAGCTGACTACTGTCTCCGCTCCAGTACCTAGTGCCGGAAAAAGACTCGCCGACAAAGAACACAACAGCTTCATTGCAACAAGTGAGAGCGTGCGAGTGCAAAAGTTACAACGGCCTCGCGCTATTTAAAGGGCACTTTTAGACACTGATCCAGGTTTTATGATCGGTGTTTAGTGAATGCCCATCAACATCGGCCGTGCTTCTATGACATGCCTGAACACTTATCGTAGTCGGTCGTGCTTCTGTGGCGTGCTGAACACTCATCGGCTTTTGCTGAATGGATTGAATGATTGACTGGCCTGGATGCTTGCCGACTTCCCTATTGAGATTTTGGGGAGTTTAGGGTCTCAGTAGGCTCCGGGAATTCTGGGGTTGTTTTCAGGAATCTGACCTTCCTTACTTATTGGCAGCTGAAAAAGTCCTAAAAGTGATCGTGTTGGAAAAGAAAATGCACATTATATGATGACTAATATTACGGTCAGTCAGCTGTGAACATTGCGCCCGGGTGAAGTGAGTTTGACCACCTTGGACGGCCTTGCCAATTCAGATCTCTTAACAAAGTATTTTTATCCCCAAATTACTAATCACGAACATATTGATCTCGTTTAAATCTTAAGATATTGCGTCACCTAAGAACTCCGTCGACAGTGTAACATTACAGTTCTTGATGCTGACGTTTACTGTTCTAATCAAGATATGCACGTGCGCAAATGTGTAGGTACTAATACCCATTGGGTATGGAGGCTGAAAATTCTCTTATTCCTTGGCCATCTACTTGGACTAACTTTATTCCAGTAAGGCCGTTCCAGTAGTGTCACTAACTGTGGTAAAGAGCAGTCAGAACTTGGCACTTGTTCTCAAAACTTTGGTGTCAGTTTATGCCCGGTGTGTAGGATAATGAGTGATGAGCCAGTGTTAATATATCGTGGAGACAGAAAGAACAACTTCACTTGAATGTTCACAAGGTGAGTTGTACCAGCGTGTCCTACACTAAGTGATGGATGCATACTGTAGGAACGATCGGAATACTTGTAAAGAAAAAAATCAACAGTCTGCTGAAGATTTTGGCCACCGGAATTTTAAAGGGACCCAAAAACGACTGCAAAACCATAGCCACTGAACAAGGAGGTGATGCACAGGGAGATGTTTATAGCTCACCTAATCAACCCAGTGAGCAATGCTTCCTCCGTTCACGAAATTTTCCAAAAGGGAAGTTGCTTTTTTAACTGTTACAGTTGTCCAGGTTTGCGCAATTCGATCAGCAAGATGGATTAGTGAGGCGTGGGATAAACTAACAATCATAATCAGTTAAACGGTCTTTTCGGGGTAAATGGTGACGCCAAAGTAACAGAGATTTGTTTCACACTTCCAAAAGTTCAACTTCTGTATTATGTAGTGCCAGTCGTCCAGCCTTCGACCCTTCACGACAACTCCAACTACTGTACAGGGCAATTTTATAAAACTAGGCATGGTGATTTGCTTAACGGTAATAAAGACCAGACATTAAATAATCTGTCTTTGTTCTGACACCTTATTCTTGTGACCGATTTTCTGTGTGTATAAACATCAATACAATCAAGAAATACACTCATTTGCAAATCAATTTGGTTTTGCGAGAGACTCACCTGGAACCCAGCTGAATCTCTCGTTTGTGATGTGATACAATCGTTTTTTAATTCATTGGTCTCAGGCCTGTTCTCCTTCCACCTTACACTTGAAATAAATTTTAACTTCATATGGTACTGTATTTGACATAAGTAGTCCGAGAAAAATGGATGTCAAAAGCAGTGTTTTTCTGAGTAAGTTTCCCTACGTAGGATGAATCCTAGGTGCCAGAAGCGTTTACACCAAAAGATTGACTGGTCTCTTGAATCCGGAACAACTCAGCATAAGTCAGGATGATCTGGGTTCTATGAGAGGAATAGCGAAGGAGAACCACCTTTGCCTGGTCTCAGACGTTACGATGGAAGACCACTCGATAACGCGGGAGTGAAACTGGTTTTCATTGACTTCGCACCTGACATATATGCAAGCCTGAGAGCATCATAAATGAAAGGTTCAGCTGGGTACTAGGTAAATCTCCAGTCTAAACCAAATTGCTATGCAAATGAGTGTATATGTCGTATGAACGTGGATATTTACATGAATACTGTTTCAATGGCTTTCAGTCCAACCTTTACCGAGGTAAATAAACAAATGGGGTTGGTAGTTAAAAGACCAGGATACTGAGAACAACCGGCAGCTGAGCTTGCGGCTACTGCACTGCTGTACTTACCCGTATATAAACAAGAGCGAAGTAGATTAGACCAACTACAAGGGTTTAGTTACTTGACTCCGCTCAAGATATTCTAGTCAGTCACCACCAGGGATGTACGTCAGTCAAACAAAGGCGACCGGGTTTTGCCTACTTCAGTGTAGATATGGAACTAAATGCATATCAAATACTGAACCCTGTTCTCTTGGGGACTCAGAATTCCATGAAAGTTTTGACGGAGTGGTCTTTCAAGAGAAATAAAACCGGATTTTTTAAACCCTCTTGTAATTTTCATATCTCTCTTCCCTTAATAAGCTGGTTAACCAGGAATATCAGAGTGAATAAATGAGTAGCTTTACGACGAAGGCAATTTTTGGTTGGGCAAATGCCTTGTCAACGAATACTACTGCGTATAGTGGAGTTGATCTGCGTCATCGCTAAACGTTCGGGAATTCTGTTGGGTACTCCTAGACTTGCTTCCCTCAAATTCCAGAAGGTGGAACATTTCTCGGTACGCAAGTATGAAAACCTAAATGAAATTGAACCTGCTAGCAAAGGAGACGTATGATTTAGGCATATCGACTGGTAAACACAGCTCGCAAC
The DNA here is from genome assembly GCA_004794785.1 of Opisthorchis felineus. Classification (NCBI taxonomy): domain Eukaryota; kingdom Metazoa; phylum Platyhelminthes; class Trematoda; order Opisthorchiida; family Opisthorchiidae; genus Opisthorchis; species Opisthorchis felineus. The sequence continues at coordinate 484,777 of SJOL01006424.1, read as the reverse complement.
ATTGTAATCTCATGTACTCATAAGTAAGAGAGGAGGTAAAAGTGTTGAAATCAATCCCTGAGACAGTACCACACAATTCTTTGCTTCACCGCTTCAAAGGAATGTATTTTTCATTTCAGGTATGCAGGTAAGTGAATTCTTCTGAGTCAGCGGGGTACTACATGAAGGCTAACTTTATGATTCAATGCTCTTCACACATATGATTCCCTCAGTTACCTCTGTTGTGGTGATGGACAACTGTGATGTTTGTCAAAATTCACTGGTAACAGATCCTGTCAACAATTTTCAACTGTAGTATGGCACACCGGAAAGAAACAGTGTATATTCACAACCGTGTCTGTATTAGGCTAACGCAGTTTGACTAACAAGGGTGACACCCCTCCTATCAGATCCAGCATACTACATCTTGAATGCAAATAAGGCGTGATGACTTCATATGCCGGTTTAAACACTCACACCTAGACATGCATTTTTGTGCGCCGGCTTTATTGATCTATCGATTATCTTACCCCATCTATCATGTTTACTGCGCAAGCAGCAACCTGGAATTCATCAAGAAAGTAAGAAACTGGCAGAGTAACTCTCTAGCATAATGAGTCCAACTTGATGCCCGTTAAATCGTCTTCCGAAAGAAGTTTGCGTACAAAGTGGACTTACCATAGATAATAATCAGTAATAGATACAAATCGTTTTCTTACTATATTTGTAGCTTTTGTCATCCAACAGATGTCTGAACTTCTATAAAGGAAATAAAATCTCTTGGGTAAAAAAGTTCTCATACTAACATCCTTGACCCAAAAGAGGGTACAGAGGTGATTTGTGGGATAGCCGTTGGACTACACTGGTCATACAAGCGTCCACTGACCGTCTTGCCTACCTATTATAACTAATTACAATAATTATCGTTCTGTAACACCATTTTGGTGCCTAGCTGCCATGCCACCCGAAGGGAGCACGAGGGCTGGGCTACTGCCAGGTTGCTCAAGCCTAGACAGGAGAAGTCGAGATGCAAAGGTCGGGTTTGAACCACTGACCTTCCGGTTAGTAAATTAGCGCTCTAACCACTGAGCCATCTCCCCGATTATAACTAGCCAGTCCAACATTGTATGGACATTGCATGGACTGACATGTTTATGAAGTTGGTTTTTGTTCAGCACGATGAACAGTTTCGATGTTGTTGGTGACTTTCGACACTTTCATTCAGGTAGACTGGGTAATTAGACAAGTACTTTCATTTGCAAATGAATTGGGTTTTAACAGGGACTCAGCTGAATCCAGCTGAATCTCTCGTTTATGACGGTCTGCTTCAGCTGAGTGTGCTGCACTAGATCGCCTAATGGTTCATTTGGTATAATATACTTGATATCTTGATGATATACTTGTCTGAACGTAACACACTACTCCTAAGGTTGCTGAAAACTCTTCGACAACCGACGGGCGGTTTCGCTGTTCTTGTAGCTCATCAGTTAGGCACAGCAAGCTCATAAAAACTGAAACGTAAGGCTGCCTGGTGCGGCACATTCGGTTGAAGCAGACCATCAAAGAAGCTGCAGTCATAGGAACCTCCTATTAAAACCACATTCGTGTGTAAATGAGACTATTTGTCGGATTCTGTCCAATTCTGGTCCAAGTAGAGCATAAGGTGGATGGATACTCGGGAACTGTGCCTAGCTTATGAGCCCCAGGAGGGGTGAAACCAGTCGGTCTATCAGTAACCTGATGAGTAAAGTCTTACGTTTAGACTGGGCTATGTCTAAAATATCAACTTGACAACAAAGGAGCCACACTAAGTGAATGGAGGTTACCATTTTGGTCTATCTGTTACTGACCCAAGCGTAAACACAACGAGCAAGACCTACCTACCTTGCGCGTAGATACCAGCCAGATCAAATTAAACAGTTCAGTGTCCAACCACAGAAGTGCTCAAACCATTCAAGGTTGAAGAGCGATTGTCTGGTCATACACGGCTCGTAGTCTAACAAAGCGCTTGCTCATAGAATACTCCGTCCAAACAAAAGTATTTCGTCCGTTCAATCCGTGCTCTACCCGTATGACAAAAGGAGCTTACCCCAGAATAAAAGTAGACCTGGTGAATTTAACTCAGTGCACCTAGGCCATTTTGACGGAAAGAATATCCGCCTGTTGTAGCTTTTTATCTTTTTTTCAATCGCTTGAGTGGAAATCTGCCATCCGCCAAAAACCATGTTGAAAAATCAGTGACAATGAGCACTCCGAAACCGGACCAAATGAAAACTTCGAACAGAAGATAACACCCTGCCCTTCAAGCTTAACAAGAAGACTCAACCCCCATTATCAGGCTCAGCGTCTAAATTAACAACTTAGTAGTGCAGGATGGCTACCATTTTCCATATAATTGCTTGAGGCTTTAAACAGACAGCGCATGCACCGCCTATGGAACCTGACGAGTTGCTACTGGTAGTGAAGGCAGGTAAGTGGTCCGATGAGTAGTTTTCCCCGATGTACAGTTATCTTTGGTCCGTTATTTGTGGTTTCTTTGGCAGAGCGAAAGTAATCAATCAATCAATCAGTGTTACTCAGTTTCAGCCCAATCCGTTTCACACAACCAGCACCATAGTCAGACTTTGGAGCGCACAAGCAAATACAACACCCATCCTAATTACCAGCACAGGGCTATCGCACCCAGAACTCTTCCATTATTAAGCTGAGGTCACAGCCACTTGAACGAACCCAAACGAATGGAGCTAACGGATGTCGTTAGCTGCAGAGAACTAAGCTTATCCGGCCTAGATTGTCCATCTATGAAATTGCAACTCAAACAAGTGAAGGTTCGGGAAGGTTCTCTGTCCAAGATGCGTTACGGCACGCTTCCTTACTGTGCATGGGCAGATAGGAAACGTCTCAAGTAGCTGAGAAAATGCCCATGTCCAAGCAGCAAAGCCCAGACACCGTTCCCATGACCAGTCAGAATTCGGTACCCAACTGATGGGGAGTGCTCGCCACGCACGTCACAACGGCTATTGCAACTTAGATAGAAATTTTGTCCCTACCTAAAACAGTCTGTCAACAGTCTGTCTGTATGACCAATCACCGTGATAACTCATCCGAAACGTTGTATTCCAGGTACACTGGTGCACTGACCGGGAGGTGGTTGCAGGCATCTATGGCCACGGCCTCTCTATGATAGGGATATTCGAGCCTTCTTAAAGGGTTTTGAAGAGGTGGTTAATACAGCTGAATTAATGGACCCTTATGCGGTACGGCTTGGCGTGAAAACCCCCAAGTGTATATTTCTATAGTTCTCAAATTTATCTGTGTCCATTCTCCCCCTGAAGAAGGCAGCTTACAGGCAACCAATGCCACAGGTTCATTTTTTCTGTGAAGGCTTGTCTACCCGCTTGAGTTGCAAACGAATTATCATCTCACAGCCAGAACACCTTTGCAAGCGATTGATTACGCGGCCACCTATCAAGAAAACACAAACGCAATCAGTGTTGATTCTTGCGATCTTGTCATCATGTAATTTTTTTACAGATAATTTCATGTAAACTGAACTCGAAACTGAAGCCGGGAAGTGCCCGGTGTTGAAGTAGACTATGAGCATGCACGTGTCTTCTGAATGCATGTGACGTACTGTACAAAACTCGCGGGTGTGGTCGACTATTCCTGTTGGTTTTCGGAAAAAGTGGTTGACACACTGCGGGCTTTTGCACAACACCAAAAATGAACAGCTTGCACTTGATCAATCATTGTTGAAGGCTTTAAATCATAAAACTGGAGCCATCTGTTTTGAGCTTTGCAAAGACGGAAGTTCACTTGGTTTGTTCAGGTGTTTGCTGCCACAACTAGTTATGGAAGCTGTCGAATTTCCTTGTCTTAAATATGGTGAGTTGAGTTCCAGAGGTAAAAATGAGTACCATCCGTCGCTTGATAACGAAAACTTGGAAGACTATATGACTCTTAATTAACCATCAAAAAGATCGTATCTTTGTCAACTTGCTTCTTTTCTATACATCATTGGGCGTGTATTTATGCAGTAATCACTCTGTGGATGCATTTTGTCTACAGCCCTAGGACTGTGTGTTTTCTAAATGGACGCTTCTTTCTGAAACTCAAGCCATGGACCTTGTTGACGGGATTGTTTCCGTAGAGTATTCTGCCGATTCAACAATCCTGGGGCACCAGGAAAAGTTTTTCATGTCTCAGTAGACAGCATATTTGTTTTTCCGACAGTCCTCCCCTGTTACTGACTTTCCCCATCGTGGACTTTTTTCCTCAGTGTCATATATATATATATATATATATATATATATATATATCCGAGTGAAACTTCCCACTGAAACACCGTGTGTGTCAAATGAGAAGCCTCGAAAAAGTAGCTGTGATCACTTTCCAACAACATGGTTGCAAGACCCCATGCGAACTATTCTATCACTTCAAACCACGACAAAACGAAAGGGCCCTAATTCTTTTACTTCACACAACGATGCTACTGACTGAAAAAAGGTTTAGTTGTGATGAGTAATTGGTTGATCCTGGTACTAACATGAATATTTGCAGGCTACTGCAGATTTTCTTAGGGTCCGCAGGTGAGAACCACTCATTCGTACGGATCACCATTTACCCTGCCCACTGGATGATATTTTAGAGGAAGATTTTGTAGGTGCCTGACATCTCCAAGGATGCATAACACATCCTAATTGCACTAAGCAGAGAAGTCAATTTTCGGCAGTCCGGATTTAATGCGTTGCTGACTGACATAACTTTCCTGAAATTCCTGAGGTGAACAAGTGTTGACAGATCTTGCAGCAAAGTACATGTGAACGCGTTTCGTGGCTTAGTTAGCAAAGGTAGATGAGGGGGTTGTTTCGAGCTGGAAGTTTTAGTCTCATATATATCACCTTCTTTAAAGTCAGGCTTATTTTACTGATCAATGAAATCCGAGAGGACAACGGTTATGTCGTGGAATAAAGAACCACCAAGGCGTCGATAGCTATCTGAAACGATATCATCTGGAACACCAAAAGAGATAAGGCCTTTGCGAGAATATCTACACCAAATTGTCATATGTAATTTGCACATAATCAGAGGTGTCGAAAGTGCATGCTAGATTTCCTGAGCACAAATGTACTTTGCATTTATGAGGTTTTACAATTTAACAGCCGGATGAGATTAGCAGTCGTCCAGAAGAAGCCGTCAGATAGGCGCAGAATGTAATACGATGCCGGCACTGATGTTGAGTTACGCAGAAGCCTAGTTATCCCATGCCTGCTTTAGTGATACCCATCAGGGTATTCTGGAGTCCTTAGGGCGCTAACGCTTGGACTGGTACAAGGCAGTACCAATCTATATTCGGTAAATCTCAGCCTTAATAGATATCAATCAAGTCGAGACGGAAGCTTGAGGAAGCTGACATGTGATATAGGTACAACAGCGATTCCGAAGCTCATCACTGAAGCCCTTTCTAGATAGCCAAACTTAGGAATTCATCTAAGCTATCAACTCTGAGGGCTTTCCTTCGGATTATGAGTAAGATAGAGGGTATTTTGAACCGGTAATCTTGTCTGCATCTCTGAACATCCTGTGTCAGCAGGATGCGTGTACGCGGATAAAGAACGCCTGTTTCCCATGGTGTTGGGTTTTACTCCATCGAATCGTCCATCTTGAGCTAATAGATCCCGTAGGTGCCCAACAGGACAAAGTTTCACAGACTTAATTAAGCAACAGAAAACTTTTCCAGCGCCCCCTTCAATCTACCAGTCGATTGGAAAGTGTGTCCTGTTATGCAGTTGACACGATGTTAAACTCGATAACTTCCTTAGCGAAATACACTTATTTGCAAACAAATTTGGTTTTGCGAGGGACTCTCGTTAATGTTGTTTCAAAGCAAAACCAAATTTGTTTGCAAATGCGCGTATTTCGCTAATTCCGTGCAATTTGGTTCCAAGTAGAACATAAGGCTGACGGAAACTCGGGGACTGCGCCTACCTGATGAGCCCCAAGAAGGACGAAACCGGTCGTGGGCTGTCGAAGAGTTTTTAGCAACCTTATGAGTAGTGTACTACGTCTAGACCATTTGTCCCTTTGCCGCAGTGTGCGAGGCTAAGGTAATTCGATGTGGTCAGCATCTGCTGCTTTCACTGAATTTGCTCAGGTATCCAATCTTAGTGAAAGACTCACATATGGTATAGCGGTCCGTAGTAAACCTCCATATTGCAGTCTTCAACTGCTGAAGTCTAGGATCCCAAATGGTCGTTTGGCCGGGAGATATCAGCGTCCACTTCACCGACTCTGGCATGTAATATTGTTCGCTGGCCCTCTGGTGAGTTGATTAGAGTAGGGATGGCGCAGTTTGAAGGGCACGTTCATTTCCCCATACTGACAAACATTTGGCTGGCTGGGCTTATGAGTTCCGAACCAAAATAGGCTCGGGCAAGCTAAATGTCGGATTACATCTTATTCCACTACGTTGTTGCTGGACTTTAAACTTCCATATCGAGTTTGGATATAAATTCGACCAGTATTTCTTGCCTTCTAAGCAGCATCAATTTTATTCGTTTGGTAAAGCTTATAGTGCATCCATCAGCAAATAATCAATAACAAAAAACTTTAAATGCTGATACTCTCACCACTGTTTAGTTCACTTGAGTTGAGTTGAGTTGCGTTCAGTTCAGTTCAGTTCAGTTCAGTTCAGTGCAGTTCTATTCTGTTCGGTTTGTTTCGGTTCAACTCCCTTCAGTTCATGCCACTGACTGCGTGGAACAGCCAGGTCCATCAGGGTTACTGGCCATTGGTTTGTTTCGTCCAGCTATCCCAAGCCGGGGAGACGGCAGCTGGCAACGTGACTGAGTTGATTGTTGAGAGCATTCATGCTTCGTTGCCAAGTCATCTGCTGACCGCCCCTGGGTCGTCTCTCTCTAATACAAGGCTGGGTAAGGAGGGCTGTACGAGCCAAAGGGTGCTCTGGCTTAAGAAGTACATGGCCTAACCAGCGTAAACGGTGGACTACGACCAGGTGATCCACTGAAGTAAAGTTAACTTTCCCAAAAACCATCCAAGGTACCTCAGCATCACTGACCGGATGTTTACACTGCGACCGCGTATTGCTTCGGGCGCATTAATGGTCAAACAGAGGGTCTCCGAAGACCTTATACACACAGTGACCACACCTCTCATCCATAAAGTGAGACAGAGTGGATCGCGGCATTGTACACAGTACCCTTAACAGTTAAGTTGACGTCACAAATGCCGGAGGTTGGCAAAGGCTGTCCCGGCCTTCTCAACTGCAGGAAATGCTCTCATCTTTCACCAGTCCACCGGGAATCATGAAGTAGCCCAGGTAAACGAACCTATCTACCACATCGCTCGGTTCACCTGCAAACATGAGTTTTGGGTTTGATCCCACCCTGTCCGGAAAGAACACCTGACATTTTTCAGGTACGAAGCACGTACCGAATTATGAAGTAAAATTATTGAACTTATTCAAAATGGTTTGTATTTGTAATGCGTCTGGTCTAAGGAGAGCAATATGATCGGCGTACTCAGTGTTTGTGTGTGAACGCCCCGGGAATATTTCGATACCCGAGGTGTTAGGGGCAGACTGAAGCAACGATTTTTAACGCTGGACTTTTGTTGACGACGGTGAACTGGTGTCAAAGTTTCATTCAGGTTCAATTGTTACTTTCAGAGGTTGGGTTGATGGGGACCAGTAAACTATTCTTCAAAGTGCTTAACTTATCGCTCGAGAAGACGTTTCTGTGGGTGGAGTGTTATCCTATCTTTTTGGAGATCACTTCACTCACACTCACCCTCCTCGTACCAGTTGATCGGATTAGCTGGAAAAGAGTTAAAGTGTTTTCTGTTACAAAAACTCACTCCATTTCTCGGACTTTCACCATCCACCAGCACTTCTTGCCAGTCCTTGTGTCCTTCATTTTTTGGCGTTTTAGTCATCTGCGCGAGTCATTACGGTCATTCGTTGCTAGTATAATTTTCCTGGCTTTAACCAGAGTGGCTGATCTTGGCCAGGTCCAGTGTTAATTGTGGTGTGCCAGCGACCTCGAACAGACAGTTCCATAGTCAGTGAGCATGGTTTCTCGCACCTTTTTTCAATCATCATTCAAATCACCGTTATGCCTCTCTAGTTCTGGTAGCTTCTCAGCCAGCTCAGCTTTATATTTTTGGGCCACAGAGACGTTTTTCAGGTGGTGAACTGAAATGCCTTCCATTATCAACGAGGGAAACAGAATATACACGTGCACCTGCACAATGCCACAATTGGAGTCAAGTGGGATACTGCACAAAAACGACAGCATTGTATCGAAGCTCTGCACAGGTAGTTGACTTCCAGTTTATCCAACTGAGTCCACGACTGGTTTGCAGTTTGTGGCTTCCAGTATACACAGCCTAAGCGCTTGTGCGAAAACCTTTGCCGGCTATAAATGAGTGATATCCATCGCATAATCGAAAAAGTCGTTTCCCATTATCCATAGGGTGAGCGTCAACCACGGATCGGCTGCCAAGGTGATCTTCCTTAGGACTTGTTTGGCCAACCTGAGCATTCGTATTGCCTGCCAAAACCACGTTATTGGTGTTTCCCGCCGATCTAAGCAAACTTGGAAAACCTCGATAGAAGCAGCCTTCTTCGGCCTCAGAGGTGTCGTCCGACAGAGCTGACATAACAAACAAACACCGTTTACCACCTCAAAGTGCATTAATCCCTATTAAACCAGTCGACCCTACTGCACAGTGACCATTAAATGGGTTCCAGTAAAGTAAAGCGTACTTAGCCCTGGGACTAAGCACAACTCTTACACGGTATACACCAAGAGCCACCTCATCAGAAACACCAGACACCCTAAGTGTTTCATCCTGAGTGATCTGAGTGGTGTAACCAAACTGGGATTTTACAAGACCGGTGTTTCAAATACACAACATACATCAATAGAATGGGCTACCTGTTACCCAGTTCGACACACAGTACGGAAGTTGTAAACCGAAATATGAAACAGATCCCTTGAAATGAACAAGAGTTCGTTTTGATTTATGTCACTGGCCAGAGGTATAGATGCGGAACGGTGGTTAGGTAACTGACAGCTAAATGAATCGGAAGGACTCAGGTGAGGGGACGTGTATATGGGAGTCAGTGAGCGAACAGCTGCAAGGGCGAATGATACTTCTCGGTTGCCCAGGCTGAAGAAGGAGGTTTGGCCGAGGAAATATTCCTTGAGCATTTGATTCGAAAGCTTGGCCTACAAGGCAGTGATAGGAAGTAGGGTTTTGTTCATGGACAAATCCCATTCAAATGTCTGAGCCAGGAGACAGGGGTTGTTGAGGGACCCTACCTGGAATCAGTGACTCAATAGCCTGCCCATTTGACTTCAGGGGATAACCCAGTTGAAGTTTCAATATTTCCGGGTTTTTAAAGGTCCGAAGCTTGTGCAACTCATGCTGTTCGGATGCTCACTTTATAGAAAACACAGCAAATGAGATTGCATTTTCAAACCAGTGTCTATTGACGATCACCGGTGGACGGCAGACTGATTACGTCTGTTGTAAACTTGACAATACTTTACAGATATCATTCAGTTACTGCCAATCTCTGGAACAGTTCTTTGTAACAGCTGACACAGAACCCCATAAGGTATGAATTTTTTGCACGGAGATATCGTCATCAACAACAAAAGCTGTGAAAATCTGTGGTACCTGTCGTACAGTCGTTCTGGCTACCACTACTTCGTTTGCCGATGATTTGGCGCACTGAAGGTGGTAGCTGATATAACTGTTGATTTAATGCAGGGGTGTCAATGTAATTTTAATCGGGGAGATTGGGAGGGAGCTAAGCATTGGAGCCCACAACTTGGCTGTATAAGCGCCAATGAGGGCAAGTCTGCTCCATGCCTGACAATGTCTCTAGCAATTGATGTGTCCCGTCTCTGAGTTCCCATCCAGGGAGAGGGCAGTGACCAGCACAGCTGAGTTTGCTGGTACTAGCTATCAGACATCGCTGCCAGGTCATTGTACAAACACAACATGCAAACATAAGACAAAAAATTATCTAACTGACTTGAACTATCGCAGCAAAGCCTGAGCAAATACACTAAAGACCCTCGTTAGTAAGCTATTACTCTCCACGCGTGTCAATCAGCAGAAGAGTGTCCACCTAAATCTACCGAGAATTGCACCGTAGCCTACAGATCAGTATCTTTCTGCCGTTGATGCGCCCAACGAAATACAGTTCAAAACTCTGCAATGAGATATTGCGCCTAAATCTCTCACCTTGCTGTTCTTTAGTACATGAACGCCTTGCGGAAGATTCGACTTTGCATTCCTCGAAAGCTCCCCCAAAGGTCTTCTTTCCATAGGTCTCTCTTCAATTATTCGCCGACACTTTTTTACAAAGGGAAAATATTTGCAAGAATATAGCTAGGTGAATTTAGTGAGGAAAAGCTACACGTAAGACGACATACACATCTGGAGCAGTAATTACCAATGAAACAGGTGATATGAGTGGGCACGATACTGATGCATCAGATGTGTAGTACTGCATGATGATGATGATGTTGTTGATGATGATGATGATGATAATGAGTCGACCACAAACAGCCAAGGAGTTCCTGCTTTTCCGGTTGATTGGCCGAGACTCATGGACATTTTAGCCGCTCATGATTGTTTCATCGACAGAAGACACATGTATGAACGTCATTAACAGTGGTTTCGGCACTGTACCTCCCCTGGAATTTGTAATGGGTTTACACTCCTTAACTGTATCGTTGAGTAGGAGTAATATAACATTGTGATGAGTGCGAAGAGGGTGTTTACTTAGATGTGACAATAGGCATAAGTAAAGCATCATAGGCAAAAGAAGACTCAAAGCAAAGTAAACGTAGCTTTATTTACCACAGAAAAGAATTCCCATCAATCCAAAGAGGTGGCATTTAAATGAGTTGATTATCGGCAAGTACAAATGAGGCCGACGGTTTGAATAGAAAAAGAACAAACAGTGATCTTCTGATCGCTAGATGACGTTTCAAGGGGCAAAAGGTAAAAATCCCCGTGCAAAGTAGGGAATTTGAAGGCTCAGAAAACTCCATCTAAATTCCAATAAACTATATTTTTCTGATTGTACTACGCTGATTTATCCACTAGGCATTTTCGAAACCGTCAAAACACGAACTCTGTCAAAATGAACCAAACAACTTTATGTTCGACATAATGGATATCTGTAATACATTTCCCGCGATAAACAGAAAAGCTCCTTCCTGGAAGAAGGACACGGAACCATGCGGGATATCCATAGACAAAAATTGAGATGTGTGATTCCCACGTTACCGGCTTCAAAAATAGATATAGATCTATTTTTACATAGTCTTTGCCTTGCCATTATTGAAATTTCTCTGTAGCAGCTCAAAGTTAACGCTCACCACGTAGTAAACTATTGATTTGGTCTTTGCATGACTTTGGTGTCCATCTGCTCGAAATGTTATCTCTCGTCTCTATATACACACAGACAAATATATGAGACAAGCATTTCTAGACCAGACACACTTGTGGATATTAACACTGGTTGGCATGAGCAAGACGAATCTCGGTTGCTGCACAATAGAGGCGAGGTCAAACATTCGGTTATCTCTCCATATGCAAACAACACTCTGTGCAGGTGGGTCAGTATGGCATGTGGCATTGGGCCAATCGCAAACTCCGGAACGCTGCTCAAAATAACGTGACGCACTTGAGCACGTGAATACTGAATTTTGATTGGTTGATCGATGGTGGTCTCATTTGTCGTGCGCACGCCAATTCGTACTGCACAGCTGAAACTGTGCAAATTCCATTCCACAGTTTGCCAGAATACTACTTGATTAGTGTGAGCACTGGTCACAAGCAGGATCAATGTGCCCTCCTTCAGGATAATTAAGTCTACATTTTGTCGGGTACATTATGTTGGTCTGTGGGGCGTATTGTTTTCTCTTCGTGCTGATAATCAGCTTTAGTCTTCATGAGTCCGCTAATGCTCAAAACAGTCCGTCGCCAAAACTCCCACAGTCAGTAAACCGTGCATCCGAAGCTGAAGTTGTGAGACTACTCAATGAAAATGTGGAGTCTGAGGATAGTGAGGCTCCAGATTTGCAGCCGCAAATGTGAGTTCAGATCAATTTGACAGTTCTATACATTCGTTGACACTCTCGTAACCAGCAGATATTCCACCTGTTTTGTCTGTTACTTTCATAATTTGTTTATGCTTTTATGTGGGATTCGGATGACGGTGTACTTGATTTTGATTGCTATAGTACCACTTGAGTCGACTGAGAATTATTGGATACCGGTCAGGCTAAAAACAAGTGAATTACACAAACTGTAGGTCCATCTTTTCAAGAAACATTAGAATCGGCAACACATTGGATGCAAAAAATTGCGGGCAGTCTCAACATTTTATCCAGTCTCTCCCTCCAACGACAAGAATCCTGAAGTGTCACTTTTTACCCCTGTCAAAAGTAATCAGAATTCACTATGTACAGTCATTGCTTGACACGGTTCCATCGAAAAGTGAGAAACACGGGCACCTATTTTCATAAACGCGAATGAGTGTTCGAGGCGAGATTCAGCTCGTCATAGTGCCCTTAAAATGAAGATCGCTTTAGGTGACCCTCAAACTGTATTCCCCAAATAAATTTCTTTATTTCGGAGTGGAATCGGTTAAATATAAATCGTTAGAAGAATTACTTGCCAAACGGGATGTTATTAGTGTCTCGGTTCAAAATGCGGATGAAAGTGAGGTATTTAATGGATAAATTCTGAGTGTATGATGAATTTGATCACCGGTGTCATTAACGTTGTCTAAAATGAAGCAAGGATTGCCTCTTTGGCAGGACTACTTGCGGGTGGGGTATTTGAGTACCGGGCACCTTAAGATCCATGGAGGTAATTGTTACAGGTTTTTCGATTGGGTCTATCAAAAGACTGAGAACAAAAGAAAACAAGAAAACAGGTGGTCTTTTTGGAGGATTGTTTCGACAAAGTGGTGTGTATATCATTCGAACGACTTGGACCATTTACTTTTGCGTTACTGTTTACCGCATTCTGGTAAACTAACAGAATGCACGACTGGCGAAGTGAGGGTAGTTTGCTCGTTCTTACGGTGTAGATCAATCGATACTTGGCGTATTTTGGTATTTGGTGTTGGTCATATTTCCACTTTTCTGACCACAAAAGATTGAGGACTGGTTCACGTTGCGTTACTTTTGTATCTTGCTATGAGTTGTTCTTAAACAGAACAATGAATTTGGACGGCACGACTAGGAAGTGCGAAGAACCTTGGATTGGAACATCGGATCACCATGGAGGTTGATAGTGACCAGTTTCCAACAATGGGCCGTGTTTCTACCCTAATGTACACGCGGCTAAGTGACAACGGTACTTACCACAAGAAATACGGTTGAGACACATCCGCTGATTTCACAGATCAGTGTTGCTTCGTTTATATCACCGCGTGTGGTCTAATAGCACGTCATAAAACTGGGAGCTTACTGTGGCGCTCTCTTCGGCTAATAACTAGGTAACCGAGCCACAGCTTTCTACAAAAGACATCTAGGTATGCGAAGTGCTAAGTATCCATGGCAATGATTCTGAAATCGCGTCAGTGTACATCACGGCCATCCTGAAAATAGGCTGCTTTTCCAGACAGGGTGCAACAGACCCACATTATCCACCTTTCAATAGAAAGCCGAAAAGCCCCTTTCTATGTGATTCCTATCTTCAAGAAGGGACTACCGTTTTCATGGATGATACATGTGTGGAGTCAAGCGTTGATACGCACATGCGGGTGGATTGAAATTGAGAGCGTAGAGAAGAGCCTGCATCTGTCTTTATTCTCTATGCACCTTATTTCCATCGTGTCACGATGAAAAAAGTCTACCTCCAATGTACATTTCCTGGTGCGCAACCAGCCTTTATAGAACATAAGCCTCAAACGATCACTTCAAAGCAGGCTACCCTGTGATTTTCCCCACAACATCCACCTGCCACTTTCCGTAGGGTAGCATTAAACTAACCCTATATGGTACGAAGTGAAATGTAAGCACCACCACAATCGAACGTGAATGCATCACCCTGTTTACAATGCAACCAATTGAAATGAGATCGGATGCCGAGAAGAGTGACTAGGTGTTTCAGAAAGCTTGGCTCATGGTCCCTGGCTTCTATCATGAAATGCTCATCATTTCTTACGTGTTACCTTTTCGATATCGCAGACTACAAGTACATCATCTATGAACACTCGTTTTCCAAGACCCACGTTAAGTTCGCCTGGGTTTTTTAAGCCAGACGAGATTTTGTGTATCAGTTGCTTTGGTTTACACCTGGCGGCAAAGGAGTCCAGTAAATTCTAATTTAATTTCTATCATTTTTAGCAGGAACCCAGGTACATCTTGTGAAAAAGGAAAGAAGTATGCTTTCAAACGAAATCGGAACGCTTGGTTTCTCGATCGACTAGAGCTAATTCTAACGCTACGCTGCATTTGAGTTCCAAAATTCTGCTTAATGTATTCAGCATTTGTTGTCTGCCATTGTGTTCGACTCTCGTTCAATGGTTCTTAGCCTTTCTGTTGCATAACGTGCAGCTGAATTCCTATACACGACCGGATAAAACCCCACCCCATATGCATCAATCTCTCCAACTGCCTGGAGGATCACGCATAGTCGAATTGATGGTTCAAGTTTGCCTTGGATTTCGTGTCCCCTACGGATACTAGAATAGGTGGAGAAGAATAGCTCATAGGCCCATTGAAGTAATGCACAAATGACTTATTTAGAAATATCAGTTTGAGTAGACTTCCGACTTTCAATTGTAAGCCCCGAGGACAGCAATGAAAAAGTATGCTTTATACGTCGCGACGGAGTAACAGGAGCCCCAGTAGAGCAAAGCACACTGCCAACTAGCTATACGACACCGCATACGAACCTTTCGAGTGTTTTCAGTCTATGGCTGACGGTTCATATATCACTTTTAACAAGTAATGTAGAGCGCCAATGAAATCTTGAATGTGTCAGAACGCCCCTAACCATATACCGGTTCCATTTAGCAAGCATATAAAAGCATTCGAATGTTTCGACCGATATTTTGACCTCATAGTGATCCCAAGAAATGCCTCTCCTCTCCAAATGCGATTGGAAAGTGAGCCTGAAGAGACTGATTATGAGACCATAACATTCGAACTGCCTACCCTTTGAACCGCTACCGGTATAAGAACAAACTAACTTCTATCCTGAAGGGCACGAATCGATTCATTCATCTCGATGGTCGCTTAAGTTATCGATTATTAATGTTGTGCTACGGACGTGGCTGAACTTATACTTTGAGGCCATGGAGCACATCACCATTGTTTTACCCTCTTTGCTAGAAAGTATTTTTTAGCTTGGCGCAATAGAGTGGGAGCTGAATGTTCAGCCTTCAGACTGGGTTCTGAAAGCTATCCTCGAAATATTGATGACTGATTTGATCGATACTCCCAAAGTTATGAACTGGCCCCACAGTTAGGTCACTAAGACGTGACTTCTAGGTTCCCATAGGGTATGGTTTTGTTTTCCTCACCACGTTTTTGAGTACATTTCTTTGGGATCTAGTGGCACTCCACTTAAGTTCACCGTAATGCGAACCCTAGCAACTGGCTTTTGACCAACTTCCAAGTGAGGCGTAGGTGCCAACCACTCCGAAGTTCGAAACGTAAAGTTGAAAACTCAAATACTTTGCTGCGTGCAATACGCAGTGACCTCAGACAGCATGCGGGCTCCGACTACTTGCGAAACGGCGCTTTACGAAATTCTTCTGCCGATCGTACTTATTTCGGGAGATCGTACTTTTCTAACTGCGGGCTCTAAACCTGCAGTTAAGTTTCGCTACCTGTTGGCACGTGTTCCGAATAAAAAATGAACCACAAGTTACAGTGCCTATAGAGGGGGTCACCAGATTGGGGTTACAAGCAGAGGTCATTTAGACAATCAGCAGTTTGGATATGTATAGGTGCTAAAAAGAGCGCAAAATAGACTACTTAAACCCAAGTTATTAAAGTGGGTCAAGTGCAGTGCTTTTAAAGGCTTGCAGGAATCCTTCTACTGATTCTGTGTTGCTCCTGTGCTGTTCACAGCAACTTGACTGTATGCGATATTTGCTGAAATAGCTAATCACACAGTTCATTAAAACAACCAACAAGTCTGAGAAACTTCAGGCAGAAAGTCCCTGAGAGTGGGTGTCATTGGTAAACCAGGTAAATAACTCCGAGCATTCCAATCAAGCATTCCGACTAAAACAATCACTGGTCAACCGACTGACGGACAAGTAAAAAACAGTCCAAATCGGCTGATTCAGAGTGGATGGCCTTAAGTCTCCTGGAACTACGTATCCAGTTTAGCATACTCATACTATACGTGGCCAAAACTGTGCAGCCAGGTCCTGAGGTATACTTAGCATTTTATATCCTTAACTGGACTCTAGATCATTTTGCATATGCACAGTGTGAAACCAAATAGATCAATATGTTAGTCATATGCTAACTAATGTTAGAAAAAGACCATAAACTCTCACGATATTTTGGTTAGTCAGACTCATCGACCATATGTAATTGAAGAGGACATTGGTAGCTCAGGTTGTAATGATGGCCGTTGGTTTCTTTTATCAGCCGGGCAATTTGGTTGCAAAAGTTTGAGCACCAGATCAGGTGACATCATCAGTTAGTCGAGAGTGGAAGTGCGTTGATGTTGAAAGTCTCTTTAAACTCAACGCATTGATGGTATCACCTCTACTGGTGACAAAAAGTTTACAACCCTTTGCCTAGCTCATCAAACAAACCAACGACCACCAGTGACTATTTGTCTGTATTGCATGTTGTAAATTATTTTGTCAAGCTAGTTAGTCCTTATTCCCCAAGTTACTTTTCATCGTATTATACAGGCCTCCATCATACAGACGTCCGTGCAGCGAGATGGCTCAGTGGCTAGAGCGCAAATTTACTAACCGGAAGGTCCGTGGTTCGAACCCGACCTCTGCCTCTCGACTTCCCCTGTCTAGGCTTGGGCAACCTGGCAGTATCCCAGCTCTCATGCTTCCTTCGGGTGACATGGCATCCAAGCCCCGAAAGGGTGCTACGGCTGAACGATTATTCTTTTTTTATCCTTTATCTGTGCAGCACTTTCAGAGGCTGTCATACTGTATTGGTCAATGGTTAAAAGTCTGACCAGAGTAGTTTCCTGGTCATCCAGGCTGGAGAGGGGCAACAAGCATACCGGCCTGTTCTTTAGAAAATTTAATGCACCATCCTTTTTCGCCAAACGGATTTCAGGCTTTTGTGTTAAAGCTTAAATGAGAGCCCTAATCACCCTGAGTTCTGGGTTGTGGCACAGCGGCAGTAGCTTAGCCCGCGTACAGCCAAGATTCCCATACTTCTATGCTTGCACGGTGGAGAAGCATCAATTGTGAGCAGCAATGCTGTGCTCCCGGTGACGATGAGAATGTCGTTTTCCGCTACATGTCCACTAACTGAAGACTGAACAACTATTTTCTCATTTTCCTTCTACAGTTAGCGGTTTCAGCAGAGCTTCCTTCCACTCAACTATGTTTTTGACTACTTAAATGAACCCAGGTGCAGAGAAGTTTGCTCTGACAGACCTGCTGACAGCAATCATCCAACTTAAACTTGACGGTATTTCACTGACACAAAAGACTACTCACAATGCTACTGAAATATCTTCAACAGCCCACTGCCAGTTTCGCCCACTAAAGGGCTATTGATGTCATCCACCACTTTGACCACGTTTCAGCACAAAGCCTCATAAACTGCCATTCAATTCTGTATAATATTATACTCCGAGAACGTCCAAAATGAGTCGTGTCAAGTGTGTTAGATAAATGAATGGCACAGGTAAATTGGAGGCACACGCTCATCGTCGGACACTAGAACGGCCTTCCTCGGTTAAGCCGTCGGCTTTTTGTGGCTACCAGATTGTTAAAACACTGACTCCTGCAAATTCGGCTATGCTCATGCAGGTACATCCACAGGCTGAGCGGTTTCATGAGGTTCATCATCATCATCATCATCATCATCATCATCATCATCATCATCATCATCATCATCATCGAGAGCATGACATCAGTGTTCACCACCGATGCTTCGCTGCCGTAGCACGAGGGCTGGGATACTGTCAGGTCACCCAAGCCTAGACAGGGGAAGTCGAGATGCGGAGGTCGGGTTTGAACCACGGACCTTCCGGTCAGTAAATTCGCGCTCCAACCACCGAGCCATCTCGCCCCCTCATGAGGTTAGTAGTGCTGATTGTTTCGTCGCAAGTTGTCTACGGATAAACTATTTATGTTAAAAGGCATGAGTATGCTTTCTTAGGTCACAAAATTCCTTAAAGTTAATTCAAAATGATTAACCGAAAGCCAGGCTCTTAACCACAGCTTTAGTCTTCGTCAGTATCGCAAACCAACTGCCCACATGTCAATAGATTTCTAATCTCATTCAATGCCATGCCTTCCATATAACCAGGAAAACTCAACTGGTAGTGGACCAAAATTCAGTTGATTCCATGTTTTTTTCTTCTGAAATATCTGTGTCGTCGAGTATTTTTAAGACTACGAAATGCTCATAATTGTCTGTGGACGTTTTAAAGACAGTTAAGCAAGAAGCCCGATGTGATACTGGTTTGCAGTCCAGTCCTACAAGAATGTGGCTTATATGATGGTAACAAAGACAACAGTTGTTTGCGTTCACTTGCGTTTGCGCTTCTAATAGCTATGGTAGACTTCGAGATTGTGAGTTCAGATCCAGGTGTAATGGGGCTACCGAGATAACAAAAATCTTGGCAGCAAGCGATCTCACTAATATTTATTTCCGTTCGCAGCAGATTTTAGTCTCTTTCAAAGGACGGGAGTGTGATGAAACGGGTGTCAGAGAAGTGGTTGCTTTGAAGGCCAAACAGGATGCCACACTCATGGATCTTGCCTCCCTCCATGAATGCGGGGACCTGCAAAATTTATATTTGTTTTTTCATCACTCGCTCTCTGGGTTTGACTGGCGTCTTGTCTCGAATTTGTCCTTTGGCAGATATGTGGGGTGGCTTTTTCAGTGCTCTGCTTCAACCTACATTACTTTAATCAACCCAAAGTTAATCTAAATATCAGTAACTGCGCAGTCACACGAACGAGGAAGAACGTAACTGTTAGGTCTCCCTTGATTAAACCCAGTGACTTCCACAGGTTGGTTGAGAATGCCACATTTTGTTACACTTTATGTCAATGTTAATGGTAAACCTAGACGCTGAGTTGCTGATAGGGTCTCATCGTACAAGATCTCAACATATTTTGTCTTCCACTAAATAATCCCCCGTTCAAATTCCTTTGTTGCTTTAGAATAGATCAAGGTCTTTACACCAAGTTTCGTTAATCGTCCAATAAGCAATCAGTGTAAAACCTGCTGGCGTACATTCTGGTAGACAAAAAAATTGACTTGTAGCTGGACTGTGTAAACAAGTTTGTAACACAGTGATAATAACCGGTGCCATACGTGGCAGTCTCCCTTACGAACAGACTGTTCGCGTTGCTGGGTCCATCAGTTGGCAAAAACAAAACCGTCTCATCAAGATTCGAATTAGGAAAAGATGTAAATGCCTGATAATATGTTTGAAAGGAAAACATTGGATTTGGATACTGAACATCGGGCTCATGAATACTCACAACACATACCAGAAGAATATAAACAGTTTAGTTATGAAAACAGCACTGTTTGCGTAAATGAACTGTATATTAAGTCAGTAAGCAAAAACACTTTTAGACGCTTGTTTTAATTTGGCTAGTGACTTTTAGGTGAATATGAAGAGGCCGTAAACTAAGCTAATCAACGAAATCAACGAATATTTCCGAAACTATTGTAAATTCACAAACATGATTGGTAGACGCTAGTGCAAAAG
Organism: Opisthorchis felineus; assembly: GCA_004794785.1. NCBI lineage: Eukaryota > Metazoa > Platyhelminthes > Trematoda > Opisthorchiida > Opisthorchiidae > Opisthorchis > Opisthorchis felineus. The sequence continues at coordinate 464,839 of SJOL01006424.1, read as the reverse complement.
TTCACAAGTCTGCTGACCCTGCGCATAATTCAACGGAATAGCAGTTTACTTGAAAGGAGAGTAAAGTGTGACAGTGCAACTCACCCACCGTGTGGGAGTGAGTTCTTACAGTTCAGACTAGTCTTGGAAATCCTTTGGGATCAGACCTGGTCATTTCGCTTACAAGACCGTTTGGACGGAACCGTATTGCTTGCCTCAAATCCCAACGGCTGTGTTTAGAGCTGGTTATATCGTGCCGGTGGTGCGTGGTTTTAGTAGGTGCTGTCGAATGCAACAGATTCTGTTAGTAGCCTTGCTTTTTGTAATAGTTTCCAAGTGTAGCAAGTGCAACACCAACTCCAAGCGATAGAAGCGAAGCTGTTCAGGCTCCTGCAGGAACAATCGGAAGAGCCTAGACTCAGAACCTGAAACCTAGTGCAAAATCAAAGACATATAGTAAGGGACTTGTCAACAGCGGAGACCGGCTCGCTCACCTCACTGGAAATGACAAGTCTGTCCATTTCATGAAGGCTAAAAACGGGAAGGTAACCAATGTCTTGAAACATAGGCTCCATGGAGGCAAAGTTAGTAAACATCTGGCATCCGGTCTTTAGAAAAAGATGAAGCCACACCAGGCAGCTCCCAGTCCGAGTAAAAACAAACTTCAAGTGAACCGGTACAATGCTCATTCTGTGTAGGAAACCATCATCTAAGGATCACCATGAAATCAGACACGGTTTTAGCGGATCTCATATTTTGCATTGTGTATGGAGTATTCTGTCCTTGGAAAAAAGCAAGTTGGCTTCATTTAGCCAGCAGGTCATTTTTGATGGTTTTATTCCTCAACGTGATCGAACTACTCGAATTAATCATGAAAACTGTCTCTGATGGCCTTGGTCACGTTGGAACAACTTACAGTTCCGGTGGTCACGTCAGCAGAGATGAAAAACTGAAAAATAGCACCACAGGGTATATTGTCGACGAAGTGCACAGGAGCAGACAAATCTGCCGGCATTACAAATCAGGTGAGAGTCCGCAGAACAGTAATGACTTTGGAGGATAGGGCAGACGCAGATAAAATGAATGATGTGAAGCAAGGCTAAAGTTTTGCAGTAGACGATGGGCCATTAAAAGTACCTGACAGGGTGCGCGCATTTGGCTTTCAGTATATCGACTACAGCTGTGAGGAAAATGTAAATTATCCTGCGTAACTCAATACATGCTCAAGAATAACCATAAAGCGGCATAATTGTGTTACCGTGGAAGTTCCGTAATTTGTGTACAAACGTGCCGTGCTGGCATCTGAATAGGTTAGAAGTGGTCGCCCCTCCGGGCGTCTGCACATACTTGGGAGCCATGGATGGCTTGCGCGGCAGCGAGTATGGTACTGTATGCAAGCCTCTAGCAATGATTCATACCTAAGGAAATAAGATCCACTAACTGTTAGCAAACAAAAATATCTTTGTTTTTTTATTCCCGCTCAATTTCGGGTGTAATTCCCAGCAACGCAATTACTCGAAGTAAAACTGCTCTGGGTACGGCATTTCCTACAAAGAAAGAGAACACAGGTTCACTTCTAAACGGAGTCAACTGAACTGATGTGCACATGAATGGAACTGCCACTTACCGAAAAGTTACAACAGAGGTAAACCTTTCAGACTCACTATGAATCAAATCACTTTGTGACTCACGTTGACGGGGACGAAGTATATGTCAGCTTGATGTGACACCGCTTTACGCGCATTCCAGTTGATGACTGCTTATGGGATCTACTCTTCACTTAAGGTGGTATTGACACTTTTGCTCACCCAGACTTTTCCCCCAGTTGATACTGTCATGTATTTTAATCTGTCTGAATAAGGCCTTCTTCACATTCAGAAATGTCTTCCGCAATTGGACAATTTGTGTTGCTATGACTTTTTTTTATCTTCAGTTAATAATTTTTAATTTGGTGAGGAAAAATACCCACAAGGTTGCTGAAAACTGTTAGACAACCCACGACAGCCTTCTTGGAGTTCATCAGGTCGGCGCGGTCCTCCAGTTTTCATCAACATTGTGTTCTGCTCGAACTCGAATTGGACAGATTTCGACAAATGCACTCATTTGCATATCAGCTTGGTATTCACGGGAGACTCACCTGAACCTCTCGTTTATAATACTCTTTAACTGAAGTTACTGCACGAAGGCTGCCTTCATGGAAATATGCCGCAGTATCTCGACTATCGTACCAACTGAAACATAAGGCGGTCTTTGTGCAGCACATTCAGTTGAAGAATGTCATAAACGAGAGGCTCAGTTGAGTCTCCCATGAAAGCCTAATTCATGTACAAGTGTGTATATTTGTCAAAAACCTTTACTTTTTCATCCACCAATAAGCATCCAGCTGGAGCATGACAATGACGTTCGTGCGGTTATACAATCTAGATGAAAACAAGCCTTTTGGATGGCTGTAGAGTCAGTGGAACAGTATGAAGAATCTGCGAGTAAACAAAGGAAAATGAAATGCTCAAACTCCAAATATTTGGCCGGTGCAACCACCACCTGTTCCTCAATCCACTACGGGAAACCCATGCATCCTCACAGGTATCTGCCTAACAAATCTATCTACATCGCATAAAGTCTTCGGAATATTAGTTAATCTTGTCAACCAGGTAGCTCCGGATTAAGGTATTGCATCGACTGAATGACGCAAAAAACAACCGCTCACAACCACTTATTAGGCAAGAAATGCGAAAAGCACTTGATAAAACATCTGCGCCTTCGGTAGGGAGTCGTGTAACCTGGGCCGGCACATAAAAAGTGGATGGGATTTTCCAGAAATCCTGAAGGATTATGTACAGACAGGCTCTTCCGAACTGATAGCCCCTTGCAGGAACAGTTGATGAGAGCCAAAAACCGATCACAGAATTTGCTGTGCTGAACGTCTGGCCGAGTATAAGGGCGAAAACGTCAGACAACTGAACTTGGGGATCGCAGACTAAAAATGAACTTTCTGTTCCGGAACGCAACTGAATGTAACTCTGCTATCGCACCTCACATAATAATAGTAAAAAACCAAACCACCGTGCTGGTATGCTTACAATTCACCCAGTTTTTATGACACAAAAGCCGAAAACGCTAAATATCAGCATGCCACCCATGTTAACAGCAGTGATGGGACCAGCATTCCTGATGGACCTCACACCTCAATAAACATAGAAGCCGGATGCGAAAGAGAAATCTAGACAATGACGGATATTTAGCTTTACATATCAGGTAAGCCTCATGGACAGCATCATTCGGACAATCCATGTGCTGTATAATTTTATGTAGAGTTCATCCGTATTTGCATACTTAAAACAAAGCCGTCGATCCTCTGGCTTTTGGCTTTATAGATCACCATGCTCCAACTGTCTGTAAAAATACCAGAAATGAACAGGACGAGTCGGGTGTTGGTGACATCTGCAGGCGCCCATGCAGACACCTAGATTTAGTGTTACTACACATACAGCATGAGAGTAGACAAAAAATCAGGTAAAAAGATGCATTTGACCTTGGTGACTTGTCACAGCTTATCGCCCAACGTGTTAGGAAAACAAAGCAAACTAGATTGAATGAATGAAAATCCTTTCAAAGGTGAACATACGCCTTTATCACGGATCTTAGAAAATCAAGTTAATTCGGTCTGATTAGAGAGGGGTATTCGCTCTTGAGGATCAAACGTTCTGCTTCATCCTAGTAATGAGCGGAGCTGGACAATCAAGTAAGCCCTAAAGTCACCAAATGAGGGGCAATCAGACATGGGGAACGTATAAACAAATGGGTCAATCTAACGTGTGCTGGAGTGCCATGTAAAACAAGAGACACGGTCACTCCAAGAATGAACCTAACTGAGGATCTCTGTGTTTTCACGCTCAAAGCACAATTTGATTGGACATAAATAAATGGGTTATTCATCGAGGACATTTATCGAGGGGTGTAGAAACGAAACGTATTAGCGAGGAGTGTAACCGGGGAACTACTGCACCGGTACCGAGTTGTATCGCGTTATGACTACTAGGAGAGGAATTTTGCCTAATTTCACCGACTGTAACAATAAGAATGATTTTTAAGAAGGTGGGCTGAAAAGACAAGTAAGTTGCGAAGTTTTTATAGATGCTTAAAGGTTACTTTTAATTCTGCTGTGCCAGTGAAAACAGTGGCGCCCTCGAAGAAAAAGCACTTTGGGAAGGCAGGGTTAAAACATGTCACAGTGGTTAATCCATGATAGGGAATTCCAGAAAAAAAATGCTGTATCTAAATGAAGTGCATGTGGATAATTTAGAGACTCAGTTCAACTTGCTATCGGAAACATTTCTGATCATACGGTAGCGTAAGGTAAAATTATGGGCGTGGTGCCTCATACAACTTACTAGATCACCCAAGATTTTGGATATTGGTGGAGTTCAGTTTGTGACTGCACGTTTGAGGTTGTACATCACTGTCAACACTGATGTTGTTGTCTCTGATAATGATGCTGGTGGGATCCATTTTTAACCCTGCCCTACATTATCGCTTGTTTGAAAAAAAGCGATCCACGGAAACACTCATTACTTTGCCCGGAAAGGTGAATTTACGCTCTGACGAGAAAACCTCCAATAAGGACTGTCGCGAGAATAAACGGACCATTTTTACCGAGGTAAAAAACGAGGCTTATTTGTATCTTAACGCGGGGTGTTCACACAAAGAATGGCGCCCACTAACAATGGTTTTATTTGGAAAGGAGGGTAAATCAATGTAACAGCTGTAGGAGGAAATGTAGCAAGCCTTTTAGCTTTGCAAAATAATGCGCAGACAGCTGTGTGATCGAAAATCAGTATAACCATACAGTGATACAAGAAAGTATAAAAACTAAGGATCGAAAGATGTGGTGTCTCCTGGCAATATGACCATAGAAATGCAACCTCCTAATGCTACTCAGAAAATCAACCCTCCTTTGGGAGCTAAAACTACTGTCGGATGAACTCCTTCGTGCTCCTTGGAAAAAAAACTGGAATCAGGTTTACACGCAAATACTGAGCGAACAATACGTTTAAGTGATAAGATTACAGTTTTTCTAGTGTAAAATTCCACCCACTTCGCTTGACTGTAATTTTTCAGTTACCATTCTTGTGACAAGCTCCCCAGTCAACTCTGACTGATGATTAAACCCTGAATTTATTCAACCTATAGTGAAGAGCTCAGTTGCCCTAATATTATCAAATATTTGGTGCACTGCATCTCTCCCTGCCTAAAAGTTCAGCGAAACCATGGAATTCTTTAAAATGCACCTGTGAAACGACAAATTTCACATTTGATCTTGTTCATTCCCAGATCTTTCAGTGCTCGGAAGTGCTTGAAAGCTCCCCGAAGTTCCTAAAGGAAGTGCTAGTTTTTTCTCACATTGCTATTCAGAGAGGAAAGACAACCATTCTGCATGCAAAACACTAGATGATGCCAGTCGTAGGGAAAAATCTGTGCCAATTTACGTGGACAGAAATAGGTAAGAAGAGAGGTGTGGGTGGAACATGCGCCATAATGTGCGGATTGTCTGCACGCTTGTACACCAAAACGCATTCATTGAAAAGTGGTTTATTCGTTTTTGACAATATGCCGTGCGAAATATTACTACAATGTCTGACTTATCCAATGGAACTACATAATCGCACAAACAGCTCTTTCCAGATGGGTGAAAGCCATTCCTCGAAAAATCGGTCATTGGTTTTGTTCCCATCGTTTACTATGGATCGAAATGGAGGTACTCCTTTACAAAACGCCTTCCTTATTGTTGTCTTATGATGACAATGTCTTATATTATGAGGACTGGCTAAATGATACACACTTTCATGGTCCGAATAGGTGTGAGGATGCTGGACGGCTACTCATTGCTGATAGTTCTTGTGTGGTCACTCCAGATGGATACGTTTGCTGGTGAAGTAGTGTTGTTCGTCCATGATATCGATCATGTTTTTTTACTTCAATTAGTTAAATGCTCAAACCAGTATTTAACTGCTATCAAGTATAAGCTTTGCCAATCCTTGTGTGCGACAATAATTTTAGTTATACTCAGCGTTTAGGAATTTTGGTACCCAAGTTCAGAGGAAATTTGTTGTTCTCTGGGGAAACTTGAATGCTTGTATCGAACAGGGAACAGATCAATCAACTGACTTACATTTAGCTGAGTCAGAACCGTGAAAGAGAGATATATGACAAGACCTATCCGACGGGAACAACTAAAAAGATATGGATATCCCAGAATGACTATTTTGAGTTTTGGTGCATAAAGACTGATCTCATGACTAAATCGAATAACAATGACTGCTTTGTCAGGCCACCTCTATGAACCTCTCCGTCCCGGGAAAACAAAACTTATCTAAACAAATGACTGAGAGTGTTTCATCTTGTCTGTCAAAAGGTCTTGAGCGAAGTATAGATGATTCCGTTTTGGCACACCTAATAGATACAGATAGACAATACCACTGCCTTGGTAGTCATCTACAGGTCAATCAAGCATTACCAACCTTGACAACGCTATGGAAATTAAACATAACTGAAGCTGTTGCTATCTGCATCCAATTAGCTGGCACTTTGCATCCAGAAGCACTTTGTCCAGATGCCATGTTAACCTGGCCGAACCACATATCACGTGCCAACAAACAGGACCGCTGAGATTGAACAATCTCGGCGATCCGTATTGAGCGCGTAATCCCAACGCCCCCACTAATCCACCCCTACTGATCTTACTGTCTGCTTATATGTCGATAAATTCTTTGTAGCCAAGAAAATTTTTGAATCTGATGTTAAGGTTAGCTTTAAGACAATCTTTGGAAGTATAACATTTGCTCGTTAGATTTCCACATTTTAATTTGGAAAAGGATTTCAACAAATTCGGTTGGGTACGTTAAGTTCTACCACCCTGTGCGAAGAAATGCTTTAAATCTAATGCACTATTCATAAGGTTGCTGAAAATTCTTCGACAGCCAACGACCGGTTTTGCCCTTCTTCGAGCTCATCAGGTAGGCGCAGTCCCTGAGGTTCCATCAACCTTATGTTCTACTTGAAACCAAATTGCACGAAATTAGCGAAACACACTCATTTGCAAACAAAATTTGGTTTTGTGAGAGACTCACCTGGCAAATTTTTCGGGTGACTGTGCTTGCCTTCAGTGTATCAGCTCTGGTGTTTTGGCTGAACTTTTGCCGAATTCACGTTCTTACGTTTGCTTTAGGAAGCTTCAACAAGAACATTGGAGTTTGGAATCAGTTGTTGAATGGCACAGGTAAACTATTTGGACAAAAACGTCTGAATGATGGTTATTTCGAGTGTAGTTGGAGACCGAGGCTATGATATAGATTTTACTTAATCGGTGGATCAGGCCGCTTACCTAAGGAGTTGTGATATACTTTGTAAGGAGAACCCATGGATGCTCACGGAGTAAACACTTTGGATCGTGTCCCTCAGTGTGAGAACCACTGATTTACCAAAACTTATTTCCCCGAGCCTTCAATTTGGGCTGGAAGGTAGGCGACGAACTGTCCTACAGAGTTGAGACCACTCTAGTTATTGCAACACATCCATCGCCGTCTTAGGTTTAGGTATTTATGCCGAACACTTCGACTGAGGGCCTTGTTCTTCACTCTGTTTGACAGTATTCCAGGGTCTGAACCAATAGGAGGCACCTCATGACCCATCGACCGTCGACTGGTGACCTCAAATTGGACACTTTATTGGCTGCATGCAATAAGACGGTTAACTGAAACTGTCACCGTTGAAGTAGGTAATCCATTATTAGTAACTTTCATCTTCGATCTCAGATGAATTGATGAGCACTCTTGTGCAGAACAATACAATACTAGACATCAAAAAATGCAGCAGATGTTGGTGGCGAGAAAAACTGTGCACTGACGTGCTTTAAATCTCAACAGGTTTATCAGTGCATCCCGTGTAGATCCTGTTTTTTGTGAAACTTTTGGTAATAAGTGTAATAAAAAGACTTCGAAAATAGCAAAATCTTCTCTATTCATTCAGTATTGTGAGACTTCCCCAAATACGGGAAGTGAGATAGTTTGTTGTCTTGTAATACAATAGCAAAACATTAAGTACGTATCAAGACGAAATCCAAACAAGGGCCACAGTTTTCCACCTCGAGGAATTTATTCCACCGGGAATGACCTGTAATGAATTTTCATAACACTCTTGATGGTTCATGTGTGAGAAGGCTGTGAGTGCTCTTTTTTATCAAGAGAGAAGAGGTGAGGTTCTAAACGCCGTTCCAGACAAAAGTAATGCGTGTCTTCGAAGTAAATTACTTTCATACGGAACAAATTACCTACGAAGAAGTTCATTCTGAATGATACCTTCCTCCTACCGAGCTGAAAGAATGTTGAAAATCTGGCCCCTCCCTTCTTAAGGGTCATTAGGTAGGTCTAGTCCCCGAATTTCTGTTAACCTTATGTTGTGTTTGAATACCAAACTCTCTTCTATGATGTTCTTCAACTGAATCTTTTGCGAGAAGGCTGACTAATGCTTCAGCTGGCATGCTATTTGAGATATCGCGATGTATTTCCCCGAATACTCTTCCATAGCTCGTTACTGGTTTGTTTTTACTGTGCTATCAGCGCCCTCTTTCCTGAGCTTGCACAATAATGAACTGGTCTTTCGTACATACTAGCCAGATGTTCACATGGGAACCGCCTCATGTGTATTGCCTGCCAAAGGATGCTCCGGGCTGCTTTCGACAAACAAAGGAGATATTTCTAAATCGATGGACTGAAGTGACTTATGTGGGCAAACTTAGTATGATAAAACTATGCTTACTGATTGACCAAAACATTACTGATGCTTGACTACAAAATGGAATTCCATGCAAAGACAAGAAACGGAATCTAACAACACCACATCATGTTTCTAAAAACAGCAAGTAATACACCGCATTGATTGAAGTCTCAGCTTGGAACAAAGCAGTAGATGGGCAAACTGGCAGTTCATACAATATGGAAAATTTACCTCCGAACTGAAGGAAATGCTCTTTGCTGAGCCGTACATCATTGTTTTAGCACACCAACCCACTCGGCTGAAACCTTACTGATCCCCTGGAAAACAGCTGTACTCGTGATAAATCAAAATCGTCTCGAGTGAGGATATTCCGCCTTGAATAGGGCATGTTGTTATTCACTGAAATGCTTCAATAACAACCACTCGGTACGAACAGGTATCAGTCGAGCGTTCTTTCGATCTTGTCTAATGCATTTGCTGGAGTTTTCCAAATTCGTCAAGCAAATCTATGCCGACGCACACAGAATGTAAGCATCCTTACATTCTTAGCCCCTTAGACTGTAGGCTGAAATATTCACCTGAAACAAACCTTCGTGTTTTGTGCTCGTGATGTGTATTTTTCCATTGCATTTACTGGTCAGTATTTCGTATGAAGCCCGGAAAAATTTAGAAGTGTGCCTGACCTCATCAAATTTCAGAAATTTCCTCTGAATCCACCCCAGTTGACTCAGTCTGTTCGCATTTGACAACAATATCCCTCGTGTCTGACTGGGTTCTTCCTACACCAAATCAAAAGCCGTGAAATTTGGTTCACGTTCTGAACTGTCAGTTTGGCTGGTGAAACAAATGCGGCGATCGGTGTGGAGTGGTCTCTTTCAGTTAGATGACTTTCAATTTCGCTAGACAGCCCTTTAAACTCTTCGAACTTTCCTGAGTTTGGCAGTACTTGATGTTCGGAAATGGGACAACCCCTAAGCTAGACACTGTCACTTTGTCTTCTCTCCTAATTGACCGGCGTCCGTGTCCCATCACCGTTCCGAATGCGCCAGCTTTCAAAGTAGACTTGGTCGTTTGACAGGCTTTTGAACAGCGCCGATAAGCATCTGACAGCTTTGGATAACAGGTGCAACCGTGATTGTTTCTTGAAAGAAAAGTTGGGTAAAGTGGAACACAACACATCCAGTGAATTTCTTGGCAAAACTAATAGATTCGCAGTTGTCAACTCGAGAGCTCAAGTAAAGTGCACACCTCACGTTCTTGCCAACTTGCGTTAGTGCGTAGGTGTGGTCGCTCACTCACCTGTGTCCAACTTTGTCCAGAAATCTGATGGTTCCGTTCTCAGTGAAGTGGAACTCACAAGTGGGGCAGCGGTGGAGGGAGACGGAATCATGTATGGTGTACTCTTTCGAATTCTATGCATAGACGAAAACAGCTCATCACCAAGACAATAGTCCCACAGAAAAAAACATTGCGATCAGAGAAAGCTCGATGACTTCTCAATCTGACAGTTTGATTACACATATTTGTCTGCATGCGACTTACCTTTTCCCATCCTATTGAAAATAGGATTTTTGTCATACACATTCGATTAGGTTATATGGTCAGATAGAATCACGCAAGTTGATGGGCATTGTCTCACTTGTGAATTAGAAGGGAATAAACGAGAATCAGATATCTCGTGACAATGCGAACTAATACTCCCCCGGTTAGATCACTTTGCCCGTTTGCATCTTTTCGGCAAAACTGAAGAATAAACTTAGCTCTATGACTTTCCAGCAGATTTGTCCCTGTTCGACAGTATGAGGCGGTTCGGATCAATAAAGTGTGTGATTATGCTTCGAGTACTTGCTTATCCTGCACATAAACCAAAATATTGCAGAAAACACAGGTTTCCAGGCTTAGAAGGGGAAACCAACCCAATTCATTGGTACGCCGGTGGAAGTTGTTTACCGATGAGCTTACGGAATCCCCTCCCCCGGCCTCTAACTGGCGAACTGAGTTGAGAAACAAAGCCTACCAAAGCGGATCAACCACTTGTCTCACAATCGTGCTGACTAAAAAACAGCATAAAAAATCCGCTGACATTTGCCTGTTTACGAGACACTGGTCTTTCCAGTTCACACCAAATTTTCCGGATGATACCTTCGGATGCAATCGTCGAACAAACCTAGCATAGGACTTCGGGTGTTTCTAGCTTATGTTGTGGTAGAACCACAACATAGTACCACCCTTGCTTCGGTTGCCCGATTTCTGGACAGCAAACTCCTGTACAACCACGCACACTTAATACTGTTGATCTCAACTAAGGCCGATGATTGACTGAGGTTATCCCTTCCTCTGAATGGAACGAGCCACAAGGATGATTACTTGAACGAGAATGGTATTGACGAAACTTTCTTGGGAAACATTTTAGGAATGATAGAAAATTCAACGTTAGTTTCCAAAAGTTTTCTGATTCTCTAGAAAGTTTATCGAGTTTTGCACAGGCAATCTAGTGTTAGGTTATGTGCTCGTTAGGTTAGAATTTTTGAGTCTGTCCATTTTCCTAATCGAATTTGATTTCTGTCTGGCCACCGAACCACAAGCAAAGACATACCTCTGAGTTGATTCTTTTCAAAATAGCATACTCATTTGCCTGCCCCACAACGCCGTTACGTACCAGGGATGGGAACCAAGAACGTGTACAATGGCAACTTGGTCTAGCCGTAATTTGATTCTAATGAATAACGAGTTGGCTAGTTTTCCCCAAGTAAGCTTGTTCTTGACATACCAAGTTCTCCGTAGACCACAATGACTTGAATCTCTCTTGATGTACGCAACTAGTGTTTCAGCCCGACTGGTGAACCTATGCATTGTCTCTCATTAAAAAAACGAGGGAATTTGAATCCTCAACATTTTGTGTAGGAGTTCGGCATTATTGCACACGCAAATGAAGAGACAAACGATGTTGGTCAGGATTTGAATCCATGCTTATTCACTGTTTCAAGTACTATCGGGAAGCTTTCATATTTTCATTAATGTTACTTGCACCCGGGTCAATGCATTGAATATATATTTTCGTTTCTTCTCCAGTTGGACTCCTGTTGGACTCCAAGGTTTAACTGTGCTACGTCGGCCAGAAGCCTGCAAACTATGTCAGGCAACTTCAGTGATTTCCCTATCGATTTCAACCAGCGATTTCCCCGTTTCTACCTTGAGGTAGTCGCAGATCCTTCCGGGTATTGTGGGAATTTTGAAATGACTTTGAGGCTGTGGTTTCAAAACAAAATCTTTCATGCTGCAGGCAATATACTCTGCCACGTTTGGAACCGTCACCAGCGAATAATAGCCGAATCAAAAATCTGATCTGATCTTTTGATTAGGGAGTAACATTCTTCTTACTAAGCCCTTTAAATATTCTCCACAATTGTGGAAAAAAGATACATTCTGTTTCAGTATGTGAACCATCAATTGTTTTCTCATTTCGCATATTAAGCTGCATCGAAGTGTAGAATAACTCAATCTAAGAAGACTGTTGATGAAAAAGTGAGGAGAAGATGCACAAACTCCGGAAAGCTTATTTTTCAACTTTATGGACTGGCATTAAGTCGTGACAAATCGAATACTCCGTCGATTACATTATTTAACGATAAAGCAGCGAGCACTCCTAAAGTCAAGTTGCTTGCACTTTATTCGATCCTCAATAACAGCTGACAAGAATGCGGATAAAGCCGACGAGTTCAAGAAAGTAAGACACTGGAGGAAGCATTCCTAGTTCAGTTTTAGCACTCTCGCCACTAGCCGTCGTGGCCCTTGTTTTCCGACGGGAGGGCATGAAGTTAATAGGCAAAATGTCACCTGACCAGACCACTCTACGTCTACCTGTTAAGCCTCAGTGAAGTCAATAAACCTTGCTTGAATGAGGCTTCATTAACCAACGTTTTAGTGGCATCATCCAAACGTCCTCTTTTTACCTGTTCAACTACCATCCTACTCGTGTCTCTTATTAACTGCTGAGTGCCATAAATTATCACATTCAAACTTGTGATGTCACTCTGAACTGCTGGATTTGGGATGCATTTCTTTTTTCTTGATGGCTAATCGGACCGACTTTCAGAAATTTGGTAAGTTGTAGGTCTAAAATTATTGTTTTATTGCCATCTTGCACATCCAGACTGTTAAGCCTCTCTCCTCTGTTATTCTAAAAGACCCGTTTGTAATTTCATTGATATGTTGGCAGATAATTTATTGCTTTTGCGCTAGAGTCTCGATGGCTTCCTCACCTCTCGAAACGCATGCTCATACGAGAAAAAAACTCGGAAAAAATCAAGTTCTGGATTATAACAGTTAAGCATTTATTTTGGCCAAAACATAGACATTTGCTGAAGATCGCCAAACGTTTCAGCTGAAACGCCTCACGCATAACGTTGTCCAGCAAAAGAAAAGATAGACGGAATAGATAAGACGCAAAAACCGAGGGGCTGACAAAAAAATAACAGGGTCAAATAAGAGAGAATACAATTCACAGGGCAAACATTCACATCACTTTCTTTTGAACTGGCGCAATTATTATAGTATAACCATTCCAAGGCGAAAAATCGTTGCACTTGAGTTTCATTCTCAGTAGAGCTGATCAGTCGTTCATATACCTGTTCGGGTCAGAATATGCACGCAGGCTGACCATTGCTCCATCAGTACACACTGGGCAAACCTGACTTATCCAGGAAGTGTCCAGCAGGTTTCAAGCTTCAGTGGCACCAGCTGACTAGGAAATCCTGTCTGGTTGGTCAGTCGATAGAAACAACCGAGACAGTTACTGAGCCGTCGTTCGAGGGGTCGGGTGAATAAATCACATCGCTGAAATGTGAACCTTTTCTCATGTATAGAAGCGTTGGTAGATACTGTATTCCCGGATGACCGCGGGACAAGACAAATCATTGGCCATTCATCCTGACAGACATGGCTGTCATCCAGCCAATGGCCAACTTGCATCAAAGCTATCGCCTTCACAACGTAGCCCACAGTCTCTGCCAAACCGAACAAAGAGAATTACCCGACGTCAATGGACTGATTGGGCCATCGCCTACAACATTTGACATTCATTCCTTTATTCTCCTGATCCTCGACGAGCGAAGCTGTAGCAACTGAAAGCATTGCAATTCGATGCACGGTTTGTGAGCCTAAAAACCAAAATAAATTGGATTGAACTGAACTGAACTGAACTGAACTGAACTGAACTGAACTGAACTGAACTGAACTGAACTGAACTGAACTGAACTGAACTGAACTGAACTGAACTGAACTGAACTGAACTGAACTGAAATGAAATGAAATGAAATGAAATGAAATGAACTGAGATGAACTGAACTGAACTGACCTTCTCTTCAGAAGCGATAATTTAGTTGCCCTGGTGGAGCAACGGCAGCATACTCTCCTCGCGTGTTAGGTGTTCGGGGTTCAGATCCCGTTACATCCACTGCTGATAAACTCCATTAGGGGCGACACTTGAGTCTTTTTGTTGTCCCCCATTGATATGGGCTCAGTAGGATAATTGCACCAGGACAGGACTCTTCAAACTACCGTGCGGTGAATGTCAACTATATAAATCCATCAGCTACCTATGTAACGGTGGATACTACTGATGAGGCATGCGAGTAGTATGTGTGTTCTCATAACTCCGCCTTGATCTAATGGAAGGTGAGATTTATTACGGAATTTGTGGAACTACTTTGCAGTTTTCGCTTGCAATTGTGTGACAGTCAATGAATATTCAGGAAAGTTCAAGAAGACGCGTTCAAGGAGATGATGGATATTCAATTTTTAAAAACAACGTGCAAATGAGAGTTTGACTTTCCTGTCCAATAGTCTGTAACTGTTTAGTTGGCGTTTTTCTAGTAAACGACTCCGAGGCAAAAGGCTTTCCTCCCTACCCCTGTAGCTATTCAGAGCCATGCATAAGGCAAAACGGTCTAAGTTGTAAGCCTGACTGAGAACTGTAAATTGAAATCAATGTTTTCATTTAATAAAGATCCAGTTCGCTCTGTCTAGAGGAATGTTCCAAATGAGGATAATGAGTGCTCAGTGTACAAACCATTGATTACCGTAATTGTTCTCACTCCAAAATATTTTCTCCCACAATGTCTATTTTGGTCCTGTGGCTCACTAGGTACGCAAAAATACCGTGCGATCGGTGCCACCTTTCTTATTCTGCACAGGTTAAAATTTACAAATACTTGTTCTAAAAACCATCAAGGGACACAAGATAACTTCTCCAAAAAAGTTACCTCATCTTCATATATTAATTCCTCCTAGAAACTCAGCGCCGTTACAAAATTTCACTGACAAATTTGCTTAAAGTCGCGTCTCTTGCAGAAGTTTTGAGTAAAGGGGTAGTGAATTGGTACGCAATAGGCAGGTTCATGTCGATTAGTTGTACATCAGTGTTTTTAGAAATTTCGAATCCTTTATTAATTATTTCACGTTTTTTTGCTCGACATGTCTCCAACCAGGCCCAATGTCTGCCGTGACCCCAATCCTCGACCGAGAACGATTCATCAGAAGTATAAAACTCCCTATATCAAGCTCACAAAAATGTGGGAGCCAAACTGTGGCTATCCAGGAAACTGGTGTATTCGGTACAAACAACAGTAAGTTCTTTCGAAAATTACCATCTATATCTTGTCATACTGAGGCACTCTTAGACCAGGACCTCTGTTCATAGTCGCAGTCACCTCCCCCTCACCCTCTTGGTTGTTTTGACTGGCTTAGCATATTATCATTTCACGAAGGGAAGTTCAATGAAACCAGGTCTCTCACCAGGGCTGAAATAGTTAACCAGTTTTTGCTGCATATATTGCCATTACACTTACGCTGACGTAAAGGAAAAAACAAATCACAAGTTAATGGGACAAAATTATCACAACCATCAACAATTACTGATCCCTTAGCTCTTTCAGTAAAAACAAGTTCAAGCGAATTCGTATGTTCAAGCAGGGACCTCCTGAATACTACCGTGATACTCTCATTCAGTTGGATATAATGACTGACGTTCGTCGGAAGACTACTTATGTTTCACGAACTGCGGACGACAGACAGGGATGTAATTTCAACTCATTCTTCCAGTCGTCACAGAAGAAGATGTTCAGCGCAGATTCTGAAAGTGGTATGCGACTTGTTGTTAAAATATTTGAACGCACTGCCTGTGTAGAAATGAAGGGAGGGGAGGAGGATTTCGAATCTCCTCTTTCCTATGGACTAACTGTCTGTTCTTTCGGTCTCAAGTACAACGACCACAACTATGGTTTACACTCAGGACTGACGCCTCCATCTATGGCCCCTCATCTAATTGACTCACATACACCAAAAAGTAGGAATCTATCAAATGTTGCTCAGGAGGAGTTGCTGGAGGAAGGTTTCTATGTGTAAGAAAGACTACCATCACTTTATCAAGCCCCTTCAACTGCTTACGAAATTCGATTCTCCAAGAGCTTAGGCTTTTATAGCTTTGATTTAAACAACTAGCACAGTCTCAGAAATTTACGTGGTACGAGCAAATTTGCCACTAAAAGCTGTTTTTCATGTTATATTAATGAAACTACCAAACTCAAACACCTCCGAAAAGTAAACAATAACAGGAATTTTACTCAAAACCAATCAAATTTCCCCGGATTGGAAATTGGAGTGCAAGCTATTCACTTAAAGCTCATAAGACGGATAAGTAGTGTTTTTCTACATTAGTCAACTCGAGGTTTTGGCGACGTAGTGCCAAGAGGTTTGACAATCAGGATTTTCACTTTTGTGACTTCGAGAGGCGAAATTTGCCTACAACTAACACCACCAAAAAACGTAAATTATCAGGCTGAATATTACGAATTTGAGTGGTGAAGATGTGTACTTTTGAGCGCTTCTCATCCTTCGACAAAGATCATCTGACAAGTGACCTTAAGAAGCAGAATTTTGCATCCTGGTTACTTTCGGTTCTCCAGGTAATTGCCACTTGACATGAAGTGCTTTCTTTTGAAATCTGAAGGAAAATATTTCCACGACACGGTTTGTTCATCACAGTTTTGATTTGGTGAAAGGATTGGTCGGCAACCTACAGCGAAAGGTTTTGGATTCTAAAAGGATAATAGTACCCCAATTTATTGATCTAGGTTCGCCGGTCGATAATTACTCTACAGGAGCAGTGATAACAGCGTTACTTCCATACCACTGTAGGACATTATATTAAGGTCAAAGCAAACCACTGATGATATCTGGAAAACTTTGGCATTTGATGCACGGTATTTACACCAGAGGAAAACCCACCCTGAGATTACTGGATATTTTGTAGCAAAAGACCTGATACACCGATATTGGACCCTACCTATTGACCCGAAAGGCTATTATCCCCTCAAAACAAGCCGCAAAACAATTTTGCTTGAGGCAGCCTCCCTCCGAAGAGATGGTCTACATCAACCTAAAATTCGATACTCCTATGTTTGATGCCGCTAAACAACACCATGTCGGACCATAGCATTAAAATTACTAACGCATAAATACCCAAAAGTTCCGTTCTGAAAAGAAAAAGAGCATCGGGGAAGAATTCAAGCTCACTACTGGAAAATAAACAAAAATGCAAATGTCTCGGGTGGGAGTTGGAACACGAGAAAGACTGTACCCACTAGCACAAGCTGTGTACTGATCACCAGGCGTTGCAACCGCGTCAGTAAAAGCGAAAAAGGGAAAATTACCTTATCACTCCTAAAAAGGTCTTTCCTTGAAGTGGCGGTGAAAACCGCAGCAGTTCTTAGAAACTCACTGCATGATGGGTCGCTTTACTCTGTTCCATCCTCTCCACCGGGTTTATTACTTAATATCGGTAGTGCAGCTGTGACCTGATGCGACAACTTTCGTTATGTGAGTCTCTGGGACTGAATTATTGGTTAGGCCAAGTAAAATCCAGTCAGGAAGAATGTATTGACCTGGTAGTTTGATGTGTTACATGCACTGTTTAGAAATCTGTCTTAATGACAGCGCTTCCAGTATTTGATTTTCTTTTGAGGAATAACTATGACATTTAAGACACCAGCAAGCATCTCGCTTTCGATGGTTTTGTCTTCCCTAGGTAACTTCCACAAGATAGTGCTCCATGAAGGAAGTAGTGCGTAGACGTTCCGGCTACCTCCCAGATCTAGCCCTCTTTAGAAAGACTGTAATGAAGAATTTCCACTGCGCTGGAACCCAATACTATCCAATATATGTGAACGACCTTGGTCAAAAGTACCAAGTGTACCCCAAAGCCACTTTCCAGATTCTATTTCAACTTTTATTGTTGTGTTAATAAAGTCCTGAAGTGCGTATTTCGCCACTTTTAATGATGGATACATTTCAGAGAGTTCATGACAATGGCGATCTAAAAAAATTTAGAACCGAAATAATTTTAGCGCACCGTATAAAGGTGTGATATTGTTTTGGAGCAAATTCCTCTCCTAAATCGTATTTTTAACCTATTGCCCATTGACAACGTATTAAGTTCATCCGGCAAAATAGCTCGAAAGATAACAAAAGTGTAGAAGTTATCGATCTTCTGTGTCAAGATACTGGGATGAAATCAGATAGCTTTAATCTGCTGGCTGTCGAGGAGGATAGTGTACGAAAAGTGTGACGTTATGCATTTGGGAGCTGAAGCTGTATGGGGAAGAATAGGTTCACCCCTTGCCAGCCAGCCGCTCATGAACCAAATGGATATATCCTGAATTAGCCTTTTTACGAAAGGAGAACAGATCAATCAGACTCAAAAATTTTATCCAATGAGTTTTTTATTCAATGATACAATGCTTTTATCTGCATCTAACTCCACGGTTTCTTTCTGAATGTCCGCGTAACTTCTCCAAGAAAATCGTCGCAGCAGCGTTACTGGGGGAAGTGGTCGATGTGACGAAAATGTGCTCGAAACACTCTTAAAGGTCATACATAATGCTCAGCTTCCACAAGAAACAAGAAGATTAGGCGATACAGATGCTCTCCAGAAGGACTGTAAAAAAGCGACTAGAGACTAAAGTAATTTGCTTAAATCGAAAAACCTGATACGATAAAGTAAGGTGTAAAAAGCATGAGTCATCGTGATATGGCTTTGAGAAGGGCCTAATTTTGTGTGGCGATTTCCTTATTTTAAGTGCCTTTGTCAGCTTAAAGGCAACCAACACAACAAACCAATGAGCACGCTTCGAAAGGGCAACAGAATACAACGGACACAATATGCTTCTATTCAGTAAGTTATTTCTGCAGTGTACTGTAGCAAAAAAATTGCGCTGCCCTTGACTGTGTTCTGCAATGATATTCAGAGAGAACCCGCAAGAACCTAAGGACACCGAAGTCATTACGAATTAGGAGTGCTAAGTTGCCGCACATTAATCATCAGAGTGATACAACTATCTATCACAGTTAGTCCGGACACAACACTGATCAATAATAAAAATTAATGGTTTAGACAATCAATGCTGACACTTCTGCCCACTCACAGACTAAGTACTTAAGCTGCAATGTCATCTCAACTTAGACCCGGGGGTCATTTGTTTGAACAACCACCTATTGTAATTATATTCCACTTTAAAAGTCCCTAGAACCCTCCTCAGTTTGCAAATAAAATCACTTACACTTTGGCCAAATACCCCGCCACGAAAGAAGGATTTTCATCCACCCCATAGATGAGGAGGAGCCATTCGTCTCGTACTGACAGGGCTGGCTAAATCAGTCATTCCAGCAGAGTAAATACTGTAGAGATAGCCCAACCGATGCCCACTCTGAACAACGGCAGCTAAGTTGCACTTTAGAATTTTGTCATCCACTTATAGACAGTGGTTCTTCAACTGTCGAGTAATCATAAAGGGGGACACAAATCTTCATGAGATCCACAGATGAGCGTTACATAGTTGCTTCTGACGAAACACAAAAACTTTATGATTCATGAACAGTTAAATCACCGAGTTATTGATTACTTTGGCATTCCGCAAACGGCAGGAAAACTTTCGAGGGAATAGATAACAAACTCGGGAGCTGGTGTGCACTCTTGGTAGGTGGCGCTTAGTGTGTTCGTTGAGCCCGGAAACTGGCGTGCACGCTTTTCACCACCATGTGAAACGACGTTGTCAGTGGACCGGGTACGTTCTCTAATACTGTCTGCATTTATTCACTTTCCAAGCTTTTTTAATAGCTGTGACATAAATGGTTGCTTGATGACTGGTGTGTGTGCACTGTCTGGAATTTGAGTTACTTTATGGTCTGAAGTGCTTTCAATTGATTGGTTCATCGAACATTCCGATTAAGCAGTTCCGTCCTTTTATTCTTACTGGCTTGCTTGCTTTTCTCGTGTTCTTCTTTGATCCGCATTCTTGCTGTTTCTATTAGATTTCTAGTTTTAGTAGTTTTTCTTCTTCAAACTGACTGCTCCACTTGCCATTTCTGGTGCGCTGTGTCCTAATTTAGTGACCTTTGATCGGTTCACAGAGTATATTTCTCTTTCGCGAAATTTTTATTTGTTATGCTGTTTGGCTTTCTGATTTCCTGGTTCATCTTCTGCTTGTTCTTACCAACTAATGATCCTTATTTTAGTTTTTTATGACACCTTTATTGGTTTTCCCTATAGATATTCAAGGTTTCCGGTGCATTTTTGTGTTAGGAGGCTGATACATACTGCCAGACTCAATGTGTTTGTTAGTGGATTTCTTAAATGAGAGCTATTCCTTTAAGGGTTCACGCTTCTTTAATGCTTCCATTTGCTTCCAGCTAAACTTGTGTTGTTCATGATCTCCAGGCACGGAGACGAGTAGGAATTGATCGTGTCTTTCAGCTGCAAGTTGGCTTTCACGCAGCTCTATGGACAGCATTCTTCCTGCGTGTCCAGCGCAGGAAGAACTTTTTGTGGCTATCCTCACCATCATTTTAGAAATGTTGCAAACGTGACTCATCTGCCTTCGTCTTGCGTCGTTAAGTTAGTCAAGTTGTTTTTATAAGGAATAAAATTTCCGCGTGAGCAGGACTATGGACGGAACTGTGTGTGCTGGAAGAAGACACATGGACCAGATGCTGATACAGTAGCGAAACGCTCACAAACCGTTTATCTCGCTTTGCCGAGGAACAAACTGCCACCTACTCGACAGCCAACTTCTGTAAGAAGACTGTTGTTAATATTCAGCCTAAACAAGCTGGTGAATTTTTTATGTGTAACAAATGAAGGTTTCAGCGAAATATACTCCTTTGCAAACAAATTTGGTTTTGCGAGAGACTCACCTGGAAACCAGCTGAATCTCTCGTTTGTGATGTTTCCAGGCAACTGAATGTGCCACACGAGGCCGCCTCATGTTTCAATTGGTACGATATTCGAACTATCGCGGTACATGTGTATACGTCATGCACTACTCTTAACGTTGAGTGTATTTCGCTAATTTCGTGCAATTTGGTTTCAAGTAGAACATAAGGTTGACGGAAACTCGGGGACTGCGCCTACCTGATGAGCCCCAAGAAGGGCGAAACCGGTCGTGGGCTGTCGAAGAATTTTCAGCAACCTTATGAGTAGTGCATTACGAATATACATGTATCGCGATATCTCGAATATCGTAGCAACTGAAAAATGAGGCGGCCTG
Organism: Opisthorchis felineus; assembly: GCA_004794785.1. Lineage (NCBI taxonomy): Eukaryota > Metazoa > Platyhelminthes > Trematoda > Opisthorchiida > Opisthorchiidae > Opisthorchis > Opisthorchis felineus. The sequence continues at coordinate 443,486 of SJOL01006424.1, read as the reverse complement.
GTGCAGCACATTCAGTTGCCTGGAAACATCACAAACGAGAGATTCAGCTGGGTTCCAGGTGAGTCTCTCGCAAAACCAAATTTGTTTGCAGATGAGTGTATTTCGCCAATTTCGTGCAATTTGGTTTCAAGTAGAACATAAGGTTGACGGAAACTCGGGGACTGCGCCTACCTGATGAGCCCCAAGAAGGGCGAAACCGGTCGTGGGCTGTCGAAGAATTTTCAGCAACCTTATGAGTAGTGCATTACGAATATACATGTATCGCGATATCTCGAATATCGTAGCAACTGAAAAATGAGGCGGCCTGGTGCAGCACATTCAGTTGCCTGGAAACATCACAAACGAGAGATTCAGCTGGGTTCCAGGTGAGTCTCTCGCAAAACCAAATTTGTTTGCAGATGAGTGTATTTCGCCAATTTCGTGCAATTTGGTTTCAAGTAGAACATAAGGTTGACGGAAACTCGGGGACTGCGCCTACCTGATGAGCCCCAAGAAGGGCGAAACCGGTCGTGGGCTGTCGAAGAATTTTCAGCAACCTTATGAGTAGTGCATTACGAATATACATGTATCGCGATATCTCGAATATCGTAGCAACTGAAAAATGAGGCGGCCTGGTGCAGCACATTCAGTTGCCTGGAAACATCACAAACGAGAGATTCAGCTGGGTTCCAGGTGAGTCTCTCGCAAAACCAAATTTGTTTGCAGATGAGTGTATTTCGCCAATTTCGTGCAATTTGGTTTCAAGTAGAACATAAGGTTGACGGAAACTCGGGGACTGCGCCTACCTGATGAGCCCCAAGAAGGGCGAAACCGGTCGTGGGCTGTCGAAGAATTTTCAGCAACCTTATGAGTAGTGCATTACGAATATACATGTATCGCGATATCTCGAATATCGTAGCAACTGAAAAATGAGGCGGCCTGGTGCAGCACATTCAGTTGCCTGGAAACATCACAAACGAGAGATTCAGCTGGGTTCCAGGTGAGTCTCTCGCAAAACCAAATTTGTTTGCAGATGAGTGTATTTCGCCAATTTCGTGCAATTTGGTTTCAAGTAGAACATAAGGTTGACGGAAACTCGGGGACTGCGCCTACCTGATGAGCCCCAAGAAGGGCGAAACCGGTCGTGGGCTGTCGAAGAATTTTCAGCAACCTTATGAGTAGTGCATTACGAATATACATGTATCGCGATATCTCGAATATCGTAGCAACTGAAAAATGAGGCGGCCTGGTGCAGCACATTCAGTTGCCTGGAAACATCACAAACGAGAGATTCAGCTGGGTTCCAGGTGAGTCTCTCGCAAAACCAAATTTGTTTGCAGATGAGTGTATTTCGCCAATTTCGTGCAATTTGGTTTCAAGTAGAACATAAGGTTGACGGAAACTCGGGGACTGCGCCTACCTGATGAGCCCCAAGAAGGGCGAAACCGGTCGTGGGCTGTCGAAGAATTTTCAGCAACCTTATGAGTAGTGCATTACGAATATACATGTATCGCGATATCTCGAATATCGTAGCAACTGAAAAATGAGGCGGCCTGGTGCAGCACATTCAGTTGCCTGGAAACATCACAAACGAGAGATTCAGCTGGGTTCCAGGTGAGTCTCTCGCAAAACCAAATTTGTTTGCAGATGAGTGTATTTCGCCAATTTCGTGCAATTTGGTTTCAAGTAGAACATAAGGTTGACGGAAACTCGGGGACTGCGCCTACCTGATGAGCCCCAAGAAGGGCGAAACCGGTCGTGGGCTGTCGAAGAATTTTCAGCAACCTTATGAGTAGTGCATTACGAATATACATGTATCGCGATATCTCGAATATCGTAGCAACTGAAAAATGAGGCGGCCTGGTGCAGCACATTCAGTTGCCTGGAAACATCACAAACGAGAGATTCAGCTGGGTTCCAGGTGAGTCTCTCGCAAAACCAAATTTGTTTGCAGATGAGTGTATTTCGCCAATTTCGTGCAATTTGGTTTCAAGTAGAACATAAGGTTGACGGAAACTCGGGGACTGCGCCTACCTGATGAGCCCCAAGAAGGGCGAAACCGGTCGTGGGCTGTCGAAGAATTTTCAGCAACCTTATGAGTAGTGCATTACGAATATACATGTATCGCGATATCTCGAATATCGTAGCAACTGAAAAATGAGGCGGCCTGGTGCAGCACATTCAGTTGCCTGGAAACATCACAAACGAGAGATTCAGCTGGGTTCCAGGTGAGTCTCTCGCAAAACCAAATTTGTTTGCAGATGAGTGTATTTCGCCAATTTCGTGCAATTTGGTTTCAAGTAGAACATAAGGTTGACGGAAACTCGGGGACTGCGCCTACCTGATGAGCCCCAAGAAGGGCGAAACCGGTCGTGGGCTGTCGAAGAATTTTCAGCAACCTTATGAGTAGTGCATTACGAATATACATGTATCGCGATATCTCGAATATCGTAGCAACTGAAAAATGAGGCGGCCTGGTGCAGCACATTCAGTTGCCTGGAAACATCACAAACGAGAGATTCAGCTGGGTTCCAGGTGAGTCTCTCGCAAAACCAAATTTGTTTGCAGATGAGTGTATTTCGCCAATTTCGTGCAATTTGGTTTCAAGTAGAACATAAGGTTGACGGAAACTCGGGGACTGCGCCTACCTGATGAGCCCCAAGAAGGGCGAAACCGGTCGTGGGCTGTCGAAGAATTTTCAGCAACCTTATGAGTAGTGCATTACGAATATACATGTATCGCGATATCTCGAATATCGTAGCAACTGAAAAATGAGGCGGCCTGGTGCAGCACATTCAGTTGCCTGGAAACATCACAAACGAGAGATTCAGCTGGGTTCCAGGTGAGTCTCTCGCAAAACCAAATTTGTTTGCAGATGAGTGTATTTCGCCAATTTCGTGCAATTTGGTTTCAAGTAGAACATAAGGTTGACGGAAACTCGGGGACTGCGCCTACCTGATGAGCCCCAAGAAGGGCGAAACCGGTCGTGGGCTGTCGAAGAATTTTCAGCAACCTTATGAGTAATGCATTACGAAAAATGAAGGAGTTCCTTTGGTGTACATTTTCCATTTTTCTAGTCTGGACTGCTGTTGGTTCATATTATTTTTATTCCGTTCTTCGTACGGAGAATCTGACCACGCAGGGGTTTCGATGGAGATATTTGGTGAAGTGGTTTGGAAGATTCTAGCGGAGTAAGCCCTATGAGTTGCTTTCAAACGAGCCTGGTCCATTTTACGTACAGTTCATCCTAACCTGCAATGCCGAAATGGACGTAAATCACCCATTTTATGAAGAAACCATCTTTTGGGTTAGATGGAAGATTGCGAACATCCGTCAGTCCGCCAGAACTCTTTTTACCTGCCCATGATCGAGTCCAGCTGGAGTGGTCCGGCTTCTGTTACCGAATGGATGGGAAGCTGGAAATCATAAGGACTGAGTTCTTTAATTTACGCATGTGGGTGTTGCAGTTCGGACTCGTTTGCCGTCACATATTCTCCTAAATTACCTAATAAATAAAGACCTTTTTAAAAAGAGCACTCCAGTTCAATGATCAGTTCCTCTCAATTCTTACTCCCAGACGTGCAGAAAATTGAATAAGGGCACATTAATCTACTTATATAAATTAAACTTCTCCTTGCTATGTGAACTCAACCAGACGATAAGAGATACGTTTTCAGAGTGTTTTTTGATTCCGGCTGTTTATTTTCTTACTCCACCAGCGAAATTTACTCATTTGCGCACCAATTTGTTCTTCACGGGAGACTTACTTGAATCCCAGCTTAATTTCCCAAGAAGCATACGTACTTTGTAGTTTTCAAGCATGTCAGTTGAAAAATTACATACGTATATTAGTTGAAATGCATGCATAAGTGGCAGAAAGGGGTGCTCACCGGAGTTCATCATGTCAAAGTCTACACTCATACCCTTCAGCATATGGTAAAGCGTCGAGGCTGTCCCGAGATTTCATTGTTACTTCTTTCCAAATAATCCATTTTTGACATATTCAGGGTAGAAGCACAAATCCTCCGTGTGACAATCGTCAAGAATACCAGTTATTGCGTTAAATTACACCAAACAATGAATTTTCCACACTAAAACTTTGCTCACGAGGCCTCTGATTATCCCAATTAAGAAAGCCAAAGAACTGCTTCAGGTAGTTTCTTGGTAACTTGTCGCCCCGTCTTACCGTTCGCAAGTGAAAAGAAAGAAAATCACAAGGTCCAACGTTTCTGTTTTATCTGAGACATTTGTTATGGCCGTTTTGTCCTTGTTTGTCTACCGTACGCCTTTGCACAAGCCACAAGCCCTTACTCGCCGAAGGCTGTGGAACCAGAGTCAAAGTCGTGTATATCTTGTTACAGAATAAGTGGCTTTACCAGCTGGGTGCTGTGATACATCATGTTACTGCTGCACGATGGATTAAAAGGCTGCACATACAAAAGTACAAAGCTGTCTTTAAGTGGCTACTGATAAAACAGCATGTGTGCACCATGTCAAAACGGAAATCGGCAGCTACTTTGGGGAGCCAATTTTGGATTCTAACCCTGGTCCGCGATTTGCTCTTGGAAGCTACTCGGGCAGATTCCTAGAATTCAAACGCTTCAGCAGTTAACGTCATAGATGACCAGCTCGACCGGCGCCATTTTCGTTTGAATCGTTGAATATTACTGAATTCATTTCTCTGTGTGTATCGAAGGTCATCCTCACTATGTTTGGAAAAACCTGAAGCCGTGGTAGTTCCAAACATTTGTCTCCTTGCAACAACATTTACAAGGGTGAATTTTTCAGGTGTCCCTTTTCGGGTAAATATAAACTTGACCAGTCTAAGCATGGGCGTTATGAGTATTGCGAGTCCACCTCAGTTTACACATACAGTACGGTGGTTGACGAGCACGGTTTCCACAAGGTTTCTTCAAGCTATATAGTTGCGAATGCTGAGACAGCAGTATTTAACACGATTAAATAAGCACAATGGGGGTAGAGTGAGGGACGACGTTGGCTACCCGTCAAAAAACAAACATTTTAAATCACATTTAAGGTGACCTGAGGCTGTCAGTGTGGGCTGTGTTGTGGTTACCTTCAGCGCCAGCCGTATTTTGGGGGGGGGTGGAGATGAGGTGGACCATGGTAAGTTCAGCACGAGAACAAAGCGTTTTGTCAACAAAGAATCGGGTCGCGATGTCGGACGCCCTTGGCGTCGGCCACAGCGACTGTGTGGTGCTGTGCCGCTCTGAGATGATTAGCAGGTACCTTGTAAACAGTACAGAAAAGTCGGCCCGGCATCATGCTGTGCACTGTGTTTGCTAGGTTCTGCACGACTGAGCTGGTTAACGTTCCCCTGATTCCAGGGTGGATTATGATCCCTCATTCTCTGGTTGAGTTGCCTCGTCGTGCAGCCAATGTGCTCTGCTGTGTAGCAGCAAGAAAATGAGTATACGGAAACATTCTGGTCATGAATTTGATTGAGTTAACTAAGTCTGCCAGCAAAAGGAGAGGAGGATGCAGTAGATCCAGGGGAGGAGAAAGAGAATCGGGGCCTGTTTTGGGGACGTTTTAATCAGATTATCAGAAATCTGAGCAATGGAAATGAGTACTTATATTCATTTTTAAGCATAAATGAAATTCATGGGTCTTCACAAGTCGTCCAGGAGGCGTAGCTTTCACGATTGCCATTTTCGGAAGGACAGGAATGGTTCAGTTGCACAAGCCGACGTTCTCTGTGATCCAAGCAACCGTTGGGACTAAGCGTATCATAATCACAAAAGTAAAGGGTCCTGAAGTTACGGTGGACTCATCCTTCATTAACGCGCTTTATGGTTCCCAAAAAATGTCACAATTTTACGCACACGTTCTTTCAGGTAAAATAAAAGGCGCAGCTTGTCTCCATGACAGCTCTTATTTGGGTCTTCAGGAAACCCATTGTTATCTACCCTATTATCGGGGAAATAGCATATGTGCACAGTCTGCAAGATGGGGCCGACTACCAATGTGAAGTTACCCAAGCTGTGACTCAAACCCGATCTGTCGAAACGAAAGCCCGGCTCCTGGATCCGGCAGCACTGACTCAGTGGACACGATGTTGACACCTACCGGAATGAGCCACCGACAGCTTCTGGTTGTATATGGCTTCGGTTTTCGACCATCCAACACTATAATATTGGACCAGTGAGCACAGCTGAGCTGACCAGTCAGCGAAGCCTTCATAAAGGAGACATGTGTGCTACCTAGGGTGACGCTCATAAGTTTGAAAAACTTGAAAAACGATTACACTGAACACGCTGATGGTACAAATTTGACCCGAATAGTAAAAGCCCTTATGAGAGTGGTGCATATAAATAGAATGATTTTACGCGCAAAAAAGTTTCATTATCATTACTACGAAAGTAGCAACGAGTGAAATCTAGGTTTCTTTGGTATACAATTGTAGGTAGAAAAACACGGCTTGAATCCATTTGTGTTGGTGAGTAGCCATTCAACAAGCCTGTCTGCGGAAGAGTATTTATCCAGTTGGAAAGGTTATGGATCGGCAATGTTTTGGAATATAGGTAGCTTGGGTGCGCAGCTTGGTTGTTGGTCTGTTTGCCGAGCTTGACAGTTGGATTGCAAACATTTCATCACCAATCGAGATGACATCGTCATTGCGGAGTTGAGTGGGTGAATTCCTCCTCTTCTGCCTTTACTTACATGGCTCCTAAATAAAAACCTGAAGAAACTCAAGGATCTTCACAAAATTTCGGAGGAAGAGTACTGGAAAATGAAGGCTCGTGACTCAGAAGTTGCTCGATTCTACGGACTTCCAAAGGTTTACAAAGAAACGGTACCATTACGCCCAATTGTCTCACTACCAGGAACACCCACATACAACATTTCAAGAGAATTATGGAAGCGGCTGAAATATCTCACCAATGGGTCCCAATATTCAATCAACAATGCAGGACAACTTCTGGAGAGACTTAAACACGTGAAAGTTGAAGAAGACGAAATAATGGTGTCCTTCGATTTAACCTCGCTGTTCACATCGGTTGATTTAAATGCAGCGAGGACGACGGTTGCTGAACTCCTGGACAACCGCGGAAACATCAACGGAACGCTCGGGAGAGAAGAAACATGTGAACTACTAGATCTGTGCTTG
>SJOL01006424.1:367949-435141 GCA_004794785.1 Opisthorchis felineus | reverse complement strand
AACCCCGCACTGACGATGTCACCTCGATTGATGATGAAACGTTTGCAATCCAACTGCCAAGCTCGGCGAACAGACCAACAACCAAGGTTATGGATCATAATGATGTAATGGTGCCAACGTTTCGGCTACCACTAGCAGCCTTTCTCAAGGGTTTTTTACAGAAGGGCGAAACTGGTCAGTTATGTTCTTTTGTGTCTGGTTTGACCGTGGCCTCAGTTCAACTGTCTGGAGAGAGAGAGAGCGCGGTTCTGATGTCTATGTGAGTAATATAACCTATAGAAACTGGGTGACTAGGCCTACCTGAGGATTCTTAACTTCAGCACAACGCATAGCGGGCTGCCCGGAATTCGTCATAAGCAGTATAACCAGTGTTATTTCAAGAAAATGTATTTCAAAATCACGAATATCGTACCAGATGAGACGTGGGACGACCATTATAGAACACCTTCAGTTGACCATTATCATAAACGATAGATTCAGCTTGGAGTTGGTTGAGTTTGTTTGCGAATGAGTACGCGAACTACGTACAGTTAGATGTTAGTGCAGAACAAACGGTCAGCGAAAAATTGAAGACGACACCTACCTGATGGGTCCGAAGAGGGCCGGAATCGGTTGCTGGCTTTTGAAAAGTTTCCAGTAACCCTAGAAGTATACTTTTCATCAAAAAGTATACAGTAGCCTCAAGATCGTACCAAATAACACATGGGAATACCTTTGTGTAACACGTTCAGGTAAAAAATAGCAGCTGAGATTCACCTGAGACTCTAGTGAGTATATTTCTTACATAAACTTAATTTAAAAATTAGGCTTTAGCTGCAACAAACAATTCCATTCTTCAGCTAGGGCCCCACAAGTTACTCTGCTAAATATCACACCTATTGACCTGCAGATAAAATTGAAGCAAAAAATCTCGTTCCTTGATTGTTCAATGCCATTTTCTTTGAAGAAAATAAGTGGATGTAGTCAGTTCGAAATTGCCCAGTTTCCTACTTAATTATTTGGTAAGAACAAACTCACTTCTATTTTCTACTAATTTCTGATCCCCGCTTAAAGGACGCATTACGTCACTCACTACAAGACAATAGTCAAGATTCCCGACAAGGATCAATACCGATGCTGTCCAGGATTCACCCAACAACCTGGAATGGAAGGCTGTGTACCCAGTAAGCATTTTTTGACGTTTTCCTGTTTAGTTTATAAGCATCGGATCGAAATTTGGTTTTTTTGTTGACCAATTCCGTAGTAGTGCTGAGAATATTCTTAGGAGGCATCACATCCCAGAAGAGACTGTTTTGTTTGTTGTTTCCTGTTGTCTTCCATAGTCTGTTTTTTTTTCAAGGTTTTCTTTCTGGGAAGGTTTGATGATCCTGTTTAGAGTGATGCTGGGCGGTGGTTGGATAGGATCGCGAGTTAATCAAACAAAGAATAGACGTGCCACATTTTGCAACAGCGGTTGCGGCATAACCTGCTGAACAGAAAGTTCACAGAAAGTTCACCTAACTTGAACAGTTCAGCCACCTCGTCCTGCGTCTCCCTAAACCAGCAGTGTGCCGAACTTGCCACTTGGGGTGATCGACACGTCAGCTCTGCTCATTTTATTGAATATGACGGTAATTCACATTGGAGATACTATTGATATTCTATCAATGTTACAGCGAAGACAAGCTTGGTGTAACCAAAAAGCCATTTTAAGTCGTTTCAGTTACTGTCTTGAAATAAATTCTATCAAATATAACGAGGACTCCAAAATCCTTCGCTTGCGCACTTATAGACGAACGGTCATCAGAAGGCTGTTGATTATCGCTCTGGTGCTGTTGTTTAATTGGACTTTACAAAGACACGTTCCAAACGCAGTTCTGAAGAGGAATTCAGATTTCCTGACCGTATAAATTCGAAGGATTAACGACTGCTGAATAGGTCTCAGCCAGCCATTCAATAAAGAAAGACGTGTCTGCGAGGGACCGTAGCATTACTGACTAATTTTGCATACGGCTCACATGCTTGACTTTCTGAAAACCATTTACGTTCTAAAGAACAAAGCCCAGATCAAATTGTGCAGCATCTGTTTGTCTGAGGAAACTAGCAATACATGGTGGATTGTTTTCGACATATTCTGATTCGGTCAAGCTTCCTGGTGAACAGTCATAGCAAACCGTGTTTGCTCACTGTTAACATCTACCACCAAAAAGGTTAGAAAAACTTGTAGACTGTCCCTGAGGTAGCCCCTGTTCAGTGGTCCATAGTGATTCGTGGCTAATAGAAAGCATCACGTTTGTCTCTATCTTGGTTTATAACCCCTGATTCTGGGTAGACAAATCATTGCACTTAAAATAATGAATGCTCTCTTACTTCACGCTCAAACATTTACCATGTACTGCACGTATGTTCCTATGTTTGGTCCGAGACTTTTCAGTTTATTGCACGGATGCACTTGTGGTTACACAAATTACCTACGGCCTAAATGAACTTTTTGAAGTGATAATCTAACAGACTAATCAAACCGTAGAAAATCTAATCGCCTAGCTTAGTTAGACTACTTTATCGCATAATTCGGCGTGAATTCAATACTGGAGATCCAGAAGCAGTCATTTCCGCTCTCACTAAATAGGTTGATAAATTTTTAGAACACAGTGACTAAGAAGAACTGCAATTTGCTGGTAAGTTTAATCAGGCCTCGTTTTCTTCTAGGAGAAGACAGAAATCCAAGACAAACTTACATCTAACCATGGTTCCATATTTCAGTAGACGCGCTGAAGCAAGTGAAGAAAATCCCCCCATTTCTCGCATCGGAGAGTACCCTGTACCATACGTATTCCCTCCGTTGCGAAGCCGTTCATCAATTAGCCTAGGCCATTCACTGTGTCTGTTCATTCACCTGCACGCCAATCTAATTTAAATGTTCGATCCTGTAAATTGAATTTGCTCCAAACTTGTTTCTTCTGAATTCGGGTGTGCAGAATTTCCACTTTTGTGGGGAGGACAATGGGACGGAGCAAAAAAAAAACATTTTTATGCTTTTTCTGAAATCACCCACTATTTTAACCAAAACAGATAAACGAATAAGCGAGCTTGGGTGTCGGGTCTGATGAGCAACGCTCGCATGCGTGAACTTAATGGAGGAATCGAAAGAAGAGCAGATGTGAACGTAATGAGATCAACTTTGTGGCAGGCAGGTGGGACGAAAACTTCACATTCTGTCAACTTGGGTGGGTAGTGAACAACGGTGTTTGTAACAGAGCTAATATCTCAAGGGAATGTGATTCGGTGAAGTATGTATTCAACGAGGGAGAAGTAGGCGTTAATGACTGGACGATTTTCTGGCCCCCTGCATTCGAGGTCACGGCCTTCGATCTTGTGTGAATTCAATCTCCTGAGGGACAAGCCACATGACAAATGCCGACGTTCTGACAAATCAGCCAATCCGCCACTTGCCAAACGCACATGAAGTGGGTGCAACAAACTTAACGACGTTGCAGAACGTACATTTGAGTGGACTTTTGCAAGATCAATGCAGATGTGTTACTCAATTTACCTTGAAGGTCACTTATACTTCTGGCAGTAACAACAATTTGCATTTTCACAATTAAGTAAATTCAAATACAGCTGCTAGTTAACTGTACTATGGTACTACTCACAACGCACATCAGCAATATATTCCTTCAAGCCGGTACCTGTGACTGGCGTTCCATGACCTGTTTGTTACTTCGTTGCCGAGGTTTCAGTGATAACCGAGTTGATGTCAACGAACTTTTACAGAGACACTCTTTAAAACTGACTTTCGGAGAATATTATTACCGTGTGCTACTGGATGCCAGAGAGAGTTGGCAAGAAAAAGTGATTTCTTGGTCCAAAAATGATTCTTTGAAACGAGTTGTTTGTCGCGTTTTAGTTTTTGTGGCAGCCGTCCGTTTTCCCTCTTGTGCAGTTGCTGCACGCAAAGAAAGCGTTCACAAACCTGGCTGGGTTATTTCGCACGAAATGTGATGGTTTTGGAAACACCCAATAGCAAAAAACAGTGTGGATTCAGGCCTAATTCAGGCCTTCGTCACGTGTCGGGCTCATCTTCCCATAGGTTCCTTACCAGCATGATGCTTGGGTCTGAGTGTTCCTTAAAACTCCATAATTTCAGATTTTCACAAGGTCCTTCAGAAGTTTTAAGACTTCCAGGTCAATCATGATTGTTGATATCCTTGAAAAGGGTTACCCGTAGCAACCGAAACGCCGGGTTATAACACCTCATTTCAGTACGCTGTGCCCTGTCTTTAAAAGTTATCATGTCCTCTGAAGGCTTTCAACTCTAAAGAATAACTTGATTGCGTAAAGGCCTCGAAGAAGCACATTTATAAAGTCATCTGCATTTTTAGATGGCAAAAGTAGCTAAACTGAACAACATTTCCTGACGGAGGTTGTTTCAAGCAATTCTCTCGATCTAACAGCACGAATAAGTAGAAGAAATGTTTTTAAAAAAATGTAATTCGCATCAGAACACTATAACACATAGGTGTAATTTACCCTCGGAATAGTAACGTTGTGGGTTTCTCTTCCAGGACTATTATTCACTGTCGTCTTGCTGTTCGTCTAACTTCTCCACACACCGGTAAACTCACGTTACAATTTTTCAATTTACAGAATCGAACTGTAGTCAGTTTGTGCAGTCCGCATTCAGTTGCAAAAACGGTGGTCTCTGTTACGAGAACAACGGTGTGGTAAGATGCAGTTGCCCCGCTGGTTTCACTGGGGTCCATTGCCAAATTCGTAAGTGTGCGTGTTTGCTCATTTTCGGATAGGTGCTGTTGAATCCATATAAACACCAACACAAACAAGCCACGGTCATCTCTCCGTACTGGTGTATGTGCAGTTCAAAGGTGTGCATTCCTGGAAGTCGGCTCATAAAACCGATTATTGATTACCTGTTGGCGCCAGCTTGAGCACGATTGTTAAGTTACCGTGTGGACTCATAGGACCACTTCTCGGGTGTTGTTATGAAGGTTATTATGGATGCGTTCACAAACGCTTCAGGGGAAGTAATTAATTCCTTACCTGAACCGCACTCAGAAAACGCTTACAATTATAACCGTAGGTGCGTAGGTGGACCCAATGCCGGATTTTGTGTTCAGTGGCGAAAAACTGTTTAAAAAAGCCTCCATGAGGTTCGTACTGGATCACCTGCCTGATGAATCCCAATCAGACTGGAAAGCCTGGTGCCTACTTGTGGAAACGGGAAGTGGGTTACTTAAGCTTTATGAAGTTTAGCTCATCTCAAAATATAACAGGGCTTATGGTGAGTTTACTAAAGAATTCTTTGAGGTAAATTCAAAAATATATTTCTCGAATGCCACTGATTAAATTAAGGTTCATCAAGGTCTGACGAACGAAAAGACGTGATTTCTGATCGAACAGAGATTAAAACCGTGAATCAACCTCGTCCAATCTGCCTTGTAGAGTCATTTAAACCATCGTACCTTTCAACTGCATTTTACGCAAAAATGTTGAACTCGCTGATACATTTGTCCGGTTCGGTTAAGAGCCATCTAAAGAGTCACTCCACTTTGGGTAGATAAACTGGGTCTAAGCATGGTAGTATCCATATTCACAGTGCATTTGCCTTGAGTTGAACTAACTAGGTGACAGTGTTGTGTGGTTCCGTAAGTTTCCCAGGTCTGATTCGATCTCCACACCGGAACACCAACTTCATCATGTATCAAGCACACGAATTTTAGAAAAGAGGATGTACATCATCCATAGGGACAAGTAGACGAATCGTAACGTAAAGCTTAAAAGAATTAAATGCTCAGCGGTCCATTTATTTCCGCAATGGACTTTATTAGCATATATTCAGATAAGTTATGGATGTGAAAGCCTTTTGTATTTTAGTTAACTTTCAATCCCACAAATTCATGATTATGGACCGTACTCAAGAATCGATTACTATTAACCGAAACAAAAAGCTTGAGTACTCACTAGTAGTCAGTATTACTAAGTATTTTGTGGATTACCAAAAACTTACACCCAATAGCCCCTGAGTCTCCTATCAGAAGTGTAGAGTACAGTTTAATACCCTTATTCTTACTGTCCAAGCTCCCTAAAAATGTACAAGTATTGCTTCAAAAATTCAGTCAAATTTTTAAACGATTCCAGTAACTTGAAAGTCATTATTTTTCCTCATAAAAGAAATCGACGACTGTGCTTCCGGAACCGGTGACTGTCAAAAGGATTGTGCCTTAAATCCTAAGTCAAGTTACTGCCGCTGCCCAGCCGGATACTTTTTGGCTCCAGATAGACGCCGATGTCTTGGTACGTATTTCACCCGTGTTCCTGTGAATATGTTTCGGTGAAATTTACTTCGTACTCGTTTTATGACTCCTGCAGTAGATGCCTTCTTGATTTACCGTTACACCAATAGCTGATAACCAGTTTCACAGAGCTAATGCACTAGACCTTCTTAAAATTTCCCAGTCGATAACTTATCGATTGGATGCAAGTACTCACCGGACAGTCAAACTCCATTCCTTTGAGTTATTAGTCAGCATCACTTAGAGACTGCTGGTTGTAAGTGTTCGTAAGGTTCGATCGCTCTTACTGTAGTTCAGTCTCGGGGCAATCCACTTACCACCAAGCGATTTATCTAGTTCACACACACTGAATTAGGGGCGTTGAATTGGTTGTTCATCTTTATTGAGCTTAATAGTATGTTTGAGATTTTTTCTCCAGTCACTAGAAATTCGGAAAAATTACCTCGTTAGTGCATTCATTTTCCCTAAGAGTACCAGATGCGTGCAATGAGATTGAAATCACCAAGCTGGTGGTTACTTACTCACAGCCCAGCATAGGCTGGCATCTCAGTCAGTCGGTCCCAGCAGGATATTCGCAGTTGGATTAGGCAACCCTACTGTCCGATTTCTAGCGTCCACCGACACGACGCTTACTGGGTTATGGCAAGTTGTTTAGTTTGCGTGAGGAGTATCGACTCAAAACCTTTCTCACTGACACCTGCTTGTTCACCGTTTTACTGTTTCTAGATGTGTGATTGTTGTAGCTACGATGCCGCAGACCTATTAGTGTGTGCATCACGTTGCTGACTGAATAACTTAAAGTAACATGTGTGCACATTGCTTAACTTGGCTTTTGTCCTTTCAGAAATTTCATCTACCTATTGCTATCCCAGCATAACATCTCCATCACCAAGCTGTCTCAGCTCAGTTCATGATTTATTTTTTTGAGACGCGGGGCCAAAAATTCTCTTACAGCTACTCCACTAACTTCTGAGTTGTTGGTTTATTCAAAGTTATGCCTTCCTCTCAGCTGGACCGTGCAGTCAAAGCCTAACTCGTATCAACGTATAGCTACTGAACACCCGTCCCAAACCGTTTGTTTGCTGAAACATGGGTTACATTCCTTCATAACACCTACCAAATGCAAATAAATTGGTTGGTCTGACTTGTCAGGAGTTAGATGTTGAATATTATCTGGTTGGCATAAATTTCAGCTTAAAAACATGATTGTCTTAGATGCCGATTTTTTGGGAGCTGAGGCGAAATAACGTAGGCCTCCCATATTTAGCTTGCCTTCTACGTCTCGTTGATCACAGTGCTAACTGATGTGACAAACGGTGATCCCAAAGATCATATTCTGCACTGACGGATCAGTAGAATACTTTAAAAAGTGAACTCTGCACTCGTTTCGTATTTCAGTGTCTGCGTATGTGTTGTTGGAAGTTTGGCTGAGCCAATAAAATTTACTGAAACTTGGATTTGATCAGCAGACAAATGGCCATCCCCTTCATTTGTTACCCTTAGATCAGTCACATAAACCCTTAGGAATTTGCAATATGGTACGGTGACTCGAGACAGAAGACAGCAAAGCTGGAACCATCATCCAAAATCCCAGCGGTCATCAGTGCAAAATTTCCAAATTACATACTCTACTTACCTACATTCTATCAGTCATTCGTTGACCCATACATTCACCATGAATCAGGTCTTTCTTAAGCATGAGGAACCGCTGAAAAACAAATCCTGTCTGCCGTTTGTTATTCACTCAGATATTGATGAATGCAAGTACAACCGCGGTGGCTGCATGTACTTTTGCGAAAATCTACCCGGTGGATACCGTTGTGCCTGTCCTTCCGATATGATGCTCGCGGCGGACAAAATATCCTGTATACCATGTGAGTACCCATGGGTTCCGTATATGAAGCATTCCTCATAAGTTATATTTGCAAAATAATTACGCTATCTCAGTTTTCAAATCAGCAAGGTCATACACTACCAATTGGTGAAAAAACTGCTGGTTTTGTAGCTGGACAACGTCTTGCCTTTGACACAAAAGCTTTGCCAGAACAAGTGAGGTTAACAATTTGGTCAAGTTTCAATTGAGTCTTCAGTGAAAACCAAATTGATATGCAACTGAGTGTATTTGTCGAAATCAGTACAATTTTGGTTCAAGCAGGTCACAAGATCGACGGAAACTGATGAGCCCCAAGAAGGGCACAACCGCTCGTGAGCTGTCGAAGAGTTTTCAGTAGTCTTGTGAGTTGATCAGATTCTGTTTACGAGCGACCGTGAATAAATGGCAGAGAATAAATGGTGTTTTCTGTCTTTTAACCCTAAACGATGAAGTAGACTTTCGGTAGTTCCTGCCGCCCACTGAAAATAAGCCAGAAACAACAGTAAAGGTACAATTTAGATCACGCTTTTTCAGTCATATCTATGGTCCTCTCAGTGAGTTCGGACGCAACTTCTGCCACAGATGTGAGAAAGGCCTCTCCCTGTCTCTCACCTTTTTTTGTCGGTAATTTCATTGGGGGAAATAACCGATTCAGTTGGCTATCAGGTTTTCTAGTCCTATTTGTGACAGAACCTGAGCCGCAGCGCATCACTCGAAAAGACCGTGCCTAAAGTGCCTCGCCAATTGAAGCCATTGGCTGTATTCGGTGCAAAGGGCTGGCGTGAAATCAAATAAACCACATGAAAATGATCAGCAAGCCGAAAGAACTGAAACGATGGGGCATTTATCCTACAAAGTATTTGGACAATTGATCTGTGTGTTCAAAGGTTGCCGACCGGGTGAAAAATTACAAAAGTTTCTGAATACAGAATACCACACGGTTCACGAAAGACCACAACGCACTGATAGACAGAAACCAGGCAGGAAGATCAAGTTAAGTATGGACAGGCGCAGAGTTGGTATGGAAATTTGAGAATTCTGGTTGTGAGACGAATCTCTCTGTATTTTGCAGATCAGTAACTCTACAGTGCTTAATTTCTAGTAGACAACCTCTTCTCAGTTTCGGCAAATCGGCCGCTTCTTTTTTCATTTTAATTAGTGGGCGTTGTCGCCATGTGATTCAAAATTCACCCCTTTATTTTCCTCAGTTTTTGATCCCTGCAAACATCCGCCCAACGGAGATTGTGAACACATCTGCACCACATTGCCAGGCTATCGTTACGTGTGTTCTTGCAGACCCGGATACAGACTGGCGGATGACAAGAAACGGTGTTTACGTAAGTCAGCATTCATTAACGTAGTTTAAGCACTTCTTGTCTCGCGGCGTTGCTTTTAAAACCCTGATGAAATGTCTTAACGTAGTTGACCTGTTAGAGCTCACAGTTAAACAGTTGTCAGATGGCAGTATCATTTACGACCTCCGCCTCTCCCTATCCTCTATGTCTCAAAATGATCAAAACGCAGGTAAATTTTGAATGGTTTTTATGATACCTTGTCTTCTGGGAGCCTCGAAAGATATACCATCTTAGAATAGGCGAGCTTCCACAAAACTTCGGCTCTTTTACTGTTCTTTCACACCACAAGTGGGTTCGTCCCCGTTAGCCATTATAAATGAAACATTCATTGCTGACTTTATTTTCCTTCTATTTCCGTAAATAGGTATCGCAAAAGTAGCATAAGAAGGTGAAGTGGTAATACAAAAGTGTGACGTATTATCAAGATTAGAAAGAAATCAGTTACTTAAGTGTCAGCAGCTGAACTGCAGTCGCATGAGTCACGTGTTAATCCGGCATGGAGGTGCGCAGTTTTGCTCTGACCACATACCATTCTAAGTTGGAACCGAAGCTTCGAAGCGTGACTTAACTACCGCAACTGTCGCTCATCCGGTCGATACGAATCAACGGATTGGTCCTGTTGAAACAACGAGGGGTATATCTGAGAAATAATAAGACACAAAGCTCCGACCACACTGCAGAACAAATCAACAAACTAAGATGAAACGTATGTTACGTGCGGTACGCTGCGTGCACACCACTGCGTACGACAGGATGCGACACAGCTTGCACCAACTGATTAGCTGATATTTTAGCCCACCAGTCGGCTAATCCTGCATACATTTTTTGGGATTGGCTCAATGGCATACAATCTCCAAGGTGGTTCCAACTTTTAAATGATGTGTCCTATATTTTGTGGTATCAAGCGAAATTGTTTCACTCGTGACGTGAAGTGGCAGCCAGCTGTAACTCTGAGACCTCTGGACAGCTAAAAAGCGTTTCGCATTGCTCGTAAAGACTTCTTTTTGGACCTCACTTTTAGGCCTCAGTTTGAATGCTTCAGATTTGGCTTGTCATTTTATGCGTTACCACCTGGTACTTGCCACCAGTTTGAGTGAAGCTCCGCTGAAGAGAAACCCATGTCAGCTGGTTTTGAAGGTTCACACTGGAACAGAACCCTCTTGCTCTTACTGAAGTAACCTACTCATAAGGCTACTGCTATTGCTTGCTTCTTGGCGTCACTCATGGCTCTATGGTGTCAAGCAGAGCTGGACTAGGCCGAACAAACGGGAAGCACTCTAAGGCAGGTTCTTCCATACTTGGATTTTTCGGCCCCCAGATAAAAACTCCGCCTGACAGACTGTTGGCTGAATACGTTTTTTCCGCGAGAAGTTAATAGAAAAAGTTGTTGCTCCAGAAGATGATTACCACACATGCGTCACTGGGGTGTATTGGCGTCTTATACTGGGTAATTACGAGTAAACCATGTGACTGCTTGGTCAATTTTAAACCGCCTACAGCTGTTACACTCCTGTTTAAGGTAGATAAGATACTGAACCCTCCTATCTAATCACGGACAGTAGTTTAAATATGAGACAACAACTGACATATCACACACCACGAATGACCAATGAGATCGAAATTAATGCGAGTTAATCGCACTCCTGATCAGCCGCTCGTGGCCAAATGGTTTGCTCTTCAGTTACTAACGCTGAGATTGCGATTTTGAATCACCCTGGGGACTCGTTAGGTTTGTACCGTTCATCATGCGTAGACTGACTTCGTTTACAGGACAAAAACTCGATAGCTACTGCAAGATAAACTCCGCTGAGCGCTGAAACAGAGAGGTAAACCAAACCGATTTTGCAAAGGCTAACGTTCTGATTTTCTCACATTTCTGTCCAGCTCATGACCCTTGTCAAGAAAATAACGGTGGGTGCCAACATGACTGTCGTGCGGTGAACGGGGAGCCCCATTGCAGCTGCCACGAAGGGTATCAAGTGTCTCCTCAAGATCCACGGAAATGTACAGGTTAGCGCAAGCATTCAACACACTCATCATATTTATATCAAACCTGTGTGGAGTACGGAAAAAGCATCCATCAAACAAAGTTTTCCCCTAAATTCTGTAAAGTAAAGGTGGTAACAGTCACTCCATAACGTGTGTTCACAACGGCAAACCGGCAAGAACACAATGAGTGTCCCGTCTACAGCCAGCCGTCCCAATTATGGCAATAGGAATCTCATCCCAGATCTGTTTTTCGCCTCTGAAATAGACTCACAAGATAGCACGCTCTCATCGTTTGCTTCACAGTGAAACAGCACTCATATGTTGCTTTCCAATGAATGGAATTTACACAAAATTTTAAAGGAAAAGAATATGGATTGGAACTGTTGCTGGATCTTCAACGAAAATGCCTTCTTTGTGGCTGAGATACCTATGTTTCTATAAGGAAATCAATCGATCACAAGTCATGAAATACCGTAATACAGAATAGATGGTTTGCACAGAAATAACTGGTACGTAAAACCAAAGTAAGAAGCAGTTTAACCAAGAAACTGACTCTGACTGTTCTTGAACGAATTTATAGAAGTTTAACCGAATGCAGACGTAAAAGTAACTTATTCTTCAGTTGTAATATACACATACCTAAAGATTCGGATGTCGTACTTCACCAACCTAGTGAAAACGGGCAATTCAGATACAGACGTATTTCCTTTTTCCTTCTCTCGCTCTTCCTCTGGAGAGATACTTCTTCAAAAGGCACTGGTTTTGCCTGGTCTTTTCGTATAACCCGTCCAGAGAGCCATTCCACTTATTCCCTTCGGGTTGTATTTCAGTAAGGAACATCTGTACTTATGAAGCTTCACTGTTTAATACTAAGGTAGCTGCATGGTCTTCTCCTGGATGAATTATTTTCATGAAAGACATCGGATTTTGTTACATCCATTCCCGAATAGCTTTGGAACACGTCTCTTGAGTGTGACCTTAGGATTGGGAGAGGTTGAAAATCACTACTACAGAAACAGCGACGAAGTTCAAAGCCTCAGCGACCAGAAACGTCAAGTTATGAGCAAGCATGTTAACTATGTATCCACCGTAAAACCCAGTGACCCCAGGAATAAAACTGCAATAAGCTGTGATTCTACAGCCTACCAAACTGTTTCATATTCACAAGATTCCGACTAGTGATAAGTAGTCAGAGTGTTTATCTAAATGGTCCTTGATCCTCATGAGTCTCACTATTTTTAGTGAGTCAACCATGCATTGCGCAAGAAATTATGGTGACTATGTTCCATTACGTCGTGCCTGAGAGTAAACTGCTTTCTTAACTTTGGACATGGGGGATTTGGCTTCCGTGCGGGTCGCATTGGCCAGCAGATAATGCTCGTCGATGATTTTGAGTTCATTCCGATCACATTTTTTTCCCAGTCTCAGCAGCCGAGCACAACGTTAGATTCACCAAAAGGCTGTGTATAGTTACCTATCAAAAGCACCTTTCGAGTAACAACTTGAACAACTTGGCACGGAGGTGGACCCGTAAAAATGCAAACGGGCTTATTGGTATCTCTGAGGAAGCGCATCAAGATCAGCTTATTTGCTTTGTTTGATGGCACGAAAAGGTCCATCTCCAAAACCTATCAGTTCCGGTCATTTTCATCACAGTACTCTATATACCCAGTGTCGTGTCAATGCACTTACGTCTTTCATACAAACTGCAGTAAATGTTGAGTGTATACTAAGTCTTTTGCGAGCATGTGGGGTACCGAAAATTCCCAGTTGGTCACAAAAGGCGCAAAAGTTGTCGAACATATGGTTCCGATAGTTTCTCCTCAAGTCATACTATTGTAGGTACAATTATAAAAAAATCCCAAGCAACCACGACCCGACCCACCCGCACGTTTACGCGAATAGACAACCCCGCGCCCCAAGATATACTACTGTTGTTCCTACCCTGTTCAAATCTCTAGATCATCCAGTTGGTGACCTGAGCCCAGCTATTTAATTCCGTGCGGACAGCGTTTTTCCATGGCTTATTGGCTGAATTGTATTTGGTGTTTATTCGCATATTTTAGCCTCCATATTTGTAAGACCTGGGGAGAAGTTTTCAAATTCATAGGTTTGTCAACTCTTGTATATTTCGAAACTCCAGTTTTTGTGCCCTTTAAGTGAAACAGCAGCCTAACATGCTTTTTTTTAGTAATCTTAGCAGGACTTCACTGGTGGGTGGGTTATTGCTTTACACGTCCGGCCTCACTTGGGCATGTGTGACAATGGCGATACTTATGTGGAAAACTTAGTTTTTCCCCGGACATTTGAGGAAACAAGGCTAACGGGTTAACCGGTACCATCATCAGGGTTCACGTTTCACATCTTTATTATAAAATGGGTGTTTCTCAAGCCTACTTGGTGGCCATCATGTTCACAACCATTGCGTTTACGTCGCCATCAGTGTCACATTGGACAGTACACACACTGTAATAAGATAAAATCCTCAGCCTCTTGTGATGAAAGTGAAGCCGGCGATAGTTTGTTTCCAAAGAAGAATGTTTTAGTCCTCTGCTTTCTACTTTCTCTCCTTATACCTCCCAGACATCAACGAGTGCAGTCAGGACAATGGAGGCTGTCAACACCAATGTCGAAACGTGGATGGCTCATACAGCTGTGAATGCAATCCAGGATGGCAGCTTGGCAATGATGGGAAAACATGTTACCGTAGGTTTTATTGTTTTATCCCAGGTGAAACCATTGTCCCTATTTCTGTTCCATTGTTTCAAAATCTGACCACGCGTTTGGCAAACGTTATATGGTTGAATTCCGATCAGTTACGGAAAGAATCCGTAAAACTGCTTTAATTGGCAAATCCAGCTTCCATAAAGATGGGTTTTATCATCCCTTTTTTCTTAACTCATTCGTTTACAGGTCAAAAAATAAACGAAGCAGAACGAAACACGGCTTTGTTCGTTTCAGTTATATGATAGGCAGCACGGACCGCAAGTTGGTCTAAATATTGGCACGGACCTCTCTAAAACCGAAAATTTACAAGGGACTCATTCACATTTTACTTAAATGAAATTTCATTATCTTGATTCACAAACTTTTGATGCATGTCACACACCTGTGTGGCACTGAGTTGGAGACAAACGAGACCTCACAGTAAATAGAAATATCATTTACAGCTAAATTACTGCAATTAATTACACCTGGCTCAATCCAATTTTGGTAATGGAATTAACCAACGTCTCAGTGAGGTTAAAACCACGGGAGGCCAGTCGATTATACCCAGAGAACCGAGGGAAAAACAAAGTAAGCGAACCTGAAAAATACCCATTCAGGCGCTCAAACTTTTCAATCCGCATTATCTAATCTAGCTACAAACAGTTTGTTCTACCTGACCTATACGGAACAGAAGCCTACTCAGAGAAATCGGTCTCCTAGAAAGGGACCGTAATTCAGCTGTTTTGGGCTTCTGAAAGCTTCCTGTATTCACGTTCTATCCCTTCTAGCGATATCTAAAAGCTGTACATCCATCGTTAGGCGAGCGTGTCGTCACCACCATAAGGTGGACACCTAACTTATAACGTCTGAGCAGGAGAACATGCCCATTTTGGGGGATGTGATTTGCTGGCTCGATGCCCAAAAGCCCTTGGTAAAGTCCGACTAGGATGTCCAGATGTGTGAATCAGTCGGTTGCTACTTCAAAGCCAACTGCAAGATCTTGTTCCGATGCCTTGAGTAAACAAAACAAGATTCTCAACAGCGAAAATGTCCGGCTGTAGAGGCAGAATAATAAAGGACGCCCAGCGTCCGCTGGTGAATTGACGGTGGTGCACTCGTCTCCCAGGCAGCTTGCCCGGAATTGGAAAACCCGGCACGCAAAAGAATATGAACTATTGATAAGCTCCAGTAAGGGGGCAAGTCAAATCCAATTCTTCTCGGTGTGGACCTACCAGAGAGAGAATTGCGCCCGAACAGGAGGAGGACTGTTAGGGTGACAACCAAGTGCTCTCAAATTCTACAATTCCTACAAACAATTACGAGTGGTTTCCAGATGGTTGAGAAGTTGCTTCTGGAGTCTTTGTGCTTTGTTTATTCATCGTCCCAACTCTCTGAGAAATTCTACCATGTGAGTCAGTTACCAAATATCATAGAAAACTTCACATCACAGTGGTAAAGGTGCATTTTTAAGTCTTTTTTATTGTTGAAAAAACGTGGGTACACGAATTATAAGGCAGTGGTCAACACCCTAATATAAGATGCTCATACTGAGATTGGAAACCTGGCCGTCGAAAAAGAAGTCTACGATGTTAAACACTGAGCTACCCGGATTTAGCTAACCTACTGTGCCATCGCGACAACTAATTTACGTACGATTTTTCCTCAGTCTGATGTAATGATACTACCAAGCTAATTAACCACAGACCCCATCCCCATCATCCTGTTTCACAAGGTGTTCTACTGGAAGTCACAGACCCATGCCAGTTCGGGAATGGTGGATGCACACACATTTGTCTCCGGACAGACTCAAATAGTGCGGAATGCGCCTGTCGGCCGGGCTATGATCTGCAAGCTGACGGACGCACATGCCGAGGTAAGTTGGTTCCGCGCAATAGGCGCGTTCTTGTACACTTATGCGCTCTTTTCTCTTTTTCTATCCCGATAATACTATCTATTCTCCCGAATTCGCTAGATCGTGATGAATGTTTGACCGGAGAGGCAGCCTGTTACGGACCAGCTGTTGTGTGTGTCAACGAAATTGGGAGCTACCGCTGTGAATGCCAAGCTGGGTTCAGACTCTCCGCTGATGGTCACTCCTGTCAGGGTATGTCCAATTTATTGCTAAACCTTAACCCATACAAATGATCGCCTGCCGAGTGTCTAATTTGAACCGTCACTGTAGTTAAGTTAACCAATTATTCACACACGAAATTCATATTCACCGGCTCCATGAGTTCAGTTCTCAACTCACTCGGGAAAATTGAACTACTGTGTGTTTCAACTCCCTCAACTACTCAACTAAAACCGTGGGTTTATGATGTTGTGGAATACTGGTAGTTCGGATGGGCTTATCGGTTGGCGGCTCAGAAACATGAACCGTGAAATCCTGAGTAAAACGGTTGACTATCCCGTTTGACGCGGCAGTGCTTTATAAGTCTCTGTGCACTCGATGGATTGCGTTACAACTGTGGACCGGAAGAATGCTATATATGAATGATTTAAATGGCTATTTCAGCACACTGTCATCAAACAACAAATAACCTGCTCAGAAAGTAAAGTATCTCAGAAGTCGCATGGGTCTTCCGCCTGAGCAGTTGTCACTCACGGAGCCAGCCAACACGTGGCCACGTGATATGAAACGCACGATTGTGGGATGAGTGGTACCACATCTTGTCTAAGTGCGACTTAGTCACACTGCTAATCGTCCACCCAGTGCCGAAAGGTCTGGTCTTCAACTATTAGCAAGGAGGTTATGGGTTCGAATCTCCAAAGAGCTTCGTAAACTGCAAAATAGTGAATTCCCGATGAAAATTTCATTGTTCTTATATAACTAAAAGTTATGCTTGAAACTCGGCCGGGATTTGATACCTGGTCCTTGATTTAATACGCATTTGGATGCTATCCAACCAAAGCAACAAGCAAATGACACGAGATCATTAGATTTCTACACAGACATTAGGATAAGCTCGCCTTTTAGTGTGAATATCCCACGGATATTCACAAGTATCCAGGTGGTAGACAAAACTGGACGAAACTCTCCAAATTAAACCTAGTAAAATCCTGCTGCTTGTGGATTCGTCCACATTCCTTCGCTCATCCAGATTACCCTCTAAAGTGTAAGGGAGTCGTGTTGTGGATTGGTTTGAGGGATCTTCAGGTAGGATAGAAACGCATGAACATTTAGGGACTACGCCAATCTGATAAGTCCAAACAAGATCCAACTGGTCGTAGATTTTTAGTAAATTTTCAACAACCTCCTAACACTGCTTACGGCAGAGCGTGTGGTCTTGGGTAACGCGATATTGCCGCATTATTCCGTGCTTTTGTTTTGTACGCTTCTTAAACTTTGATTGTGGGAATGTCCCTTGAATGACATGCGCCGTTACTATACTCGGTCTCTCTACTTCCTCTTTTACGAATTGGTCCTTCTCCGCCTCCTCACCCCGTTGCCAGTAACATCTCCTTAGGACCATTCCTAGGAACTGGAGATCCGTTCGCCGCCCATTGCCACTGGCTGCAATGTCCACGTTTAACTCGGGCACCACGGCCGAAACACTTTGAAATCATTCTTCAAAACTCAATGCTCGGGTCATCTGTTAGACTCTAATGACCACTATGTGAAACAAGCCGGACAACAGAATGCTCTTGCATGCACGCTGGGCTCGCTTTCTGTTGTGTGTGCTGTCTTTCTGAAGCGCGAATTCTAAACCGATCTCCCCGTTGGTTTCCCCTCGCTTCCGATAGCCCACGCCTGGTGATCCAGAATCCACTGTGGCTGTCTCTGTTCCACCAGACTGGAAGGTTTCTAGTTGAATGATAGCCCGTTGATCGTCGCCTCTATGCCATTTTTTTGGCAACGTGCCGATAATCACCGCCTGTTGCTCGTATCTGTTTACGCCCCGACAGACTGCAGTTCTACTACTCTCGACTCACTGCGGTGGACTAATAACTCGGGTATTGTTGTGGTTGTTGCGGATATGAATGCGCAAGTTGGTAGATTTGACAATATTGGGGCTCAGTTGGGTGGTCATCTTGGACTGGACTCGAAACGCAAAAAAAAGGCGGACGCCTGCCCACAGACTGTTTCTTAGCTGTAATAACTTCCGAAACAACCGAGACTGCTTAGCAAAATGGCTCACCCCGCATTAAAGTCAACCTCTAACACAGATAGACCACATCGCCGTTTGCTATATATGGTATGTGTCAGTTAGCAATTGTCGCTCGTTCTGGAGCTCGTATGTGGATTGTGGCCACACACTTGCCCGTCGCTGCTTTTGGTTGCGATTTTCAGGGATGCGCAAGCTGCGCACACTTCGTTTGGTCATTCAGAACCACTCGGATCACTACATAAGGCAAACCTACTGAAAGCACCCAATAACGACCCTTTCGGACAAGACATCTTCTGAAGCTGACACTTACTGGGAAGTATTTTCCACTACCCTGTAAAGTGCTAGGCGCTCTGATTGTAGAATGACGCAACCAACCAGATCTAAACAGCGGATTTTGAGCGATACTCTAAAATTGCTCGAAGTCCGGACACATATTCCTCGTGGTCGACAGTGCAATACAACTCGATGAACTGTCGGGCGTCCGGTGGATGAAAGCATCTGCGCGGACCAAGAAGCCTGATTGGTCCAGAAAGCTGAGTCGATGAAAGAAGCGAGAAATTCTGAAAATTTGCGCAAACAGATCCAGCTGATGGGCGTAATAATTCCAAAGATGTATCTGGTGAGCTAGAAAGTCACAGATAACAACGGCTGGCTTACCTGAAAAAAAAAGAATGCCTGAATCGCTGGATTGAACGCTGCCCATAACAATTCGATTGACCCTCTGTAGTCGTTCAGTCAAGTTCACCTGGACAGCTAACGTGGAACTCCCGATGGCTTCTCGACCTCAAGCCAAACCTACCTGCTGGTCCTGAAAACTCCCACAGGCTCTGCTTGAAAACGGAGCTGAAATTCGCAGTTGGTTCTCGCCTAACTTATTTGCCTGGATCTGGGCGAAATGGACCGTTCCAACCATCCGAGGTGAGGCTTTAGTAGTGCCCAATTTCAAAAGCAGTGCCCATAGGTCGTCTGAACCACACAGGAATTAGATTGGTCCCCCTTGTAACCAGAGTCTGCGTAGCCTAAATCGTCTTTCAAAGGTACGTAAAGTCGAAACCCGAGAACAGCAAGCGGGATTCCGACCAGGAAGGGGCCATGCGAACTACAGCTCCATCAGGTATGAGAACAACGAAATCCGTATACGCGCCTCACAGAATTGATGCTTCTTCACTGCAAGAGAATGCTGGGTTCTGTCGACCGGTTAGTACTTAAAACGCTTACTCAATAGCGTATGTTCCGGAGGTTCGTGATTATTACGCTCTGTTCGTACCCACATACTTGTAGACACAAGAAAAGCTGCCAAAGGTCGTCCAGCCATTCAGCATGTCCTCCGCACCTACAAGGTGCACTGCCATACTGCAGGACGTGCAGCCTTTGAACATGCTTTGAAGATTTCAAGCATTAGGACACGTACCTCGGAAGTTGCAATTGCTCTGACGGCATGCGACAGACGAATTCAACGCACGAATTTTCAGATTTATGTTTGCCAAAGTGCGCTACTTGGGGTATCAGAATGACTTTTCAATGGGTCTCACAGGACGCGTGTATCAGACTAAAGTTTGAGCTGCATTATCGTGTGATCACAAGACATGGCCATTTCTGACACAGAATATGGGATATCTTCAGGTTTCGACCACCAGTGACTCAGAAATATAGTGGGAATTGCCTGGAAACGCAGCGAATTTGGAATAAGGTGGTCGGGAAATGGGTAGTTTGTGGAACTGAACGTGCTTCGCTCAATGAATAAATTCATCTCTGCAAGCCAATCTGGCCGGGCTACGTATTACTCATGAGTGTACTGACTGAGTGCTGAAGATGTAAGTACCTCGGATGTTTGTGGTAGGCAAGGCCTAGATCCCCCTTCCTGTCCCATATTTAGCCTTCTTCCTATCAGAATGCCCTACTCAAATGGGCATCATGACTGGCATTGCTGCGATATGCGCTGAAAGAATCAGGGTGATGCGTGTGGCCAGCGCCTTGAGAAACACTTCATTCTTTTTTACTAACCGGTGGCTCGCGACTGGTCTCAGCATGTCTTCTCCTATGTCGGTATCAGCTTTCCTGGCTCGGATCCGGCTCCGTGTAAACTGCGGCAACACCAATGTGTTCAACCATTTTTGATGGACGGAGTAGCTTCAAATGCCACCTGACCAAGTCTGAAGTCATTCGAAATCAGGCTCTCTTAACTGCTGTCGGAACGCACCTTACGCTGGTCATCCCTGGCAAAAGGCTGATTTCATTTTTTGTCAGCTCTTGAAATTTCACGCCATGTGCGTCAATCTCAACAAAGACAAAACTGTTTGTATTTGCTTCCCCCATCTGTGTGTTCGGTAAATGTAAACACCATTTTGGTTAAATGTGTTTCGTCTACAGGCGTCTGCAGAGATTCCCGTCAGAATATCCATTGTGTACCCAAGACGTGGCCTTGGGATCATTGTGATCAAGTCTACAATTTCTGCCTGATTTCGTGTCCGGGTGGCGTTTTCTTCCCTTTTTTGAGATTCTGTGTCTTGTGGTTACATCTTTGGGACTGAAAGCGCTGTCTAGAATTGACAACCTCCGTACTGTCGCTCGACAAGTTCAACACCATCCACTAGGCTGAAGTTAACTGGTCCTTGCACAACATGCCTTCCGGGTAGCTGCATTGCTACTGTACCCTTAGTGATTCCGAATGCAATGGGACAATGTGTGCTACGCTTATTAACTATTCAACGTGGACGAATTAGGATTTGGAAGAGAAAAGTCTTGTAGAATACCATGGCAACATCATCTCAGACCACAGGACTTCATCCATTTTTACCCGTTCGCCGGATACTAAGCTGTGCACTATTCCAGCAGTGTGTGGATAACTTAATCTTAATGGTTTATATTACCTAAACCAAAGTTTTTTTTAATCATATTCTTCTTTTTATTGGGCAAAAGCGAGCATGTCGGACATTCTCCGTAGAGGCAGCAGTAACAACAGGTTATTGCAGTACAGGACACAGCTAACAAGAGAACATCCTCTATGAACTGTGGTGCGGTTTCTTATCCTAATACTTCCCAGTTTGTACTTCTTCCTGTGTGTCCTCGGCCAGAGCTTGTGTCCCCAAGTCGCCATCTGATTGGACTGATCTAATGACACTTCTTTCACCTGCTCCTCCCCCCCCACCTTCATTTTGCCCCGAAAACATCTAAGTTACGTGCTATTATTGAGCCCTGTTCAAGCTACACCAAGAAGCTACGGGAAATTTTGCAGCTAGAGTAGGTGATGACTGATGCACACGGAGATAGGTGAATGCAGTGAATGGCTGGAATTGCTAGAAAAATTAAGCAATAGTACCGCATGATTAGCTCGGCAGTTTAACGACTGAAAAGTCAGGTTGGTCCTGTACTTCAGACGGATAACATTCACATTTTACTCCAAATGACTTTTACTAATTGCGTTTCAGGTCGCTTCTGGTTTCCCTACTTAATCATCATTTTCTTGTAGACATTGATGAATGCTTGAACTATAATGGTGGTTGTCAGCACAAGTGTGTCAATACTCCGGGAAGCTTCCAGTGTCTTTGTAACCTTGGTGACGAGCTCAATCCAGATGGTTTAACATGTTCACGTGAGTTATGTTCACCTCATATGCTTCAAACTCTAATCATTTTGTTTGTTTTGGCTTGGTGCATCATAATCAAACATTATGCAGAAACAGCTTCTTCCGAAAAACAACTGAATAGGTTTGGAGCTGTTGAGCTTCCGATTTTCTGTTATCCACCTGCTAGTGGCGACTCTAGATTTATCAAACTACAGCTCAGGACAAGCTCATTAACACTGCCCAAAAACACATTCAACGGTACAGCATCTACGAACACTGAATGCCCTCAACCATATTTTACCCAAACGGAAAAAACCATGACCGGTATAGCTTGATGCTATGGCTTGTGCCATAGCATCTCCTGAATGGAGACATATGCAAGCGATCAGATGTTGTTGGATTTGACAATGAAGTATTTCGAAAGGGGAACAGGGCACAATCGATCGTACTTGAAGTACACACTATCAAAACCACCCTAAGACGTACAAAAGACTACTTGGTCTTACGCGATTGACTAAATTAAAGATCACTCACATTGAAGCATTTTCCCGGCTGTCAATACAGTTTCCGTTTTCTGTTCCACTAAGTTTCAGTGTTCCTTCTAAAATTGCAGTGGTTTGAAGCAACACTATAAATAGTACAATTCATGCTCTGAATGGTCTAAAGAATTTATTCAGTGAAAAGTTCAGTAACGAAAAATGTCGGTCGTAAGTCGTATCAGAAATTTGGGTTTGCGAGGAGTTTTGTTTGATAGAGCGACCATTGCAGACATTACATTCCCCTCCATCGGCCATTATCGACCAACCTTGAAATTCTTGCACAACATTACTCAGCTGTAGTTCTGCAGGCCACTACGTGAAGAAGAGAACCAATATGTCGCATTTTCTTTCGACCAGACGTATATCACAAAAAGTGATCACGGAAGCTTGTAGCATAGTCAGTTGAATTAATCCTGTCTAGGCTACATGTAGAAATTTCGTGCTTATCCGTTTGTTCATGGTCGTTCCATAGTAGTCAGATTATTGCTGAATGACTGATCTAGGTCCCTTGGGAATTGCAGTACACTGAAAATAAACATGGTGGATGTTTTCGGAAAAGTTTTGGAAACAATCGGTAGATTTATTGCTGGGCAACGTTTCGCTTTTGACACAAAAGCTTCGTCAGGCCAAATGACTAGGATACGAGGTTGGTCGAGATTTAAGGCGGAAGGTGAACCAATCAGCTAAGTTTTAAACTACTCATCAGTACACCCAAAGTTCGTGTACGCCAGTATTGTGTCATCAATGTTTAGTCGGGTCAGAGCGCTATGCACAGAAGAGGTCGACCGAACAGCAGCTCAAATCGAGATTACCAAAAGACTTTGGGAAATAGGATACCAAGTGAGTTTGACTAGGTGGCAGTTAAAAAGGATATTGACTCCAGTATCGTGTAAGGAATAGATCGATACAGCAGTCATTCTTTATAAAGCAGGAACATCGGAGGTTATTCGAAGAATGCTGGACATAGCCAACATTTGGGTAGCATTCCGGGAGGGAAAAACGTTATGCTCAGATTTGATGCAGTTGAAGGATCCCCTCCCGGTTGAGAGGACTAGGGACTGCGTGTGTAAATTTAACTGCAACGACTGCACTAAGGTTTACATGGGACAAACTACCATGGTATTGCACACCAGAATTGGTAAACATAAAAGTAGGATAGACAAACCACTGGGGAATGCTGATGAACACAAAGCACTGGTCAAAGACTCAGCGATGGCGGTCCATGCGTCAGCCACTACTGTGATTCACACCACAGTGGCTGATGGCCGATGCGATGGAAATCATCAAACCCCAGTGCTTGAAAAGAATGGAGGTTACAGACTGGCGAGCGCACAGAGAGCAGTCTTAGATAAGCGGAGTTGACACGTGACGGTGTGGGGTTGTCAGTATACGTAGAATCATTAAAAAAGGGGGGTGGAAATCCCAAATCGGCCAAAGTTCACAGAATCCCTCTCCCTTACACAACTACCGTAGCACTAGCTCATCCACACAGACGGACAAAAAGTATAAACGAAATTCAACAGGAATCTTCACGTGAAGCGAGCCGGAAGAACTAGACCCTAAGCTGGACCAAAATCCATGTAAGATCGCTATCAGTCTTAACACTTGCTAACTCACCCTGATAAACAAAATCCCTCAGAAGACACCTAACACTGACTGAGCCTGGCTTAACAACAACAAATCTACGCACTGTTTCCCCAACTTTTTCGAAAACGATGACTTCCCAACTGATTGAACATACTTGCGCTGGAAGTTAGTTGTTGAAACTTTAGGAACTTCTTCCCACGATTTATGCAGTCATCGTCTCGCGGCTTACACTAATTTTGCATTTTGCTCACACTACTCGCAAATTTTTTAGTAAGAAAATATGAAGAAAGAGTTTCAGCCTTTCGTGTAACATAATTTGGCTGTTCGTATGCCCCTCAAATGCAAGTTGCAAGTTGGGCGAAAAGCATATTAAAATGTTGCACAAAATAAACCTTAAAAAATTTCCAAACGAGTATCCCGCGACACTCCTGTTATTGGACCATTCCTAGGGTTGGACGATTGCTGGTAAAAGATATGATGTCAGCGTCAAAGGTTTTGAAATGGATAATATGCATAAAAGACCGTCTATTTTGTCTCCAAAAGAGCCATTAAAACGCTCTAACCCGGTTTATGCGTAAGTTGTGCGTGCTAACCTAGGTGACAAACCCATGCCCTTTTCTCTTCTTGGACATTTTATTACTGACCGACACTGTAGCAGGAAATTTTGAACGGAGCCTCGACCCTGTTTTTTGTCCTACATAACAAGAGTAACCGAACCAAGCTGATTCCGCCAGCATTGAGTGACTTCCTCCCTAACCCTCAGTTGCAATCGACCTCGGAAAAGTTTCAAAACCTGCTACAATGTGTCTTCCTCCATAACAAGGACCGATTTTGATAGCCTATATTGTCTACACAACTTGTTACCACGCTATAATGCAAAACGGCTTTTACTCGCAGGGTCCACAAAATACGTCCGAGACGAAGGGTTCGATACGTCCCAAGCGATTGTCATAGGTTCACCGGGACAGGGTCGGCGACAAATAAACACCAATACTCGTGTTCAGGAGAGTGGTGTTCAAGTTTTCACGAGGAAACGTATTCCAGTAGACTCAAGTAAGATTTCGCTTTGATTTTGCACAAACTTCAGTTAGAATGCTTTTGACAGTCATATAATGGCTTTATTTTGTTTAGAATCGCATATCTAGTCACTTTAATAATGCGTCACATTTGAGCTGTTTAATTAATTGTTGGTTGCTTTGCATCCTGCAACTTTCACTTGTTCACTCGCGGCTACAGACCTAGAGTCCTAAAAGAGTCTGTATCTTGTGCAAGCTCTTTTTAATATGGCACACGACGTCCCAATTCACCATTACATGTGTAACTGTGACACATGCTGAAGTACAACAAGAAGACGGATTGTAAGATGCAAACATTTCGAATTACTTCCATTGGTCGCAGACGTAAAGCACTCTACATTTGTGAGTAACAAGCGTAAAATAACAATGACTGAACATGGAACGTCACGTGAGATATTACGGTGAAAGCTGAGTGGAGATCAGCTCCAGAGTAAGCAGATGGCCTAAATCAATGTTTTGTGCAAATGGTGGTGGTTGCTGTGTTTTTATTAACACTGCTTCATAATGAAGTAACAACTCTGGGTCTTGGTTACACAGCATAATCTTGAATGTTTGAGAGGGATCAACTTTATGACGCAATCGATAAGCCCCAGTTATTTGTGTTGCTAACGCGCTGCATGGTGACAACCTTTGTTAAATGTTCGGATACCCACTGGGAGAGACATCCCGGCCCGTTCTGCCTGTGTATGGTTCATTGCAACTGCAAGTGCGTCGACAGATAACATGCGCAGTATAATGAATTGGCAAACTCTTGGACTTTGTGTAAAACAACAGTCTATTGGTTGTAGACACCAGTTTCAACTCAGCAGCCGAAGGCGTGCAATTACCCACAGACCTCAGGGTTCGCTTTACCTTGTTAGCAATGTGGTCGTCATCAGGCGGCGAGCATTGTGGGACCTCATTTTTGGAGCAGTGCTAATCATGTAAGAGGGTGTGTTAAAGATTGGTAAAGTTGTCCGAGTATCTGTTTTCGGTCAGCTTCTTTTTCAATGTTTCCATTTCATCCACTTGGTCTGCATCAACTATGTATTTCCCTCAGTGAACTGCTTTTACTAGGCTTCCCTTGTACGCAATAGACGAGAAACCATTGAAGTTTAGGTATTGGTCACTCCAGCTGGCTTTACAGTAGACCGGGCGTCACAAGGTCCGATTCGGACATCTAGGAACGCTAAACTTCCATTCGATTCAACCTCATTTAACAATGACAAATTCATAAAAACATTAGTAATGATATCAAAAAATAAAATTGAAATCAGGCATAGAAGTAAAAACCAAAATATCAGTAGCTTGTAAAAAAGTGAAGATTTTAGTCAAGACCAATGGAAATTAATTTCTGGAAATCTGCTGGTAAACTGTCAGGTGTCCAGCAAAGCTCACAGGAGTCTTTCAAACAAACGGAGATTTGAATTTTCCAAACGGGATAGAGAATGCCTACTAGCCCGTTATGAAAGGCTGAATGTTGCACATTTAAAACCAGTCTCAAAACACGTTTGATCCGTGGGTTTTCGGCAAGCCTCATTCGTACTGTTTGGTCCCATGGGTCTGAAGTGTTCGTACTGTAGTTCTGAGATGAGACCATGCAGTTTAAGTAACACAAGGGCATATGCTTACCATGGAGCTGAACACGCTACAATCCCTTCTACAAGACCACGCAAAAAGTTCAATGTCCAAGCTTTATTACAATGCCTGTTGCCCATAGATGTAGGACGCCTCACTCTGTGACTGGTGATGGTATTTCGAAATGTTAATATCTCGCAATCTGTGTCTTCTCGCTGTTTTGGTCAAATGAATTTACTGGACCCAGTTTTTCAAAGCTATTTTCTTTTGGATAAATATGTTACTATCTGCAGACTTGGAAGGGGTGTGTCCTCAAGTTTCACGTCATGTCAGATCAACATCGACTAAATGAAGAGGTCAAGTATTATGCGGATACATATGAAAAATTGTTGAATGTGCTAGCATTTGAAAACAATTGCAACAGTATTTTTCCCATCTAGAATGACCACCTAAAGAAGCCAACCAAAGGTGCTCTTTTATGAAATGGTCTCTTCTGGAATAGGGTTTTATTATTGAATTTCGATTCATGGGTAGACCAAAATAGTGTCTTTTATTCAGGAGGGATAACTGTAAGATCCTTATCATGCACAGGTTTCTATATACTACGACACAAGGACAGTTGACAGTGGGGGTGATAGACAAGAGGATTTGGAGAGGTTCTCTGTCGACGAACTACTGCCTCCAAAAATAAGTATTCCACTCAATAATCATTTTTGGTTCACAGAGTTGGTCGGTACACCGGGTAACTATTCTGGGGGCACAGCTCATTCATTCTGTGTTTCCAGTGCTCAGCAACATTTTCCGTAGTAAAGTCACCAAGACATCTTCACCGCTCCTCTTGTCTAGACGTTGACGAGAATAGCCGACTTATTGGATGCGTAGGAAGCTCATGAGCACTTAACTCTGTTAGGGATCGACTGGCAGGTACGTCTTCCTCATGTAACTGTTTACTCATGGATAGTTGCGAGATTTGTCGTCTGTGTTCACCCTCACCTGTGCAGAAGCGACAGTTCAGATAGTGCACTGCTTGTCTCGCACGTCAAATGTCCAGTCAAATGCATTGCCGATGAGTTCTAATGACAACGAAACTAGAGTGTTGTGCTTCCATGCACAGTTGTAGGCCAATCAGCATGACGGTGATGTGAACACAACACTGATTGTTTGCCTGTCTGTGCACTGGCTGCACAGTTAAGGTTGATTTTGTCGGGATTTTCGGATCACAGACCAGAAACTCGTCTAATAAGTCCCACGTACACCATGTTATATGTAACCTTGCTGAGAATTTGGTTGATTCTGCCTTAGCTGTATGGCAAAATTTAGGCGATCCGCTTTTCGAAAGCTAGATATAACCTGGATCCTGTGTTCGACGGTAATGATTTAAACTCCCTTTCTCAGGGAATTATTCATATTGTATAGTATTCTTCAAAACGAGATGAAAACTTGGCTTTTTTTGACAGCTGTCCTTTTAATGAGGTTGAACGTTACGAAACATTACATTAGCCCTCAGCGAGGATAGGACTCCCTCCAGAGAGAACTACCTCGTAAGTTTAACGTAGCAAAGGAAGGTAATCCGTGCTGATTTGGTTTCCGAACTGTTTGCACTTATGGGGCGATATGAATTATTTCATAAAGTGCTTAACTTGGTAGTTTTTTATTTCGTACCACGAGAGTCAGAAGAGTTCTACAGGTCGTCTTGAATGAAAGCAGCCATTGGTTTGTTTGAATACACTTGGTATTTGCCTTGTGTGTCTAAGCTGACCACATTTTTGCGTTCAAATCTGCATCTTTCAGTGATGATGAACGACGAGCCTCAGTCAACTGCCTCAGTGTTAAAACGTTGGTCCCGCTCCCCCATTTTGATCGTTGTCTTTGTGTGTTCATGATTTGGCGTCAAGTTGTTCATCGGTTTGTTAGAATGTCGGTGTTATGCGACTTTAGTTGCTTGCCCAGTGTATGTTGTAAAACAGGAATAATATTACTGTAGTTTATTTACCTTCCCTTGATCATTCGGTTTAAATTTTTCGTCGCTACCAAGATGGACTTCCCTGTCCAGCTGGCAGGTTTGGAGACGACTGCCAACTCACCTGTTCGCATTGTGAAAATGGTGGACGATGTAACCGTGATTTGACTGGCTGTGACTGTCCTTCCGGCTATCACGGACTCACCTGTCATGATATGTGCGCACCGGTAAGTACAGCAAAGAATCCACTATAGTGCACACTTAAAATGGTCCCACTGGGATATCCGAAAGACAAAAAATACCTATTTTGTCCGAAAAATTTGAAATTCAGGCAGATGAAAGCAACTCGATTCTTTGGATCGGAGCGTCAAATCATCCGTAATACGGTAATAATCAGTAGAATATGCAGTCCGCCATTCCGTAGACCTCTGAGTAATTATCAGTTGACTGATGTATCTGTCATGATGTAACACGAAACTCCCACTTAAAATTTACCACGTCAAGCTTCAGATCAATTCGTATCAGTGATTTGTTCAGTTAGAGCCTTCTACAAAAATTCCAAACTGTCAATTTGGTGACAAAGTGCCAGGCCTCTAGAACTGTCATCCCTCACTACAACGGCTCCCTCGGTAGAGAAAATTACTGCACAGTGTTGTACTCTCACCTGACCACTTATCGTTTCTAAGAGCCACTCCCAATGGTAATTTCTCGCTTACCATCTAACTGAAATGAACATAACTACGACCAATTTACTTGACTGTGCTGCTGTTTTGTTTGATTTATGTTAGCCGAATTTTTGATATTTGTGTGTGGATAGGACAGCCTACTGCACTCATAACATTCAAGTGGGATACACAATTAGCGCATAGGCTGATGGACCAGGAGGAACAAACCGTTATTAGAACTTCCTCTTAGCACCCTAACCACGGTAATTTCGATGGAATGGGCAGATATCTAATGAATATGATAAACGAACTTCAAACCAGAGGGCATTTGCTAAACTCTTCCCCCATTACCACCAATAGAATGCAAGTAATACAATGTAAATACAATGTGACACAAGTAAGAGATGTGTCGGTCACCTGTGATTTCAGAAATCTTAACAGTTAAGGCATGCTTCCTTTGTTCTTTGGGCAAATACTTGCTCAGATAGCTCAAGAGTTCTGAGTCAGTTGAGCCAAAAATTGTGAATTTAATTTCTGTATCTTAAGCGATGAAAATAGCACGTCATATTTTGTCTCCTCTATCGCTGTATACCCGTCGCATGCTTTTGCATTATTATTCCGATGATTTTCATACCATAAGTAAAAGTCCAGGCTTGAGAACTTTTGCAAAGTCATCAAAAACATTTCTAGTTTTGCCCATGTTCCTCTATATTGAGGCGATGTTTTGGAGGTAAATTTCTCGACATTAAATCCTTTGTACGATATTTTTACTCTCTGTTGACAATTATGGCAAGGGACTTATGTTCTACAGGTGCTCACCAAGTTTACTACCGATTTGCTCAATATGGCATCTAGGTTGATAAGATTTTCCCTTAAGTAATATTATTTCGCAAGCCTTCACTCTTTCTTCTGAGTGGCTCATCTGTTATGTATGGCTGATGGGACACGTCAGTCGGCGTTTTCAATTCTTTTTGAACCTCTGTTCAAATCACCCCATTCTTTGGAATTTCGAGCTCACTTACTGTCTCGGAGTACAACTGCTTGACGATCCGTCAGGTCAATGGTCTCTGAAATTGATACGGCTTTATCACGGCCCTGTTAGCATACAAAACTAAGTTAACGCTAGGTTTGCGCATCACAAATGTGTGTCGCTAATTTGGCTAGTCCAACTCGCGGAAAACGGCTTTCCAAAAATTCTAATGACCAAATTAGAATTTATTGGTTTTTAAGCCAATGAAAGGGAAGAACAGCAAAGTAGAAGTTTTACCCATTCCACTGATGCTTGTCCGGGGAAAACCTAGTTAAAAAAATTACTTGTGTTGTAATCGTTGTGCTGTGTGACAAAACCTCCCCAAAGATGTAATCTATGCTACCCTGCTACTGGAGAGGAACTATGCTGAAAGTCAATAAAACTATTCCACAACTCACTCAAATATTTTGAGCAAGCGTTTGGATCCCCTTGTCCCGTTTATCGATGTTTGGCTACAGACGCTTGTCATGATCATAGAATCACCATGCTTGGTCTTTGGTTTTGAGCAGACGAATAATGTGATCGGAAATTTGGAGACTGATTTACCCCAACTATTTTCTCTAGGAGGATAGAAACTCTTTCCTTGAATGTATTAGGAATAAAGGGCGTAGAGTGATTAATTGATTGCTCATTTGGTTCCCTAATTTTGCAGAATCGATGGGGTTTCGGATGCCGCGAACTATGTGATTGTATGGAGGGTATCCCGTGTGATCCAAACTCTGGCATCTGTAAGTGTCCTGTTGGGCGCCACGGTGACAAATGCGAGATCGCAGGTTGTCAACCCGGATACTGGGGCAGGGACTGTGACCGAATGTGCCCGGATCACTGTGCTACCAATCAATGCGAACGAGACACCGGCCAGTGCACGTGTGCCCCGGGGACCTATGGAGCTCAGTGTCATCTAAGTTGTCCCGAGGGAACTTGGGGTGAAATGTGCCAAAAATCCTGTAGTAAAGAATGTACAGGAGGGAAAACCAGAGGGTGCCACCCACAGGTAAGTGTCTACTTACTACAAGAAAATAAACGTCAACATTAAATTTCAAGCCATTTCTGAAGATTGGATGGAGATTAACGTATAGGTTGTTGTCGGATCTGTAGAATCCGCGTTGCAATCACTCTCGTTCGAATAGTCCTCCTCCTGTCCAGGTGCACACCTGGTGAATGCACATCAAAGAGGGAAGCCACTGAACCCGAGTTTCACTCTCATTAGGGTTCATTAGCAGCACATATCCCTGGCCGTACTGGGGTTCAAATTCCGGACATCCGACACGTGAGGCAAAAGTGTTACGACTACTCTACTGGCGCAAGCCAGGCGCGTACCTGAACCGTCATGCGAATGTGTTCACGCTTGTGATGTGTGTGAAGGTGAACGGTGTGAATGATTTATCCAACGCCCTGAAAGACGACCGAGTAACTGTTCTGCTTGTTTCTATCGGTTGACCCGCCCGTCGGGACTTCCCAGTCAGGTTGCGCCACTGACGACTGAAACCTGCTGGACGACTCTGGATAGGTCATGTGCATTCTACCTGCGCTGGTAGAGTAATGGTAACAAACTTGCATCGTAAGTGAAATCTCTGGGCATGCTGATGAGCTCTGGTAAGGGCGAAACCTGAATCCAGAGGTTCCCCTTTTTGTTGTGAGTACACGCTAGGAGAGTGTTCAAACGAGAACGTTCTGAATATGAATTCTATTCATGCGTACTTTGGCAACCAGTATGAGTTCACCAGAAAATGTCACGATAATTTAAGCACACCTGCAAATCACGACGGCTTTTAGCTACTGCATGTCATCTGACAAAGTATCTGGCCGTTCTAAAACGATAAAACATTATGACGTAATTAATGGTAATATTTTTAGGTTTTAAGTATCACTCAACAGACCACTTTCCAAATTAGTGTGCTACAGAAACGGTTGTACAAAGAACTCTATTCAAATCCAATGCTGGTTCAAGGTAAACTCCATAGGGTGCTACTGGTGGCAGAGCACCGCACGACGATCTGGGAGCGTACCAATTTAGAAAACCTACGCCCAAGCTTAAAAAATTGTTAGTGTGTTAGTGTGAGCATGGCGTAAAGCTTCCGGTCTTACCAGGAATCATTATTTCGAAAAATATGTCTTTAACTTTAATTACAAACAGTCCTAGCGAAAAATACACTAGAAAGCGTCAAAATCAAGTAAAATTCACTCGTTTCTTTATCTTTCTTTGTTGCAGACTGGTCAGTGCATTTGTCAGCCCGGTTACCGACCACCAGAGTGTATACTGCCATGTCCCCGTGGATACTTTGGGATGGATTGTAGACAGACTTGTTTCGAGTGTACGGGGGGATGTGATCCCGTCAGTGGGAAATGTACTATTCAGTGCCCACCCGGAAAACAAGGACCACGATGTGAACAGGGTAGGTATCAGGCTAAATTTTCGAGGTATTATCTCATATTATCGCAGATTCCCTGTGTTCTCATCATAATACTTCTTCACCTATATGTTCCGCAGATTGTGACGAAGGCTACTGGGGCACTCATTGTACCAAACGATGCCAATGTGGGATCGATTCGAACGGACGGCCTGTCGCATGTAACCCACAAACCGGCGAATGTATCTGTAAAGCCGGTTATCGGGGTGCAAGGTGTGAGATTCGTAAGTGATGTGTTTCCTATACTAACAAGCCATGTTAGCCATGTTGCATAAAAATCATCTGGAGGTCTGGTACACAACAAAATTATAGAAAAGTTTTCCTAAACTTCTTGAAAGTTCAGCAATCCCCGTGTGCCTTTTAATAAATCATGCTGTAGGAAAGTTTATGAGTGCAACCCTGTAGCGAGATAGAAACGGTTTTCATGAATTATGAAACAGTTAACGGAGAACGGTTGTCACTGCTTTGCGCACCTTGTAGAAGGGTAAAAGTTGCATTCGACTGATGTTTCCAGCTGTGTCGTCGGAGATGTTGCGACTTAATTTTGAACCGATAACTTAAGAACTTGTGACCGCTGGACAAATGACCAACAACTTTC
Source organism: Opisthorchis felineus (assembly GCA_004794785.1). NCBI lineage: Eukaryota > Metazoa > Platyhelminthes > Trematoda > Opisthorchiida > Opisthorchiidae > Opisthorchis > Opisthorchis felineus. The sequence goes on along the minus strand of SJOL01006424.1, from coordinate 401,825 downwards.
AAAAGAACCAATAGCCATGTTCAGTCTTTTTAACTCACCAATTCAAAACACCGGATTCCATTCGGAAGTTGTTACTCACAATACAACTGGACGCTAATTCAGGAAACGTTGGTTCTTCGTGGTCAAATAACTACAATTCGTAAATGCCCATTATTCTGCTAAGGTTATGTAGCTCCCTGAAGTCACGCAGGCCAGAAGAAATTTCAGCCGACTGCAAAATCCCACAGGTTTTCGTCGGTACAAAACAACTCCGTCTTTGTTTGTCCACCTATCTGTCAGAGACTACGACAGGGTGTTGAACTGATCTGTCTAATCGAGAAGGAAGTCTAATTGCGAGATAATCACACTGCTGATCAGTCGCTCGAGGCCAAACTTCTAAGTGTTCAACCACAGGCCAGAAGGATCACAAACTCTCTAGGTTTCGTGAGATGAGTTGTGCCGATGATTCCCAACGAGGATGAAACAGCTGTAGAGTACTTCTCAGCTTTTCAACATAGATTGGCTCCACTGACATGATATAGAGTAATGGAACTTCCGAATTGCTCCGAGTATTCGCTACGCAATTCAGCGCATCTGGCAAATAATGTGCCAACCAACCACAGTGCCCCCAAATTTTGTCCACGTACCCGGAAACATTCGGATACGATATGGAGCTGTTCACTTGGCAGCAAATAACTAGTGGACTTCAGATATCTAAGGGACCGAATAAGCAAAACAAAATACTGTGCGAGTGATTGATGACATTTAGCTGCCAAAGCTGGACAATTTCTGTCGGCTGACGGAACCACCGTGGTAGTTGGTGCGAATAAATAGGCTAGACAAACCGGACGGGTACAGCACTTGTTGATTAAAATTCCTAATGTCAGTTGGTTTAAAAACACTTGGTTACTAACTGAGAAGGCGTCGTGCCGTAGACAGGATGCTGCTAGCTTAGGATCGATACAGGAGAGTCATGCAACACACATGCTGGAGGGGCTTTTTTCCATTCTGAATCAGATTCTAACGACAGATGAATGCTAGTCCAAGCGAACCTAAGAAGAACTCCAGTAGGTGGATTTCCCACATTAACTTCGAATTCCTCATAAAATGAGTGTGTGTGCGGATCACGGTAGAGTAGCGTGCGCTGACAACGTACTGTCATCTTTCGGGTGGAACCGTGAAAGGCACTTGAACCAGGAAGTCTGTCCTCAGTAAACGGACTTGAGTGTTCAGTATTCAGTGTTCAATGCAATGGCTTGATTCTGCTGGCTGACCGACGACAGTCCGTCTTACCCACTCACTAATTTCCCTGTCTTCCTTGCAGGATGCGAACCGGGGACCTACGGTCCGGGGTGTGAGAAAAAATGCGAGTGTGGCCTTGGCGCAACAGCTTGTGATCCAGTTACTGGGTTATGTCATTGCGAAGACGGAACCGTGGGTACCAAATGTGGTATGCGTAAGTGGAATTGTTGTGGTTGGGTTGGTCCCGGGCTATTAGATGACTAAACGCGATCTGTTAACATCTCGACGACGCTCAAGTTTTCGTCCTTTCCGGAAATATTTGGAAACAGCTAAAGCTCAATAGGACAAGTCGTCCGTTTCACTCGTAATCCACGGTGCCATTCCAGCCAACGTTTCCAAGATGAGAGCATACCGAGAGCGTCCGCGAACGAAAGGATCATCTTTAAAGAGAGTACCTAGTATACAGCAAGTGTCATAAAGAAAGGCTATAGTGCTAACTGCAGTGCAGTGTTCTATTCCCTCCATCCCAAAGGAGACAGTATGACTGAGACCAGTTTGTTGGTTCTCAATGAATTGTCTTTGTTCGAAGGGGTACTGCATTCGCAAGACGTTCATATATCCCTGCCGTTTGTTCTTTCGAAAGACCGCCTTCATATATCAATGCATAGTAGTGTACTACGCATAACAGTGTACTAGTGGTGTGCTCCCTATGCTTCATAAAAGATCATACTGCATATAAGCAAGTGACTATGGCTTGCCTCACGAGGGGCCCACAGTACACATGTTCTGATTAAGTTCGGTTAATTTTGGTTTATCAGCTTGCAAACCAAAAACAACGATGTAGTGACACAGTTTCGTTCACCGAGAATAAGGAGACTAAGGGGGTGAGAGCCAGTTGTCGGATATGTACATTCAATAAAAATAGACGTATTTGACAAGTATGGCAGGGAATGAAAGTTACGCAGCGGAAGCCACAGATCTGCGGCATGAACATCATTAGCTGAGTAATAAAGCTGTGCCTGTTAACGTCACAAGCCAATGGTTCGTCCCGTCTTGCAGTTCAAATCCAAGTACACGAGAGTTGCAAAAGCGACTCAGAATTTCGAGGAATTTCAATTAACACCTAACTTTGACACATTGTCATGATGCAATATTTCTGCCGATTATACTGGCTGGAAGTCAGTTTCCAAAGGTTTAACCACGCCAGGAACGCCGACCGGGAGCAGCTCGATGCAGAACAGCGAGACCCAGTACTGAAAAATGGTAATACGAGGGAGTCTGAAGGAAACGCCTCATTGCCTTCACTCTCCTATGACAGGGGACTGAAGCACGACCACCATGACGATGCAGCTGTATGTCCGGAAAGTTGTATTTAGAAATGTGAATTTTGCCAGTTGTGTACCATTCTTTGAGGGTCTTCTGTGACCAGGGTTTTCGCAGTGACTGGGGAAAAATTACTTGTTTCTGGAATTTGGTTTGGTTGTCCATATTTGAAAACATCCAGCATCTTTGCTCGTTGCAAAAATTTGCGAACCTCTTGTCGGCACCAGTAGAGAGTTTGAATTTGAACTTTTTGCTAGCTATCCCTTAATTTCTGCGTTTTCGTTTCTTTCAGAAAACGATCGCTTTGCGTCGAACGATGAACCAGGTAATTAAATTTTATAAGCTGTCCTGTCTTCTCATGTCTGTCGCATTCTGTTAGAATGAAATTGTTCTAATTGCCAGAGTTGAACCCACAAGACTACTGAACAGTTATCTGCCTCATGTGTGTGAGCCACTAAACAAAATTGCGCACAGTGAACGCATGCAGGTAGGTGCCTTTCGGCAATGATTCACATAAATGCTGAATGAACGCTGTCCAGTGAAAAAGGGAACCAGTCGTCCAACGACTAATATGTGTGAACGAATCGCAACATTGGACAGTTATCCAACATTAGGCTTGCTTGGGAACGCGCCGTGCCGTAGTTCTGAATGTGTGGGCATCCCATTAAAAGTGTATAGTGTCTCCAATGTCTTCAGGCCGTTTCAGTCCTCGGAAACCTACTTCTTCATGTTATACTTGAGTGGGTATCTACCAGATATTTCGGTTTCCTCGCCGGCTTTCATAGGCGGTCGAAGACTCAGGGATAAACTCCTGGTCAGACAGATTAGCTTTTCACGAACACGGGAGCATCTTCGTCTCCAGAGTATACCAACACAGCAGCTTCGAATAATTAACTCAATAGTGATTCCAAAATTTCTGTAAAAGAAAAAAATCCTGAAAAGATAGCTTGTTTCATCATGAACAAAACTATAGAAATTAGATTCCTTCGAGAAACTATTTCAAGTGACTGGCCAGAACGGATCTCCGCTGCAGGGTACTCTATTCAAGGGAGGGTACCAGTGAAATGGGCTTCAAGGGACCGTCTAAGGGTGGTCTCTCCTGCCGTGGTTTCTCAAGAGAGGTGAAAATATGTGTACATTCTCATTTTTCGATATAATTTTTGCATATTGTTCAGGCAGTTTATACACTACCGCCTCACTTGATTCAACTTAGCATGAGTATAGCTTTTTATGTTTACGGTCCCCTGTGGTGATCATACATGAAGCTCGCCAATAACTATGATAGGTTTCAACTGATATTCCATTAGTCGGTGTGGCGAGGGACTTGTGAAATTTTATTACATAAACATGGCGTGAGACAAGCATCCTTGGTAGCTTATTTAGTAAAATACTGTTCTTGATTTAGTCGTTGTAGTCACTCTCCAGGTGCGTCTTGTCCTCTCCAATTATACATTATTTTGTCAAAATTTACCAACTTCCCTTACAATCTATATCAGATTAATACTATTACCGGTCGAAGGCAGTCCGGTACATCGTCCTCACAAGTTCGCATTACTTATTTGTGTATACTGGGAAATGGGTGAAAATAAGTGCAGTTTTCTTTGTCTTGAGATGACTCCAGCACATTATGGGCTGTATGGTAGGCGTTCGCGTTCACAGCACTCTCCTCTTGCTATCCTACAATACACCTGGTAAGTGCAGACCAAAGAGGGGAAGCACCGTACTCGAGTTTAACTCTCTTTAGAGCTAATCACTAGTGTACATCCTTGGCCATGCCGGAGTGTAAAATCCAGACACCTGACATGAGGTGCGGTCACGTTGCGACTAATTACCAGGGCACGCACCTGAAATGCTGAACAAGCGAAGATGTGCACGCTTGTGCGATTTAACTAGTTTGCCGACCCCTCGAATACATTCGGCCTCCAATAACAACTAGTTGCTTTTTTCCACTCTTGTTCATGCACAGCCTGTCCACCTGGAAGATGGGGACCAAAATGTACAAAAATCTGCGACTGTGTTCACGGTGTGGAATGCAATAAACAAACCGGTCTATGTGTGTGCTTCGCCGGATACAACGGAACCAGGTGTGATGAAAGTAAGTCAATAGGACGCGTTTTTCACATAATGTGACCCATTATATTCAAAGAAGCGTTTCCAGATTTTCTGTGAGCACTTTCAGGATTGGGCGCGGTGACACTGGGACGGTTTTGTTCAGTAAAATTTGTCCAAGCCGACCAAAACAAGTGATAACCATGAAATTTTGGTACCGTCGATCTGTAACCAACAGATAAGAGGTGGATTGAACTTCGGATAGCCAGGAATTTATGGCCATAGGAGTAAAAATGTGGATTCGACATGAAATTCACGTTTCAACACACAATTCCATGCCGTGCTAGCGCCAGCAATCGCAATAGAGCGAGCTTGAACCGCTAGATATTAAAAGTAATTCTGCCCAATACTACCTTGGAAGGATGTTCCTCGCAAAATGGCCTAATTCCGCTTATTATCATTCTGATAAGTTAAAAAGAAGATATGCCCCGTTATGTTAAGACATAGTTGACCATCTTCAGTGGCGGGCGTAAAGCATGCAATGTTATATGACAAGACAAAAAACGACAATTTCAAGACAGACACTTGTTGGTTGCGGATAGTCCGTCACGCATCAGTGCCATGGTAACCATGAAACTCGAATAAACACCTTTTTTGGTACATACTGACTCCGGAAACTTCCAACAACTTGAGGTTCGGGTTTCCCAAAAATACCTGGAATCAATTTGCGGAGTGAACTCGATGGCTGGCTTCAAGATGTCGCAAGGTCGATGACCGTGAGTTTTTGTTTGACTTGTGTTCCGTAAAATCTGGTTGCGACATCAGCCATCTCAGGGTTTGTCCAGATGCTCTAGAATATGGACATCGATATCTTCTGTCACTGTGAGTGTACGTAAGTTGCTAGGCCGAAATGAACTTTTGAGATTCCGCTAAATCCTCTCAAATCTGATGCTGTGATGCCGACTTGAAATTTTCGAATGTTGTCATCGCGTACTCCTACGCTAGTTTGCTTCATCCTAAGATGCTAAGATGCTCCCCGTAGATGCCAATAATGAGGTTCCCTAAGCAAAATCGAAAGATGCGATTTAATGAGCTACGAGGATTCGATCCACGGGCCGCACCATAACAAGAACTTGGTGGAAAATGTATTGCCATTAACACAGATGATTAAGGATGCAATTAAACTGTAGTAACCAAACACTTTATGCAGCATAAACTTTACTACTTTACTGTGGCTGGTGCCTCAGGGTATTAGTCGCTCCTACAACGTTACAGCATGCTAAATGCTCGTGCAAGGCAACCAAGTTCCGTGGCTACTGTCGACCAGTCTAAGGTTTGTGCGCTACTAAACGCCATACTCGTCCACTCCATCAGGGGGGTAGAACTGGGTGATAGTTTTGATAATAGAAAAACCTTGACCGCCAAAGACGTGCTATACCAGCACTAAAGATTGAACGAAACAACTGGATTTCTAGATTAAATATAGAAAACATAGAAAGGCGCATGTAATCATAACACAGCTAATAATACGTCCGATTAGTGGTAGCTCAGGTGTGCTGCTGACCATTTGACGGGTGGTCTCTTCACCCGTCTTGGCAATTGGCTTGCAAACTTTCTATCACCATTCGAGGAAACATTGTCAGTTTCTAGTTGGTTGGATATATCCCCTCCATACGTTTACACACTTGTACATTTATATAGTTTTTAAAGAGTACCTTATATTTTCACCGTGATTGGCTGTTCAAACGTTACTCCAAGCTTAGTCTGGCATTTTGGTCTACAATCTGTGTTGTATTGCTGTCTATACTCTGTTTGATCAAGCGTTAGGTACCATCCTTTTTGCTCATCCTTTCCTTGTTCTGACTGGTCCACCCCCGGTTTGTGTTACCCTTTAGTTTGTCTTCCTACTATTTAATTGATCGTTTTCCAACCTTCCACTTTTAGTAGTTTCTGTTATTTATTCTGGTTGATCCATTCAAAATTTGCTGCCTTAGATCAAAAGAAAGTTTTTTCATAGGCTTCAGAGTTCATACATTTTTCCTCAAATAGTTCTGTCTAGTCCGACACCATGGTTTTCATCAATCTAATCCATATGTTGACTCAGCTCGTGAAATGTTCACCTGGTTGAAAATCGATTTTCATACTAATACCAAAGTTCATAGACACTTTGTCAAAGACCACTGCTGCCATCATAATGAGTTTGTACGAGTTTGTAAATAAAAATGCTTCCTCTTCTTTATCATTGGCTCTTTGTAGTTTTAAACAGATGCGCTTCTGTGCTTACAGGTTTACTACAAGCGTCCCAACTCAGTCCAGTCCTAGGGGTTTTCGACTTTGTCCACCACTTCTGCCTAGCCAAATTGGTGCCAGTTACACTGAGTGTTTATCAGCCTATGAACTGTAAGATGTCTCGAATTGTTCACGGTCACTCCGTCAACTGAATCAGGCGACTAACAGCCAACTTATGCACACACTACTCATCTCCGGTACCGCCAAATCGCAACTTGTGCGCAAGTTATGGTCGCCGGATTTATGAAAGCTCCTCAGTCGCATTTGGGTTGAAAGTGTAATATTTAAATAATCCTGTGGCTTTTGCCTTTCTAAGACTTCTGTTGATGTAAAAAACTGGTATACATCTTTTCTGGGAGGAAGTCTGTAACGGATTACAAGCCGCTGATGCAGGAAAGTGAACCCGGGTTATTCAAAAGCAAGTCCACCTTGTTATCCGCTCGGCTAGCAGAGTAACCATGATTGGCAAGGTTTACATATCTGAATTATATGCAGCTATTTTGTTCATAATCGGACTCACCCATCAGATTGTTTCCAAAGAAGCCTACCAAGTCACCGAAGTTCTTCACGTCGCAAAATACACGGCACATGCGGAAGACGATGCTTCAGGAGACCGAATGGTCTGCACACTCAAGTTTTGATGCAGCTTCTTTGTTCACGTAGGCATCCCGTAAATACATTGATGCTCAAGATCACAGGGTAGATATCTGTTACTCTAAGCCTGAATCAAACACTTGCGGTAACCTCAGCAAGAAGTGTGTCTAATCAAAACCTTTGACAGCATACGAAATGCTCGGATACATTCCAAATGATCTCGTAGACGTTGTCAGTGTTGCTTGAAGACAGTAGCAAAATAGTACTAATGGCTGTGGTAAAAATAGTAAAAATCTTTTTTTCTAAAAAAATAGATATGCAAACAAGTTCATGTGCCTATTCTGCCATTGTATAGAGAGACAAAATGTGCACTTTTCAGACAACCCTAAAGAAGTTCCTCCCGAAATTGATTACCGTACACACAATACCACGTATCCTGCCTTTATCAAAACTGCATTTTCCCATCACATTCTAGAATGCCCCCCAGGTAAGTACGGACCAAATTGCATTGAAACTTGCGCTTGTCAACATGGGACGTGTGACCACATCTCCGGTGCTTGTGAGTGTGAGCCGGGATGGAGAAATATGCATTGCGACAGACTTTGTGCTCCAGGATTCTATGGTCTCGACTGTCAGCACCGGTGCCAGTGTACAAACGGCGCAGAATGTGACCCGCAAACCGGCGTGTGCCGTTGTGCCGCAGGTGAGGTTTCCTCAAAATATATCTGTTTACCCAGCTGAGAATGAATTATATGCGACGGTATTTAATAATACGTTAGTTCTTTTCTTTTACAAACTCGAACTTTTATTTTTAAGATTGGCACCCATCAATGTGATCCTTTTCAAATCGATTCCAATCTCAGGTTGGCATGGAACTGCTTGTGATCGTCCCTGTCCTGAGGGAAGGTATGGCAAAGGGTGCTCGGAAACCTGTGACTGTGCTTCAGACATTCCAGGAATCTCCTGTGACAGAGTTACTGGACATTGTCTTTGCCCACCGGGGCGGACTGGACCCCGCTGTGCAGATACCTGCCCTGAAGGATTATGGGGTGATGGTTGTGTTCGTACCTGTGCATGTCTGCGAGCAGCAACCTGTGACCCATTCACTGGACGATGCAAGTGTGGTAGTGGATGGTATGGTGAGGCGTGTGAACTACCCTGCCCTGATGGCCGATGGGGTGAGGAATGTGTCCGGGAGTGTGAATGCTCGGTGGATGGACATGGAGGCAGAGGTGGTCGTTGTGATCGCTTCACAGGCACTTGTCAGTGCCCAGAGGGATACTACGGACCGAAGTGCCAAGACAGTAGGTTAAAATTTTGAAGCCTTATTGTGCAGTCACGTTTTAACAAAGAAACTGAGCATTCTCAATTGACTCTTTCAGGATGCCCTCCGGGAAAGTATGGACCTAACTGCCAGCTCAGCTGCAACTGTCGTCAAGTGGGCGCTGTTTGTGATGCGGTCACAGGAACCTGCCGCTGTCCTCCTGGGTGGACCGGAGCTTCTTGTGAACAGCCATGTCCAGATGGATATTACGGTGTGGAGTGCAAACAGCGGTGAGTTTACACAGATAGGCAGGTCGTGAGAAACAATCGGTTAAGTGTCAGCTTACCAGGTATGGAGAGAGAAGTCGCGTGAACCTCTGAGCGACAAGCCCATCTCCAATACAACTGGTTTGTTTTACTGTGTTTAACCTTGTTAATTAGGACAAAGAAGTGTCTTCTCTTAAAATCTGCTTTGTGACCGGTTTATATTTGGCTAGCGCGACTTACGATGCCTGCGCAATTGAGATCAAACTATGTCCTTATTACCATCCGTTGTCCGTCTTGCTTTGAGATAAGGCTAACAGGAGCACCAAACTACCAGACTATGATTGACTCTATGAATGGTCTTGCACAAATTATTCTGAGTAATGTTCCTGTTTGCTTTTTGACCAACTGGATCAAATAGCATCAGTGGCGCTACACCTCACACCCTTGAGGCGTGAACCTCCTTCATGAGGTTCGTAAACAACGAGCGCATAAGTTTCATACGGTTAATCAATGTAACAACGTCTTTCTGATAGCATGGCTTATGAATAGTACTCAGGCAACGCCCACACGTGGGTTACAGTCTGCACATGAAATTGCGAACCATTCTGCAGCTGTTTCATTCTTATCGAGAGTCATCAGTATCTCATGAGTCTCGAAATGATAGCACAACTCTAAGCTCTCGAGCGGGAGTTTTGGCTACACGTGACTATGAGGCACAGGGTTTTGGTTTCACCCAGACTGGATATGTCATCATTCACCCTTTGGTCATGCGGTTGATGTCACAGATTTGGTGCGGATTACCCCTCGATTTGCACTATTTCAAGCGTGGAAAATATACCGGTAGCTAGCACAAAAAAGAAGGCTGCTGAACCTTAAGCTTCAGACGGACGGCCGTCCAGCATCAAACTATTCACACGTTTTACATTTCTGCAAGAATTTGTACTGTTTCTTCATGTGCGCCTTCAAACGTCACTGAGGGATACGCGACGCATCTTCTGGCAGCCACGAACATCAAACAATGTAGGTGTTTTTCACTTCAAACTGAAAGCTGAAGGCTTGCCAGCACAGTCTAAATTAACTGCTTATTTCAACCCTTCTTTCTACTGGCGTTTTTTTGTTTTGTTAGTTCATGACAGGAATACCACAGTGATGCAGTACGGCCAATATTACACGTTGTCCCGAAAATTCACGAGGTACAAGCAATGTACGGTTCTCTGTTCAAAATACTAGCTGAGAGGTCGCAGGATTGAAACTCTTTAGTTCCGTTGGATGGGCACTGCCAATGAGTACCAGCTGTACAGTACTCTCGGCTTTTCAGCAGAGACTGGCTTCACTCACAAGACGGAATCTCCATTAAAACCTGAGCATAGTTTAGCTGTGCCTATTTTGCCCGCACAGCCTTCCCACGACCAGCGTTGATTGAACGTAATTTTCTTCTCAATTAGCTGCGCCTGCCCGTCTGATCGACCTTGCCACCATGAAACCGGAGCGTGCCGGTGTCCTCCAGCAACTTATGGGCCACGGTGTCAATATAACTGCCCTGAAGATCGCTGGGGTGAAGACTGTGCTAATCATTGTGACTGTCATCAGAAGAACCCCAATATGGTCTGTGACCCGGTTGACGGATCCTGTCACTGCAGACCGGGATGGCAGGGTTCTAATTGCGTGAGCCGTAAGTTGTCTTAGTACTGAGTAGTTCGTGTCACATCCAGCTTAAATATACGTCAAATTTAGCGGTCAACCTCTTTACGCACCAAAATGCCAAGGCTCTGCCTGTCTGTGTGGTACTGTAGTCGACTGTCAGAAATAAACCTCGTAGCATGCTCAAGGATTCATAAAAATTCTCCTTGTTGGTTGCCATTGCTCTTTACAGGTTGTCCCGCTGGATTTTTCGGTAGCAAATGCCAGTACGAATGCAAATGCGAAAATCAGGGTGTATGCCATCCGGACAACGGAACGTGTATATGTGCACCTGGTAAGTGCAGTGCATGCATGGAATCCCAAACTAACGGCACTTTTTCCATACGCAGTATTCGAAGTCCATCCTGTAATCCGTCCAAAATTTATTGCCTGGATATGTCTGTCCCAATAAATGAAACCTAAAAACTTACTTACTTGTGCGGCTTATCTGAGTCGGTTGGAGTTTGTGAGCCACACCCACGAGGAACATCACCCTACTTTGCTTCCCATGGGATATACTGGTGTCTACAAGTCCTAACCTCTGTGAGATCCTTATTCAAGACCAGGCGTTGTTTAGCTCTTGCTCTGCATTCCTACTCCTCCGACTGACAAAACTGCAAAAAGCAGTTCATTCTCACTTGCTTCGCCACCATCAGCAACATCAACCGCAGCACGGACAACTGCACAATAGTGATTAAACAAGTGATTCGTGGTCACATGAGCAAAATAAGTAGTACGTGAGCACACACGTGATCAACGAAATAATAAAAGGTGGAAGAGTGCACTGCTAGATATCCTAGCTAATTCGAAGGACGGCAATTTAATCCAAAATCAGGCAATATACACTGAAGCCGTGGGGAAGCGTGTTTGCTCCCATATTTTACAACACCTATTACTAAGTACAAGTAGGGCCAGGTGAATCTACTCCGAGATGTAAGATCCTCTCTTTCATGAACGTTTTCCCAAGCTCCACGATGGTCCTCGCTCTGTTTACGCAACCCGATTCTGCAGCTTGGGGCTCGGTTAATCCAAGGTAGTTGACTCTTCTAGATTAACGGATCTCAATTCATTCTCTAGCGGTGTGCATTTCGAGGTCTCTGGTAGGCAAACTGGTGAGATTCCGATTGTTGTTTTCGTTTGATTCTTGTGACCTTGGAATCATCAAACATGTATTTCCAACTAGTTTTTTTCCTCTCGAGGTTTTGCTGCCCAGCAGATAGACTAGCTTGACTTACCTGTTAATAATCACAGATGCGTAGGAAGCTTTTCGATCCCTTTGGGGTTAATCGTAGAATTCAATGAATGATTGGACAATATCTTACAAAACCGATCGATTGTAGTTCGTGTACGTACGAACGACTCGTCTCAGGGTTCACAAGCTGCATGATTATGGGATAAAAACATTACCAAGCCCTAACAGGTGCGCATCTATGGCACTCAGACATGGAAACAATACCTTAAAATGACTCCTTGTCTGTGGCCAATTTAACGAACTCGTCACTAACAAGACGAACACACAAATAACATGGAACAGTGATCTGATAATAATACAAACCGAAAAACTACCACATGACCAGAAATGAAACGAGAAGGTTCAGCCTTGAAAGTCGTTTGTTTGACTTGCGCAGCCTAGATTTTGTACCTCAGTCTCCGGCAGCCATCTGTTTTACTGCTTATTGTCCGTGGAGGAGGCGGGTAACTAGTGTGGTTTCAACGCCATTCCCGTTGTGTTCTGTGAAAGTCTGTCATATTTATTTTACACCACGATTCATTAATTTATGCTTTTCGATGAAGATTGTGCTGCTGGTTACGGGGCCACTGAGAAAAAACATAGAAGGGAATTCCACATGAACAGTTTGGAAATTTTTTTAAGTTGAGCAGGTGACAGCGAACTTTGTACACAAGGTCAGAGGCCTCAATAGCCGTAAAGTGGTCCAAACGTCATCGTTGTGGTTGGTGCAGAGCGCAGGTGGAACAGAGATTTCGGCTGCCTCATCAATTCAATGGTTGCTTGCCTACTTATTGTATCCATCATCTTCTTCCTCGGACAACTTGAGTTTTGGATTACAGAAGCGATTATTTCAGCCCTTAGTATGAGCACTTTAAAGCGGCTGCAGTGGTCATCCATTCACTGTCTTTGTGCTGACGTACGTACACTAGTCAGGTTTTCGAAGTCGATTGCGCAACAATGCGAAGGAGTGAAGCGGATCAGGAGCCAAAATCGACGCGCGTGGTGTCTTTTCAAACACTCGTCCGGATGGTTCCAAACTAGCGAGCAGGGGCTTACAAGTTTCTCATGATCTGGCTTATTTTTCGGGACTAGTAAAGTTGCCGTTACGGTTACTTGAGGAGCCAGTCAACACGTGACCACACGATGTGGAACTCGTGATTGAAGTATGGGCGATGCTACATCCACTCGAAGTGTGATTTAATCGCACTGCCGATCAGCCGCTCGTGGCCTGATGGTTTAGGCCACAACCACTAACCAAGAGGTTATGAATTCGAATCTCCTTGGAAATTCTTGAGATGCGCTCTGATGATGGCTCTTGACAAGGGTAAAACAGCTATACAGTGCTTCTAGACTTTTTGGCACAGGTGAATTTCACTCACGGGACGGAAGCTTAACTTGATTCCTCTCAAATGGTTCTTCTAAGCTACGGTTGTTGAAAACTGGTGTAACGGTGGATACTACTGATGAGGCATGCTAGTAGTCTGTGGTCTTTTCGAAGCTCCGCCCCGCGTCTAATGGAAGGTGAAGTTTATTGCGGAACTTGTGAAACTGCTTTGCAGTGCTCGTTTACAATTGCGTGATAGTCAGTGAATATCCATGAAAGTTCAAGAAGACGCGTGAAATATTCAGTTTTTAAAACCTATGTGCATATGAGACGTTTACTTTCCTGTCCAATAGTTTGTAACTGCTTAGTTGGTGTTTGCTAATAAAGGACTTCGCAGCGAAGGGTTTTCCTCCTTTCACTGATAGTAAGTAGTAGTAACCTAAGTTACTATGCGTCGCTAACACTTTGACAGTCCACTGCATGTCTCCTGTTTGATGTCGCAATTACCCTACTATTTGGAGTACGCTATTCCGTATCAGAAAATCAGGTATTTGCGGTGCATTATTGGGGATGCAGGGTCCGCGGTCGCTTGCATGCTACTGTTATAGGTGAATTCCGAGCATGTAAACATTTCATTCCTCATCACTTCAATGCAGTCTGTCGGACAACAGGCGATTTTCCAACGTCACAGCACAATGCAACTCAGGTGTCTTCTGAACTGAAAAACGTCGTACTAGTATACTGTACATTCTGAGACAGGTAGTTGATCATGTACGTGGTTTGGTTGCAAACCTGTGGTCACAAATCAAAGATAATTTGTCAGAGAAACTGCTACCTGTCGGATATGCTCAGCACTTTTGGATGAACTGCTAACGTACCTATGTAGAGCCTATCAGGCGCGCTGATGTGGCTTCTGAATATAAATCCCGAATGACTCACGTGTTTTGGCGCACGCTTATCAAACAAGCATTTGACAGAAAATAGGTAGCAGTAACTTCCATTGCCAGCGGTGTGTTTCCTATTCTTTGTGCCTGTCACTCTGACGTTGACCAGTAATGGACTTATCTTGCCTGAAAATGGGCGAAACAAACTGGAAATGTTGTTATTATGCTCCACCATCCTTTTCGAAGGATGTTTAATCGTAGAACGGACCGTATCACAGGCGTTGTTCACGTAGATCATCGATATTCATCCGTATTCTTGTCTCCCAACAGATTTTGTCAGGGTTGTCTTTAAATTTCCACTTTATTTGGGTGTAAAAATCTAGATACTCAGTAGTCCTGTATATCCGCGATTCATGCACATGAACGCAACACAGTGAACCTGTATTACACCCAGTTCCCGTCATCCAGGTAATTCAGGAGCTCCTGAGTTTTCTTCATTTCCAGTGAAGACGATAAACCATCACGAAGAGGAAATGTTATGCGTAAACGAAAGCCAGTATGGTAATTACTTGGATCTCTACGTTCTATGAAACAATAAGCAGCTCAGAGGAAGGATAATTTAACTGGACTGTGAAACATTCTTCTGAAAAGCCACCACTCGGGGAGCCAGTCAATACGTGACCACGTGATGTGCTTTTCCGTTACTGAAGGATGCGTAGCCCTATGTCCTGTTTTAATGACAGCTAATCACGGTGCTGATCAGCCTCTTTTGGCCAAACGGTAGTGCTCAACCACTAGTCGGACGGTCGCGGGCTCGAAACTCTGTGAGTTTCGTGAGATGTACACTGATGCTGATTCCCAACAAGGATGAAACAGCTATACAGTACTTCTTGACTTTTAAGCATAGATTGGCTTCACCGATAGGATGAAATCTCTACTGAATATCATAAGTAGCTTCATCCTTCTAGTTGCTGTATTGTTTTTTATCGGCAGTACAACGAAAAGTGTTATACCGAATGGTGTTGTGTATGTAATATCGGCTAAGTCAAACCATGTCTGGTCAAAAGAAGTTTACTCATTTGTTTAGCTGTGTTGACGACAGACTTTTTGAAACGATAGTCAACTAAATATCTGAGTTCATGTATGTAACAGTTCCACTGCTGCCTATCCTTTAGGGGATTAAATCATTCCATTGCACTTCGTCCTCAATTCTGGGGAGTTTTTTACATGAAAAGGAAGAGATGCAGTGTTGAAAATTCCATAAAAACTGTCACCTGAAAAACGGTGCTTCTCCTTGAAGGTTCCTCAGGTACAAGTACTGTTTGTTGTATTACAGTGAGAACAGGGAGAGTGAGTTATCAAACTGAATCCGTTTGTACAGTAAAAACGGTACAAATCGTCCGTCAAAAGGGCAATATTAAATAATCACACCAGCGTGAAACAACAATAATGGAAATCATTCCGCTCAGTTCCTTTTCATACGCGGTACGTCATTGTAGCCTACCTCTGGAGTGATGTCGAAGAACACGAAAGCTAAAACATCAAATGAGGCTTTATGGATAAGATTCTCAACCCAGCCTCAAGACGGGCGGATGTGCCATGCTAGTGGAATTCAGAAACCTTTTTGGTTTGTTTGCTCGCTGTTCTTGAAGGCCAAGATATTTTATTTACAAAATCTGTTCACTTGCCGCTTCTCTCTTTATACTTGTTAACGTACCAGGATTCTATGGAGAGCGTTGCTCATTACCTTGTCCCAATGGCTTTTTTGGTCGCCAATGCAAACAGCGATGTGAATGCATTCACCGAGAGGCATGCCATGGAGTCACCGGACAGTGCTACTGTGCAGCTGGATACCGTGGACGACACTGTGAAGAGAGTAAGTTGCGCAATAAGCGTAACCATGCCCCAGAGGCTCTTGGACCTAAACTTTCCAAGTATACATTATCTGCTTGAATTGGCCTGGCCACATTGCTGTCCGGAAGATTGCACACTAGAGATGCTCTGCACGTCCGTATGCGGATCTGGAATGATATTTAGCCATTTATTCGTTTCTTACTTCACTAAAGACTGAAGAATTTCCAGCTTTCCAGGAATACCAGAGCACTGGTACGACGGGAGGCAAAATATATCTGGCAAAGCATATTGTCACGCGTGGAATCCCTCCGAAATTTTCGGGAACTGAAGTTGGAATTCCATCAGTTTCCGTCCTGGTTCCAAGAATGAACTGAGCTGGTGGTCCTACAGTGTCAGTTTCGTACGCATGAACATAATTACTCTGAATAACAATGAAAACTTGTTTAGTAAAACGGCGTGCTGATTGCATAGTCATCCAGCCTGATACATGCAAACACACGGATTTTGAATATGTGGAGTTTTGTCTCCCATGTGCCAGAAGTTTACCATACTGGTCTTTATCATCGTCAGCGATTCACTGGCTGTTGCCAAAGACTTTGACAGCGAGGAATTTTGCGGTTGACTGCTCATTGCAGTGTTGCGCAAAACCTTCAAATTCCGAAATCATGCGACGAAAGTTGATCAACAATACTCCGACTCTACATAGCAGATGGCATTAACATAACCGTTAACAATTTGAACTACGGGGGAAGTGCCACATTGTCATGTTTTCATGATCCGGAAGAAATAACCTGCAGAATGGGCAGAACCCATTCTGTTCTTTATTGCGCAAAAAAAGATGCTGGGTTGTCAATTACAGGCAGATTTTACTGTGCTTGTGTACATTTTCTCTTTTTGTGCGAATCAGAAACTAGACTCCTTCCTGAAAAATAGTTATAAAGGCTCTCAGGTTCCGATGAACCAAACGCAAGCCTAATAACTGCTCTGAAAATTCAGTCTGTTCTCACTAGATCATATTCTTTGAATGTTGATAGGTTGACTGCCATACTCAGGGTTGTTGCTTGAGGAGCCCCAGCCAGACTAAATACGAAAGAGTGGTTGTCAGCTGATCGCATGATCATGAACTGTGAAGCACTTGAACATAAAGTCCAGAAACCGTTAAATTCCACCAACGAAGGGATGACCCTCTTTGATGAGTGAAGATACTTCGGATATGACGAGCCTGGGGACCCTAGTCCCTAGTCCCTAGTTTTAGTCCCGACAACTCTATTTTGTGTACCTTGCCTGCTCTCATATTGTGACTCTGCTTTTTCCTGGGTCTCCCAACTCAGTGGTACCACCAGTTGATTACTCACGGGCACAGCTCAAGGCTGTAGGTAATGTTGTTGAGGTAGATAGAACACCTTCAGGAAATACCAAAATATTTCCCCGGTTGGGGTTGGCTTCTCGTGGGCGAAGGGGATAAAAAACATCGAAAGCCTTAAGCATTGAGGTGATATTAGGTAGAATCCTGCGTCCAACATTTCTTAATATTCACAGTTGGACGCTTCAGCAGCCAACAGACCTAATTCTTGAGTGACTGGTTAGAAGATCTGGTATTTGGACGGTCCAGCATGAGGGCGAGCTCAAACTGGTCTGAAATACGGACCCAACAGGCAATCGTATTCAAGATCCACCGTATGCCATTTGCCGATGCCGCGTCTGCGGAGCGTTCGAATTTCCAGAATGTCAGCGTTGCACACACTTTATATACACTGCATTTTAAATACTTTTTTAATTGTTTCGGGTGTCCCTTAAATTCTGTGTACCTTTGTTGGTTGTTTTGCTGAGGGATCATGCCAAGACCTGATAGATTTTCAGACTGAACTAGGAGCTATTCTGAGCGTGGTGGAATTTTTCGCCTTATCTGGAAAGAAAGTCATCACCGCAATAATGGTTTGATCGAATTCCAATTAGCTCAGTCATAGAAGGCCCTCATTCCTCATTTGAACTCATCGTATGAACAACGATGGATCAAGGCAGTCTGGTTAGTAACCTGAAACAGCCGACCCGATTGTTGAGTGTCCGAGTCCTCCACGCTCACTCAAAGAGTTCCAGTATGGCTGGGCGTTTTTAGGACCCGAAGGCATACTTGACGCAGCTATCAGTCGAAGTCCGAACCCTGTATTAGGACCAGTAATTATTCATGTAAAAGTTTTTACTACTTATCGAAAGGCTAGATGAGGCTAGGTTGAACAAGCTAGTTGAGAACAAGTCTTACGTTTGAATTCTACGATTTTCAGTAGCCGTTCCTAAGACCATTTGGAGTAATGTGGAAAACGTACTCCACCTTTCTTGTCAGGTAGTCCACATATGTTAGCTCAAGTGGTCACCAAAAGAAGACAGTTTGTCAACATTTATTCCACTATAACAATGAAAACCATGGCCCATATAATAAACTCCAAGAATATTGAATTACTAAGTGTCGTCCCGCCAGAGTCTTGGGTTGTCAGGTAAGCCAAGTAAAATTCAACCTGGGCTAACCAGATTTAGGGCAAAATCTGTCTAGTTCGACTGATTACTAGCTGACCTGATCAAACATCATAACTTGTTTCCGTTGGTGAGTAAGCTTTTATGGAAGGCAGACATTTTGAGGGTAAGTGCCTCTTCATTGATTCCGGAGTTTTGTTTCCCCGAGGGTCACTTGCATTGGGCGACTTTTGCCGATGCCGAAATCATCTTCCCCGTGGATGGGTAGTTTCTTCTTCAAATATTCGTCATGTGTGGCAGTGCTGCATTGTCAAAACGCATACTACCCTACGTACCAAGTAGCCCACCTGTGCAACGGTGTGACAGAAGCGTACAGCACGGCTTCATGAGAGTTCGATTTTACAAGTAGCTAATCTCGGACATTTTGCACGAACTGACCGACAAGGGAAACTGTGATTCAGTTTCCAAATCCCTCCTGGTTTTTTAGGCTTCAGGCCTCCAGTTACTCTGCGGCACCGCTTTATACTTTGGGCCTGAGAGGATATATGTTTTACTCAATAACCAACTTAGATGGACATTTGGAACGGTGATAACAGCTATCAATCAGTAGTCTGGTTTTCTATATAGAATCTGAGAACTTTAAATTTTACTCTTCGGCTGACAAACTTGAATTTTTCTTACGCTGGACCTTAGTATTTCGCGTAGGACGGCCGAGTTTTGTCTGACATAAAACACAACTTCAGGCTGTCCGATCCACTCCCTTCTCATGAAAATGGCAGTGGCGTGTAAATGACAAGCTGCCCACTGATTAATTGCTCTCGCAAAAATTCTAAGCGTAAACCAGATGAGTGGCTATAGGTCAGCGTCCATTTATTTGACTTACACTTAGTGTAAGTTTGTTTCCTACCTCCACTCATTTGTTTTTCATCCAGCTTGCCCACGGGGGAGCTTTGGGCCGGAGTGCAAATTCGAATGCCCTGTTTGTAACATGAAGTCACCAGGAGAAATTGAAACCACTGACACTACACTACGACCAAAAGTCGACTGGTCTCAACCCGGAGGCCGACAAGAACTTCGCATCGGAGTGAGGACCAGTTCGGTGGTAGCAAGCATGTGGCGCCGTCCTAGTGACATCGGTGACGTGACTTGTCATCCACAGACTGGTGAATGTCCTTGTCCACCTGGGACACACGGACCCGGGTGTGAAGCTAAGTGTCCTTCGGGAAGATTCGGACCCAGGTGCTCACAGGTATCAAAACAGTCGTCTATTCTTTTCTCACATGATACCTCATAAAACTTCAGGTAACATGATTTACCTTCAGATGAGAAGTTGAAACCCTCATTGCGTTGTAGACAGTTGGCTTATCTGAATCACTGTTTATTTCCCCACTGTTACTAGCAACTTTCTGACCACTGAAGCCGTCCGATAAATATAGGCTATGCATTGTATGATAGTAGCGTGCAACCTCCCATGGACTGCCACGGAATCTCGCACAGAGAACACACAGAACGAGGGACGCCTTCTGCAGCCCTCTCAGGCCGACCTAGTGGGGGCACAATACTATACGAAGAGGGGGGTAATTCGTTTTGCTCCTCAGCCATTGTGCGGTAGTAGATATGGTTACCATCGCCCGATTCGACGGTTTGATCAATGGATTGAATGTGTGAAAACATGGTGTTTTTCAACTACGTGATGTGTGTAAGTTCAGCTAAGTTGGGTTTGTCCAGTGAATCGTCACTGTCCTTCGACCGTATCCGGTGAGATACTGATAATAAATAAAAAACACTCTGGTTGATAGCTAAAACAGCACACATCCCTAAGTGATTCTGAAATAACTAGACCACTGTATACCCCTTAGAATAGTTTCGGCGGGAAGTAAAGGACCTTACTGAATAACCTACTTGTCTTGTTGTCCAGGGAGTATTCAGTGACTTTTGAAACATACTGGCTATTGTATTTGTGCAACGTACCACATTTTTCACTTTATATCGGCCCATTTTAATGTCTGATAATTTGGTTCCTAGTTGAATAAAAATAATCGGATGCTATAAACTATCTTGTGCAGTAAATTCCTGCTGACCTCACGACAATCCCAAAATACCACTAGTAGGGCGGTATGGGTGGGTAATTGTGTGGATAGCGCATCAACACCATTCATGATAGAGAGGGTAAATTTCTGTCCCTTGTGTAAATGTCACTAGTAGTCCAATTTGCGCAAGCGTAGAGAAAATATAGGGGTGATCACGGATAGCTCACAAACCGAAAGCTACCCTGAACAGATTGTTTATCCCAACCAAAGGACAGGGTCAAGGACGGCAACCAGAAGAATGTAGTCTAGTACAAAACCGGAAAGGGACTTTATTGATTTCTTCAATTGAAGATCAAGAGTGTCGCTGGTCCCACTTGGATACTGCAATGATCCTAACGCATGGAGTCACAAAACACGCAATGGAATTCCCGGAAGCGCGGTACTTCACACTAAATCCCGTCAGTCTTCATATGTGAACAAATGATTGCCATCTTAACTGCTGAGTTAACCGGAAGTGACCATCAGACGAATAGATCACAAGATGGGGTCAGGCTTGAGGCGGGGGGAACAAAACCACCGGTACGAGTCGCAGGGGTCAAAGGTAGCCTAGAATTGGACCAGTTGGACCAACCAATGACAGGAAACCGAGTATCCAAACGACCAGTCATATTCATAGGGTCACACCCTGATCAACAAGACACGTAGAAATATAGATGCAGCACTGATCGATGCTCATAAAAAGACGCGTTGCTACGCAGCAAAGCACGGATGATATCATCTCGGTCGATCACGAAACAATCACAGCGAAAATGTCAAGCACACTGAGCAATTCGACCACTTATAAATAGCCGAACAATAAATTGAATCCATCCTAAGGAACTCACGATAAACTAGCTCACGTTGGGAGACAAATAACAGACGCGTATGACTAGTACCCTCATTTTTAAATTCTGTTTACCAAACAGTACATAATGATAAGAAGTTTCCCTGCTTATGGCGGCTCCGCAGAATAAACGAGCACTGTCGCTCTATCTCTGAGGTTGCCACTGAAATTTCCGTCATTCCGTACCTTCAGGCCAACTAAGTCCTCCGTAGTACCACTCCACCTTTACAGTATACCACACTGCTTGCCTTGTGTATCATCACACGATACGTAGAAGAATGAGCGTAGCTGAGGAAAAATCTATTCCTCTTGTAACAGCAACCTTAGATTCAGAATATATTTGGAATCTTTTATCAGTCTACTGCCTTCGCCGAGTTTAGTCCCTTGTCATGAATCTCGAAACAGATATGTAAAAGTAGAAAGCGATGCAGTCTGCGGTGACAGTAACACATGACAAAAGCAACGCGGAAAGCCAATAACCGTCCAAATTCGGTTCAGTCTACCGGCCACTCATCGATACATTTCACAGTGCATAACTGAAGATCAACGCAAGTGAACGCAGCCAGTCAGCAAAGATCACTTGCTGCAGTCAGCAGTGCGCAGCACCACAAACAAACAATGGCCGGCTGACACAAGCGCCAAAGAACCAGTCAAGAAAGAAGCAGTCACAGTAAAGCGGATTCGAACTACCAGAGGTCGAAACCGTGTCCAGCAAGATTGCTTGTACACCAATAAAAACCCAATGATTTTACTAATTAAAGTAGGATTTCTCAAGAGCGAACCGCAGCCTCTTTCTTGGTCCATTTTTAAGGACACAGTGAGATGTATGGTGGATAATTTACTAAACAGAATGGGATGTTCTGACGCTTAACGGTAATCATGCGCTTGTGTGGATCTGAATATTTTACTCTGCATGCAAATGATCCATCACCATTGTAGCTCGGTTAATTTAAAAATATTATATTTGGATTATCTTACTTGGGTTTCGGTTTATTAACATCCACTCATACGTCCAAATTTGCGTCCTTGTCATCACACATGTCAGATGCCCCAAAAGCTGTTTGATAATCGTTTTAGTTTCGCCAATTTCCATACAGTTGACAGTAAAATAAAAATGACAGAAAGAAATTGGTAGTTTGGTTAGTGGTGGGTGCCTATCTGGAAGAACTATGCACAGAATTTACTCAGAATTTAAGTTCTTCCATTCAGGATGGACCTAATTTTCACCGGGTTGCAGTTTATTTTGCTTCTCACACTGAACTCCAGCCTGCTTTCCTCTTTTCTGAAGGTCTGCACTTGCCCGCAAGGTGCCACGTGTTCGCCGATCACTGGATCCTGCGAATGTCCCGCCGGATATTACGGACCCCTGTGCCAGTACACATGCCCCCCAGGTTACTATGGCAAAGGGTGTGCTCAAGTTTGTGATTGTTACAACACTCAACCATCTGTATGTGACACAGTTACTGGAGTGTGTCATTGCAAGCCTGGCTACATGGGTGACCGCTGTGAACAGAGTACGTTGTCTTGCTTTGTGTGTCTGCCTCACAAATAACCACACACAAAAAGGAGGGAAGTTTGAGTGCAATATCTACCGGGTGAATCTGACTCTAATTTGCGTAGCCCAGAAGAGTGATTACCTTAGCCTTCCAGTTCCACGATAAAGAGTAAGGCCCTGAGACATGTTTCCGTTTGCTATTCGAGTCTTATCTCGAGGTTAGTTAACTTTTTGACCATTTAACCAAGTGTGGTTTTCTGAGCAAGGTGACAGAAACTACAGATATTCATTTGTTGCAATTTGTTCTAGCTATCTGCTTCCGCATTGAAAGGACCTTTCTACAATCAGGTCGTAAGCATTATCCCAAAAATGAACTCTCTAAGCTTGAGACAACTCATACGATAAGGTACAAACAATCCGTTGACTAGATGATCCGTGGTTAGAAAGCAACTTTCGACTACCTCTCAGGCAACTTAAATGCACCTTTCAGGGCCATAGTTATCAAGCGCTGAAGGGACGTCATAAGTGAGTCTGCGCGGTTCATCTGATAACGTCTGTAAAAGAATCTCAATAAAGTGAGTTCCATCGCACCATGCTTATTGTGTCTGCTTACGACCCCAACGGACTGCACCGCTGAATATGCCAAAGACCGTTTATATGACGTACTAGGTGCTATTTTACAACAGGCTAAATGCTCAGATGTCGTTGCTGATGACATGAATGCCCAGGGAGACAGACTAAGCGCAGCTGAGGCCCAAATGGGCGGTCGTCTTGGGTTTTATGCGAGGTACGGACAACGGAGAGCGCCTGCTTCGGATGTGTACCGATCACGGAATGTTCCTTTGCAGTATCAATTTCCGGAACAGCAGAAGTCGCCTGACAACGTGGTGCCGACCAACAAACCAGTCTTGAATCCAACTAGACCGCATTGCCGTCACTTATTGGTGGCGAGGGTCGGTCAATACCTGATGATCCTTTTGGAATACCAGCATAGACTGCGGCCACGCACTTGTCCGCTGCTGCTTTTCATAGCGCTTTTCAAGTCTTCGCAAAAACAGGCAGACCTCGCCAAGCCAATGAGAAGCTAGTGGACCCATAAATTGAAAGAAACTGTCAGAACCTCCTCCCGAAACGTCTGCCGATTGGTCCGATGTCGGATATTAAAGTTAACCGAGATGAGATGTTCAAAGCACTACTCAAAGCCGGAACTTCTGTTTATGGTACAACCCAGAAAATCTCATCCAAATATTAGATCTTTGATAAGACCGTGGTTTTGCTGGACGTCCGGCGACAGATTCCTCGTTGTTTTAGTCACAACCCAACTTGACGCAACATCTGACGCCAGGTGAAACTGAATGTCCGTGCAGACCGAGAAGCCTGGTAGACCCAAAATGCCGAAGAAATGTAAGATGCTAAAAATGACAGCAACGCCTACCGGCTCTTCCACTTGATTCTCTGGAATGGTCACCGGAAGCCTCTTGTCAGCGAAACTATCAGGGACCAGAATGGCTCTTTGTTATCCCGCAAAAAAGAAAGTCTGGACACTGTATTTCAAACGGCAATCCAGTTAGACAAATGCTACCTCAATTCCGGAATGCTGGCCTTCAACAGAATGGCAACTGTGAAAATGGAATACCCTTCAGCCTCCCAAGTGTCCGAGTGTATATCACTACTCAAGCGTCATCTTGCTGCTGGTCCTGATAACCTTCCGCCTCCCATGCTCTAAGATTGCGGTGAATTCTTCCGCCTGTGCCCATATAGCCCATTTTGGTCTATCTTGGAGATATAGACCACTCCAGAAAACTGGGGTGAACCGATAATAGTACCGTTTTCAAAAAGGGCAATCGCAGTGATAGTAGGGACCACAGAGGAGTTAGCCTGACTTCCGTTGTAACAAGGTTTCTGGCGTCATTGCCTCTTCATCGTCTTAAGGCAACACGTGAATCCTTCAGCCGTAAGCATCAAAAGGGATTTCAAACTGGTAGTTGATGCGCCGACCAAATCTTCACACTCCACCGTGTGTTAGAGCAACACCACAATCTTGCTGTCCCTTAACTTCGTGGATGCGTTCGACTCTGTCGATCGGTCAGTGTTGGTAACCACATTTACTCAACACAGTATGCCGCAGAAGCGTGTGAACATAAACCGGTCCCTATATTCACACACTTCCAGGCATTTGAGAGTGTGTATGGTGAGCCCTCCAAAAGCTTCCCTACAAAAAGTGGCGTCCCACAATAGTATCCACTCTCGCCGTTCTCATCCAACTTCGTCGTCGAAATGACGGGGTGAGCGCTGAAGGTTCTTCAAAACTCCGATGTTCAAAGCGCTGCTGGGGAGTACCTTGTCGATCTGAATCATACAGTCTTCGTCGTCTTCATCTTTGAAGACGAAGGTGAAGCACAAACCGCGTTAAATAGCCTAACCACCATTATGCCATCTCTCTGTATTCGTCTTGCACCTTCGAAGTGCAAAGTCCTGCCTCAGAACGTAAAGTCTCCGAATACACTCCTTGCAATTCATGGAGAATCACTGTAGGTTTTGTAGAATTATGCATACCTCGGTAGTTATATTAGCTCTGACGGGAGTGTGTCTAATGAAGTCAGTGCACGAATCTCAAAGGCCCGAATCAAGTTTGCCAATTTACACCACTTGTGGTATCAAAAGGGCATATCATTGGGTTACAAGGGTCGCGTGTTCCAGGATGCAGTAAAGGCTGTGTTGTTGTGTGGTTGCGAGACCTGGCATTTGTGGGCAGATTATGTGAGGCCTCTTCGGGTTTTTGACCACCGATGCCTCAGGAGCGTTGCTGGTTTTGGATGGCGTCAGCGTGTTAGTAACGAGGTGATTAGAAAACGGGTATTTTTGTTTATCAGCGGGTACTTCAATCGCGTAAAACATCCAGCTCTATCAAATGCGGTGGCTTAGTCATGTGCCATGCATGCCGAAAACCATCTACCAAGACGGGTCTTGCTCTCCGTGCCTCCTTCAGATTGGCGTAAACCGCGAGGTGGACAACTTATGACTAAGCAGAAGAACGTGAAAGAGACTACGAAGAGTTTGGGTTTTGTCCGTGCAGTGCGTGACTTCTCCTGCGCTTGGCTGGAGACTTCAAGAAATGGCGGCTGATCAATATCAGTGGCAATTGCACGGTCAGTAGCTTTCCAGATTGTCTGATAGAATGCTTGGGCACTTCATAATGCTTGTGACAGGACAACACCGAGTCCCCTCCCTCACTCACTCTTTCCTCTTCTTTTCACTATGAGGCTTTAAAAATAATTAAATAATCTTCGTGGTTGTACGGCAGTGAAGCATCAGCATCTGTCTCTGATGGTGATGATGAGGATGATGATGAGTCCTTTTCGATATTGCTTGTGCTAGCATATCACGGAGCCTCGTCTTTGTTTGCCAAGAGGTATCGCGCACGGCATGGAATCTAGCACCCAGCAACAACCAGATGTATGCGTAGATATAAAGCACAGATTCCATTGACCTTTATATAGCATACAGTTCTTCTTTGAGCTCTGACGCCCCATCATCCCTATTAGATTTCTGGATCACTAAAGCTGCCTAATTAGTTCAGGCAACGGAACCGAATCTCGTGAGATTCTAAGGTTGTCTCTGCTAAATGGCACAGCTTCCTTCTGTGAATCATACCTCTTTCGGTCAAAACCGCCCGCCACCAAACAGAGCGAAGGCTTGCCGCTCCAGCCAAACAGTGATAATCTACCAAAAGGCATAGGACAGTGGTGCTCATTCGCCGGCTACAGATCCCAAATTTAAACCGAAACCCTAAGACCCGTCGTCATGATGAGCACGCCACGTTCGATGCCGTCTCACTGTTGCTAGGATGAAATGCTGCGACAATTTTTCTGCTTCCACTCGACTGCTCTTTTTCTGTAATCTTGTTGATTTTAGTATGGGTTGTTTTTTTTGGACAATGCTTGATAAATTTTGAACGTACTTTCTGGACGAACTCATTTCTGAAGTGTCCTTTCTCTAGAGTAGACGGTTTTGACCGATCCCGTTAGTGAAACGTTCAACCCATTGTTAAACTAAGCTTTAATAAACGTTGAATTACTTACGCTCTAAAGAGTCACTTTTTATTTCAAAAGGATTTATTCGTGGTTTTTCTCTCCCCATTCTAGTTTGCCCTCAAGGTTACCACGGTGAAATGTGCGCCAAGGCTTGCCACCAATGTGAACATTGCCATTTCGAGACTGGACAATGTCTGTGTGAACTGGGCAAGGAGGGCGAAACGTGCGGTGGCAGTAAGCAGAGTTATTTTGCCTATCAGGTCAATGAACGGGCTAAGTGGAAATCAAAACGCGGAATGTCGTGCATCCTGCATGCTTTGTGTAGTATGCATGCTTTGCAACTCTGTTTTCCATACGCACGAAGTTCTTTAGGGTTAAATACATCCCAAGTAGCTGGGTCGAAGTAGGGTTTGGATAAGACACTTCCAGCCCGACAGCACAAATGGATAGTATGAATGTTGAATATGACCAGTGTCCGAGGAGCGCGAAACCACAGGAAACTGGTCGAGGATGAAGATTTACTTATCAAATGCGGTACTGTTGGTACAAGGATAAGGTTGTGACTATAGAAACCTCAACCGTTTAGATAACCAGTAATAACTACCCAAAGTGTGTCGGAGTATCAAACCAGGATCCAAAGTAAACAGCCATAGTATTAAACCATGTTGAACAAATTCACAGTGTCAGAAACTCCAAAGTGAGCCAACCAGTTGACGATCAGATGCATCGCACAAAAAGTAGTGGTCTTTGGCATGCAAACATTTTGGAAAAATCACCACACTGAAGATCAGATTCACCAATGAATGATGCAACTGTTGTTCCACGGGCTATAGATACTACTTCAGTCCATTCGTTTAGTCGTCTGTTAGTTCTGCCGAAATTTCACGAAAAAATCAAATTCAGAAAGTATGGAAGGAGATCATACCTGGAATCAGGTAACCAGAGGTATCCTCGTTATAGAAACTATCAATATGCAGGACAGGAGCCTTAGATTTGAGTAAAATATTGCATGCATGCACCACCAAGCAAAGAATGGTGACGAAACCGTTGTGATTTCAGTTAACCCGCTCTGGTTATTCTGCTGTGTCGTTTATTTTATCGGAATGCTTACGCTGTGTGAGTGTGCCCATAGCTATATTGTTTTTCAATAATACCTGGTCACTTTCTATTCACTGCTCACAGAACGCATGAGGTATCATTTTAGTGTGTTGGGAGGGCTCGGTACTTCACTGGAACAACCCAGTTGACCCACGGATTCAACCACCAACTCCCGAAAGTCGCAAATTCAGTGCTCCGCATCTTGATAAACACTGGTTAGCTGTACTTGAGATTTGATGGAAAGTACAGTTTAGAGCATTTTTACCTTTGAAGATGGAACAATTTGGATCAAAATGGATGTCGGAGTAAACTGCAAATGCACTGTAGCAAAACTGACCCGGTTGGCAACATCGGTGGAGCATAGTTTCAGCCAACCTTTTTGGTCCTGGGAAGACTATGAGTTTCACCCGAAAAGTGCCCCATAGGGTGACTTTCAAGTTGCTAATCGGCTTGTCGAACAACTGAGTCGTAAATGTTAAGTTTCATGGATGGAACACATTAGGATGAGGATCAAACCTTAACCGACTTGGATATTAGATCAACACAGAGCCAGGTGGGTTGAAAAACACTTGTTCTGAAGTTCTGCAATAAAAAATGGCAATACAAGGTTAAAAAGCTTCGTCCTAACTGTTTAGTTTACAAAGTGTCACTGGAACGACCTGAGAAAAACAGAAGCAAATCGCGATAGAGAATCCTTCTACTATAGGTGGCTGACCAGTAGTGCGATTAACTTAAATCTAAACGGAACATAGAGCCATTCATCCTCCAATCATACTGTTCGCGCCACACGATATGTCGTTGACTGACTCCTCGAAAGGCGACTTGTCAGATGGAAGACTCATGCGGCTTGGGGAATTTTTCTCATCCGTGGGCAAACTACTTGCGACTTGTAAGTAGCGACCATTCAACGCCAGAGGATGTAATTTGGTTGCAGGGTAAGTGAATTTATATCCCGACCAAGTATAGGTTAATCACACTGCGGGTCAGTGACTCATGGCCGAATGGCATAGTGCTTCATAACTAGCCAGGCTCTTGAGGTGTGCACTGCTGGTTATTCCCAAAGAGCATGAAGTAACCCTGAAATGCTCCTGCATTTTTCAGCGTCTATTCACTTTACTTCCAAGCTGAAATGCACCGTTGTATCCTGTCTGAACGTTGACTATTACAGTTGGTCACCTGACTTTTTTGGCTACTCGGCTCCGTAGGGTCACGAATCCAAGATAAGTGAATGTTCAGTCGGCGGTAGGATTAATGAATGGAAATCAGATATGGCGTATCTGTCATACATGACGTATCGGTGCAACCCTACCTTCCCACCTCACACGCTTTACGGTGCACTCTTCTGAGAATGGGGTTCATTCATGTTAAACTTTAAAAGGTGTACTCTTAAACTCTACCAACGACTAATATCAAATGCGCTTCGTTTTGGATGATTCCTTTCCACCCAAAAATTGAAAGTAAAAAAGTTTGGATATAGCTTCTGGGCAAATTGCCGACCCACACTAAGAGCATGACACGCTTGAACTGAGGTAATTAGTTTCCGTGAAAAAGTCAAACGACTCTTCGAACCAGTTTAAACCTAATATTTTAGGACTGGATGGAAATATTCTGCTGAAACGCATTGTACGCGTCATACTATGTAAGCTTTTGTTCACTGGCTCAACGAAAGCCCCAAATTCAGTGTGTGAATTTATGTTATCCGAAACGAACGTGGGCTCATTCTTCAGCACGTTTCATGGGAGATACGCAAAAAAGTGCACGGGCTTGCAAATCGGCACACCGTACACAGCTGTTGTAATGAGCAAAGAACCCTCGTTCCGAAGGTGAATGCTACTTAACGGATCCCTCAGATTTATGTGTCATGAAAAGCAGCAGTATCGGGAACATCAGAATTTAAATGATTTCATCTGTTGGGTTCTCTGATCCTGCAACCAGAAATATGCTACTCGTCAGCAGTATATTTTTCAACTCGCATCAGTTTTCGCAGATTCTTCAATGCATGCATGTTTCTGACGGTTAATTTGTATAAAATCCTTGAGCTAATTGTCTACGAAAACTTTGTAGCTTGTCCAAACGGTCAATTCGGGGCACAATGCTCAGAAACATGCAATTGCCGTAACGGTGCTACTTGCTTGCCTTCGACTGGTATGTGCCAATGTCCATCGTGGCTAATTGGGCCAGATTGTGGGCTTCAGGCTGGTAAGTACTGAGAGTTTTTGATGGGTCGCAAAATGTCCTTTCGCACTGAGTTCCACGGTCATAAATAGGCCTGTTGATTCAATTAAACGGAGCTGAAAACAACGTCCAATAGCAAGGGAACATATAGATCTGCTGAGGTGAACTTATCTCCATGATGAACAAATGTCAAATTTGTAGTGGCTGACTAATGAATTACTGAACCAACTTTGGGCGAGGCGACATGAAATGTGTTTGGCTACAGACTGGAGTAATAATTCAGACCAGTATTTATGCACGATTCCTTCGAGGAATCTCACAAATCCCTAAGATGATTCTATTTTTTAACACCAGCATTTAGGGTTACTTAATCACATTGTTGATCAGGACTAAAAACCAGGAAATAGGCAATGGATGACATGCCTGGCACCAACGAGGGCTACGGAAGGTGTGTTATACCAAGAAACAGGGATAGACAGAAGTGTCCCTGGAAATGAGCCTGAGTTAGAGAGAAGTCGGGCTAGGTTAATTCCATCCGATCAATTGAACTGTTGCTCAAAATGTCTAAACTATCATGGTCAGCGTCGTTGATAGGAGGAATTTGCAGCAAGCACCAATGTTCCAGGCTTCCAAAATTACTGTTATAGTAAGGAAGCAATTCTTAGAGTACTGCACCGTTTGTGTTCAACATCAACAAAAAAGGAAATCCACCACGGAAAACCAAGACATCTGGTGTATACCTGTAACATCTACCGGCCACAAGAAGTTCTCCTTCCGAAACAAACAAGTGGATGGGATATGCATGCATTTCGGTGGAATTGGAAGAAGATGCTTTTGGAAAAAAAGTTTATGCAAAATCACATCAACAAGTCAAACTTGTTTCGTGCAGAACACAGAAAAAAGTACTATGAGGGAGGAATGGCAACCTGCATACATTTTTAAATCCGTTTGTTAGACATACAAAAATTTTGTTGGGTCTAAGCTGGTTCTATGTGAACCTAGCCGGGCAAGACCACTGTCACAACAGTCAGAAAAGGCAAAACTAAAGTCTATTCGGAAGAAATTGTTTGAGCTTCTCCACATTACTGCTCTCGTGGTAAACCAGATTTGCTTGTAACCGACCTGTATCTCACTTCAGTCGCTAAGTTCTATGATGTATTCATTCAAAAGTTAGCTTACTCTCACTCTAGGAGAAGGGTCGTATATTTGAATATGAAGATGCACGTTCTGATTATTTTTCATTCTTGGACATATCCGAGTTTTTCACGACCAGTGTTCCGTTTTTTGTCCACAGATGCAGTAACTCGGCGGTATCGTCGATAAAAGGGTACGAAGCAGTAGATCTGATTCAGAACAAAAACCAAGAGAATGTAACAGAGAAGCGTATGCTTCAGTATTTTTGCTTCAGATAATTTTTAACCACTACGTCTGCACCGACTTGAACATTGGCTTCGAGCAGTCCAAGCAAACACTGATGTTTACATCCGCCAAAGGCCGGTTTCCTCAAAGCTGTCAGGCCATCCATTCATAAATCCTACAAGCTTATTGCCGCTAGTAATATGACTGTCAATATTGCCATTACTTTCGCCCGATTCCTGACATTGCTTAATCATATGGCTGCACATAAAACTATCAGCCTAATACAAACATATCATTCTGTGCACTGTATATATCAATATGTATCCATATATGCAACAGTATATATATATATATTGTTTGGACGTAATATTATACTATATATGAGACATTTTCTTATCTCCTCTTTTCATAGCGCCCTGCTCGTACTCGGAAAGTTAGAATTTTGCGAGCTCGTTGTGTTGACTTACTAGACCGTGTCTGGATCCTCGCCGAGCGAACTTACAAGCCGGTGTGAGCCTAGCGTGCAAAATAGTGGAGTCAATCAATACAACGTTCGGGTGATCTGAGGGTGTGGGCACTGTGAATAAGCTTCATGTTGGGATGATACTATGACCGATGGGTCCAAGCGCTCTCTGGCACTGGCGGATATTGGTGAAGTTGGTATGAAAATCAACTCTTGATGGCCTAGTCTGTAAATACTCACCTAACCATGATGAATGTTAGATGTTTTGTGGACAAATCTGATCCTCCGCGAGTGTCTTTGCAGTGCATAACTCAATCATAGAAAGCAAGAGATCACGTTAGTTCGTATGGAGAAGAATTCACGCTGAATAGCAAATTTTTGTGCAGAATCCACTTTGTAAAATTGGTAACAGCATGATGACTAGCTGTCAGACTAATCGAAAATAGTCCGTTTGGAAGGGCAGATGCTTCAGAATGTGTTATAGAACTGGGCATGATTTGTGAAACGTACTTCCAGAAATCGTGAGAGGAAAAGGGGTGCAATTCCAAACACAAACATTTCCACTCACAAAACACTGACGATGCGCCAAATTTCTCAGCAAACCAACAATGACCATCATCACAACCTGAGCTAACAATGTTCTCTTCAGCTGTAAACTCTGGAGTCTTATTAGACTAGTGTTGTCAAAGCAGCCAAATTCTGGACAGGATTGCGATGGTACTTCAAGGAACGTTGGGACAATCCATAAGCTTAGTGGATGCTAGTCAACTACCAAGTGCTTGGATGTTCTACATCGTATTCAGGTATTTTCAATATATCAGCATCGTCACTATCATCATCTTAAACAACACCAGAAGAACTCGGTATTTCAATACCCTAAAAAGATATCAATTTATTTGAATAAGACATAATAATAGAGAAAATATTTAAACATATGGCACGGCGGAGGAGCTAGAACTATCCTACAGCAGGCATCCGAGGTGTCTACAATCTTAACACTCGGAAATACGATCGGCACAGAAACTGACAGTATGAACTGCATTAAAGTATGTTAGCCGCCATAGCATTGAATGAGGATCACCTATCTAAGTCATAGTGCATGTTGTTGAACTCAGCGAGCCACTATTCGGAGTTTCTTAATTCTTGACAGTCCCAAAAGTATAACCAAAAGACATAGAATCTCACAAAACTGAAGCGAAACCTCCTTGCACACGAAACCGGGCAGAAATTTTGGACTTGGTCACAATGATTCCAAGGCTGCGTCTTAGGTACACAGCGGATATTCTGACGAGAACCTCTGCAGACGCCTGTAGATGAAACACATTTGACAAACATGGTGTTTGTATTCACAGAACACACGCATATCTACAGATGGGGGAAGCAAATACAAACAGTTTTGTCTTTGTTGGGATTGGCCCATATGGCGTGAAAATTCAAGAGCTCAAAATTGGAATTGACCTTTTGCCAAGAATGACCAGTGTTAGGTGCGCTGCGACAGCAGTAAAGAGATCCTGATTCCGAATGACTTCAGACTTGATCAGGTGGCATTCGAAGCTATTCCGTGCATCAAAAATGGTTGAACACATTGGTGTTGCCGCAGTTTACACGGAGCCGGATGCGAGCCAGGAAAGCTGATACCGACATAGGAGGAGACATGCAGAGACCAGTCGCGAGCCACCGGTTAGTAAAAAAAGGGATGAAGTGTTTCTCAAGGCGCTGGCCACACGC
Organism: Opisthorchis felineus; assembly: GCA_004794785.1. Classification (NCBI taxonomy): domain Eukaryota; kingdom Metazoa; phylum Platyhelminthes; class Trematoda; order Opisthorchiida; family Opisthorchiidae; genus Opisthorchis; species Opisthorchis felineus. The sequence continues at coordinate 368,112 of SJOL01006424.1, read as the reverse complement.
ATCACCCTGATTCTTTCAGCGCATATCGCAGCAATGCCAGTCATGATGCCCATTTGAGTAGGGCATTCTGATAGGAAGAAGGCTAAATATGGGACAGGAAGGGGGATCTAGGCCTTGCCTACCACAAACATCCGAGGTACTTACACCTTCAGCACTCAGTCAG
>SJOL01006424.1:295997-365386 GCA_004794785.1 Opisthorchis felineus | reverse complement strand
AATTGGTTAACTTAACTACAGTGACGGTTCAAATTAGACACTCGGCAGGCGATCATTTGTATGGGTTAAGGTTTAGCAATAAATTGGACATACCCTGACAGGAGTGACCATCAGCGGAGAGTCTGAACCCAGCTTGGCATTCACAGCGGTAGCTCCCAATTTCGTTGACACACACAACAGCTGGTCCGTAACAGGCTGCCTCTCCGGTCAAACATTCATCACGATCTAGCGAATTCGGGAGAATAGATAGTATTATCGGGATAGAAAAAGAGAAAAGAGCGCATAAGTGTACAAGAACGCGCCTATTGCGCGGAACCAACTTACCTCGGCATGTGCGTCCGTCAGCTTGCAGATCATAGCCCGGCCGACAGACGCATTCCGCACTATTTGAGTCTGTCCGGAGACAAATGTGTGTGCACCCACCATTCCCGAACTGGCATGGGTCTGTAACTTCCAGTAGAACACCTTATGAAACAGGATGATGGGGATGGGGTCTGTGGCTAATTAGCTTGGTAGTATCATTACATCAGATTGAGGAAAAACCGTACGTAAATTAGTTGTCACGATGGCACAGTAGGTTAGCTAAATCCGGATAGCTCAGTGTTTAACATCGTAGACTTCTTTTTCGACGGCCAGTGTTCGAATCTTTGTATGGGTATCTTACATTGGGCTGTTGGCCATCGCCTTATAATTCGTGTACAGATGTTTTTTCAACAATAAAAAAGACTTAAAAATGCACCTTTACTACTGTGATGTGAAGTCTGTTATGATACCTGGCAATCGACCCACGTGGTAGAATTTCTTAGAGAGTTGGGACGAGGACTGAACAATCCACAAACACTCCAGAAGTAACTTCTTAACCATCTAGAAAATCCTGTAATTGTTTGTAGGAATTGTAGGATTTGAGAGCACGTGGCTGTCGTCTTAACAGTCCTCTTCCTGTCAGGGCGCAATTCTTCCTCGGGTTGGTCCACACCAAGCAGAAGAACTGGATTCGAGTTTCGCTCGTACAAGAGTTTATTAGCATATTTGTGCTTGGTCGTTCTTCTTCTAGTTCACAAAGACGGAGAATGACGTCACCTAAACCTGGATAACTTTCAAACGTTTGCCAGCTCACAAACCTAAGTAGAGCGGAAATCTTAAGGTGGGCGGTACTCCACAAAGATCTCGATCAATAAGCATCTCGACATCATCCCAGTCCATCGGAGGCTACAAGAAAACGAAGTACACAATTGTCCGAATCTGAACCACGCAGGAAATCAAGCATCCTCATATTAACCAAAGGAGCAACTGGACCAAAGCAAGGACACTACTGAGAATAGACGGTCTCCTAACTAGCCAATCAAGTAGAAGAATCCAGACATAAAGATTGAAATAGATCAGTAACAAAGGCGGAACAGGACTTTCCATTTTAAGTCTTCCGACTTTCCAACTAGGTCCACATTAGTGGATCCTAACCCATTTCACGTCCCAGTCTGGCCAACCAAATTACGCAAAAGCCACGTGGCCGCTAACCAACCACTTTTTACTTATTAGTACTCTTTAGAATTTATAAAGCCTGAATAGAAGGAATTTACCCAAACAACCTTGCAGTAACCATGTCACCTCAGTCGGTGACGAAACGCTTGCAATCCAGGTGCGAAGAGAGGTGAACTGACCAACAACCAGCGGACTGTTTTAGTCAGACTACGTGCTGACCAACCTTGTATGGGAAGCTGTTTGAATGTCACGCATTCTCTCCATGGTACAACTCAGTGGGTAATGGAGGTGTACTAGCCGTCACACAGTGGCAAAGTTTCATCGTAACTGATTTTTATTGCAGTCACGGAATTTTGCAGCTAATTCGGAAAATTAAGATCACTGCAAAATTATCTGCGCCTTGAGGCAGAGGACGTCGCGGGCGAATGTATTCATTTGCGCATTTATCGTTATTGATTACACTACTGCTTGTTTTTCTCAGTAGCGGAACTTAATTTCCGTTATGGGCAAGCAGAACACCCAATTGGGACGTACGATTTCCACACGTAAATTTATTAGCGCCAGCTGTGGTCATGGTACCGAATATTATTACAATGCTTCGAGTGGGTTATGTAAAATATATAACGCACTTGCTATGTCACAAACAGTGCAAGATAAACGCGGTTCATCAATGCTAATTAGCCGTATCCGTCTACATGGGCCATAAAGCCATTGACGTTGCTTCGTTTCGCTATAAAATCCGTGGGTTACAAAACTTGGAATATTAGCCAAGTATCGGTGCTGTGTTCATTTGAGTTTGAACCACCCGTACGTTTATATGCCAATGAGGAAGTCTAAGTGAAGACATACCTGTGGTAGCTCAAACTATTGGGTTCCTATCAGTGCATGGACAGAAGTCAAAGAGGATACTACGTGAAAGGTGCTACGGTAAGATTTTGCAAGGGGGAAAAATTCATACTGTCAGCACTTATCCCATCTGCTAGGGTGCGTGAGGATATCGATTTTGGACATAACTGAATTGCTTTGACTGTCACTATCGAATCGACCACAATGCTCATCTTTGGTCTTTCGAGATTCTGAATTCACACTTTACGGTAAGCAGCCGTCGTGTATGGGCCAAGTGTTGGGGTCGTGTTGGGGTCCAAGTAAAGTCGACTCTACTTGGTAAAACTGCACTCACACTACGAACATCACACTATGTAAGTCCTCGTTGCTCTCCAGGCTGGGGAATTTAGTTGCAACTAGTTCGTACCAGTCGAGGTGACATTGTCAGTGCTTGCGGTGCGGTTTGATCACTCTACTAATAAGCCGCTGGTGGCTGAATGGTTCACTCTCCAACTACTAGCTGAAAAGTTACGAGTTCGAATCACCTTTGAGATTCGTGAGATGTGTACCCCAACATGGATAAAACAGCTGTACAGTGTTTCTCGAGTTTTCGGAATCACCATCAAAAATGACAAAGTGGAAGAAAAGTCAGTCAACACGTGTGACCACGTGATGAGGATCCCATGACCGGAGGACGAGCGGCGCTATATCCTGTCAAAGTGCGAGTTAATCACACTGCTCATTAAACGATTGTGGCCGAATGGTTGTGTCCTAACTACTAGCTGGGAGGTCACGGGTTCGAGACTCTTTAGTTCCAAGGGATATGCACTGCCGATGTGTGCCAGTAAGGATGAAACAACTGTGCTGCACTTTTCGGCTTTTCAGCATAGATCGGCTTCACTTAAAAGACGGGATCTCCATTAAAACCTGAGCATATTTTAGCTGCGATTACGAGGTATGTCTAATTTTTCCGCACAGCGTTCTCACAACTAACGTTGATTGGACGTAACTTTCGGATAATAATTATCTTTCCAATTAGCTGTGCCTGCCCGTCTGATCGACCTTGCCACCATGAAACCGGAGCGTGCCGGTGTACGCCTGTAAATTATGGGCCTGTAAATTACTTCTGGGATTTTCAGCATAGACTGGCTTCGCTTACAAGGCAAAATCTCCCTTTCGTCGTTCTGGCCTATACTTCTCACAAACGCTGGCCAAAATAAATGACGCATTCAGATGCTGGCTTTGGCTGGATCCGTACTCAGAGCATATAGGTCGATAGAGCCTTTGGTATTCCTGTAGGTAATCACAACCTGTTGCTTCACCTGCTGACTTTAATTCCATCCATATTTAGCTTGAAACAATGGTTACTATTGCTGCGTTACGTTGACAGTATGTAATCGAACAAAATGGTGTTTTTCCCTCCAAAAGATCAATTAGTAATATGTACTTATGTTACGACGCAAATTGTTCCCGAGTTCTCTCAAAAGCCGCATAATTTGGTGATCCTTCGGAATCATTTCTAGCCAGTTTATGCGGCCAGCTGGCATTGAGGACAGATTTGACTGAGGTTAAAATATCCGGCGTTCATCTCTGATCTATGCTTGATCAATTGGTGCGGCAAGTTTGAAATCTGATAACAAGGTTTGGTAGGCGAGCGCAACATTTTCCTCTGTCGTATGGGAACAAGTTGCTCGAGCTAATGAGCAAAAATTTATAAACATCTGACTGAATAAATCCCTTCATCCAAAAAGCCGTAAATAAAATTTCTGACGAATTCTAACTCACCAGGTGTCTTTGCCAAGTTCATCCTAAATTCATTCAAAATCCACATTTATTCTATGGGTATTCGGCTCCACCGCAACTACTCACAAGTAACCAAACATTTGCCCGGTTGGCCAGAAATATTCGTGGTCGTTACCCAACCAAAGAGTCATGACGGCTGGACCAGCTGACCGGCCCAAACAAAACATAAACTGGGTCATCGGTTCAGCCTTCGGGCATACAGCACCTAAATGAGATGTGAACCTGTCAGCTCACTCAGACATGTTAATCCAGGTGCATCAAACGTTGCTTGTGGAGTAATGTAACAATCCGCCACACACCTCAGGTTACTTAAGTTAATAAATCGATGTGTTCGGCGATGTGCTTTGCTGAAGAGTTCTTATGGGAGTAAAGCTTTGAATCTACAGGGCCAGGAAAAGGCCGTTCAAAAGATGCGGTAGACGAGCGCAAACTAATTCGGTACTTTGTCTAGTGTGTCCTGACTATTTTCAGGAAAACACGAGGGTGGTTTTGGGCCTTCCGATTAACCTGGTACTCTGTGATATTTGGAACTGGTTTCTCTTTTATGTTAGGGTAAAGCGACAGCTAAAATTTAAGTGTCTATTCAGACGTGTTCTCGATCGCTGACCGGAATCTTTGATAAGTGTATCCACCGAGTGACTGATAGATTAGCCAAAACGTATTCAAAACACAACAGTAAACACTAATTTTCCAAAGCACTGAACATATTACGGCTCAAACCAATTCTCGATGTGTCTCATTTCCATCAAAAAATGCGCACAGTTCTCATATCCAAACGCAATGCGAACACACCATCACCATCCATTAATCGGACCAATTATCTTGATGAACTAGAGACGCGTCAGATTTGATATTTTAAAGTAATGTCATTCGTGTTTCTTGCTTCCGGTAGAAAAACTTGGAACTGTGGATCGATAAGAGTAATATCAAACTTATCGTTCCCCTTCCAACCGAGCTGCATATGTTGGATTATTATGAGTGGTGTGAACACTTCGTATGCTATCGATTAACGTTAATTCAGTTCTTCGGCTATATGCGTGCTGCAGTTACGGATTTCACTCAACTAAAATAAGAAGAATGGGGATGAAGAAATCAACCAGGAACGTCGATGGCCCAAACAGTTCATTCATACCTATTACTGATAATTCTATGAATAAAAGAGAGAAAGGTCTGGAACTAGTAACGACCAAGTCGTTCAGCGTTATTACCAATGCTGCTATTTGCCCTTGGGTCCCCAGAAAACCCATGGATACCGGTGAACCCATTGTAGTTCATGAGGGAGACTGTTGCACTATCCATCCCCAACGATCACCCATAACCTGGGTGAACCACTTAGTCCACCTACGAACTCCATTAGAATACTTTGAATTACAGCGACGTAGCGTGAGTAAAAAAGGATACCCACTAGCAGGTCGAGTAAACGTCATCAAAGCACACTGGCTGTCTCCATCCATCTGCCACGCGAGCGCAAAATATCGAAGCGATTGCTCCCAAGCAGCCACAAACTCCTCATGGGTACCGAAACAAGAAATCATTTCAGTTCGTTGCCGCCACGTGAGTGTATGGCTAGCTCCCGTGAAGGGATACGCGGCCGATCCGACCATATAAGCATGGTAGATAGCAATCGACGCTTTGACCTTTGCAATCTCTCTGTCGCAAACATCCAGCTCGAACGCACAGACCACTTTAAACAGCTGGTAAGCATTTGCAGACCACGGCGCGCTTCACCTATCACAAGAACAACAAAATTTGCCTACTCAAGATTACTTATTTCAGATTACTGACAAGATTTAACTAAACCGTTTGGCTGTGGCACTTTTTTGCCGCATCGATGCACGAGAGATTAGATAGTACCGGAAATTCCAAGCCAAGACACCAGCAGTCGGGAACCTGGAGGTAGGTAGGAACTGCAGATAACTCGATCAGTAAGTCATGTTTTGAACCCAGAAACATCTCGGTCGAAAGCCTCAACCCGAACTTCTTCCATTACGAAAGGCTTGAAAATCCGTGCGAAAATCGGCAATAGCAAGGACGAACGGACGTTGGAAAATGTATTGGACGAAATTTCGGTAAAATCAAAGGAAAAATTGATAGAGCTCTGCCCAACTAGGGAAACCGTCTTTTTTTCTCAATCGAACACCGAAAGTCTGTATCTCATGTCAACTGTGGGGAATTAGGGCGTCTCTCCTGTGAGGAGTGTCTATGATACACTGGCACTTGACTCCCTTGACTGAAAGATGTAGGGAAGTTCTGCTTGTCACTCCTTGAGTACAGTAAACTACGGAAGTGAGTTTTGTACAAAATGAGCGCATGTGTTTGCCAATATTGTTTCACGATTACGAATAGTGTGCCATTTGTCCAAGGTGAATGAAAAAGTCCACAGGGTTTCTACTCTGGTGACCACATCGGTTGCACAAGTATGGATTTGTGTGACTGTGAAATCCCATATGAATATCAAACAAAGCTCGCTGTCTGAAGCGTATCTCACAAAACCTGCACTCGTAATCAAAGGGTTGAGCAGTTTCATCACCACCAGCCTCAGTGTCCGAGGTCAACATATCATTTACCGGTAGACTATCGTTTTGCTGGACGGACCGTTTTTCCAAGGATTCGTCTTTCATCGACGAAAACTTTGGATTTCTTTGCACATTTTGCATTTCATTACCAGTCGCTGAATCCTTGAATGGTTCAGTGACATTGTACGGAAATTTTGAGCGCTTTGAAGCTCCATGTCCACCAAGATCAGCATTCAGTTTAGCAGACAGGTCTAATGCATGTTCAAATTCTACTGAATCTGAATTTGTTACATTTTGTTCATGAAGTACTTCAACTGGTTTGGTTGTTCCTATACCGTGATTTGGGTGTGCTGTACTGGCGACCGACCTCCGTTCGTCTTGAAATGGTGACTTTCTGTCTCCTATGGACTGTACAAATTGAAGACTCCTATGGGAAGGTTGATCGAAGTCCTGTATTGGATGGCTATCTAAGCATCTGTCGCCCACCGGCTTTGAGGTAATCTGAATGTGTGGCTCTGGATTAACCGAACTGACTTTCGGAGGTGACGTCTGGGGAGTCTGGACACTGCAGAAGTTAGGCTTAACTGAGGGACTTGAACAGGGCATTTGACTGCAGTTCATGGAAGCGTGTGATGAACTGATTACTTCCACGGACCCACAGGGTTTATCACGATTTTCTGGCAAAAATGGTGTCACTGTGACAGCTGACCCCGGTAAACTGTCCACATGGGTGTATTGTTGTTTTTCCGAAAATGAGTTTGAAAACTTTGACGGATTGAACAGGTTTGCCAAGTGGCTTGAAGGACCCATTAAGGGATTTGGGAATAAAAATCCTGGAAATGTTGGGAGGGGAGTGCCGTGGAATGCGAACGGAAAGGATGTATTGTACGGGTGGAATGGTTCTACGATGGAACTTCCTGTAGTGACAGAGTTCATCAAATGGCGAACCACCAGATTGTGACTGAATGGCATGAAGTTTGGATCGACAAAACTGTTGAATGGAGAGTCAGGAAAACTACCAATTTTGTTATCTCTCTTCAGGTCAATTGTACTGTCATTTACATGACCCCGAGGACCAACTGTATGGCGAACGTTAGGACCACGGCGTAAGCTCATCAGTTCCGCCGTGTTATCATAGGATGGCAGACTTCCGTCCGCATTCAGCACAACCGCTGGTTTGTGATCATGTTTTGCCAGGTGCAGCTTTAAACTGTGACAATATTTAGTTGCGTAATGACAGTTTGCACAACGATATGGATACACATTGGAGTGTGACTTCATGTGACTATTAAGCATGGACTTGTTCACACATTCGTAATTGCACTTGGGGCATTTGTACGGCTTCGAACCCAAGTGATTTCGCATGTGATATTCCAAGTGATGTTTGTATTCTGTGACGAAACAGCACAAACTGCACTCCAAACGCTTGTCTTCTTTTATGTGCACTCGTAAATGGCGCCAGAATTCATCCTGTGAAAAGCGAAAAAAAAACGATTGAAGATAAGAGGCAAGTCTTTCGTAACTGTCATTAATATGGATAGTTTAACGGTCTAATACAGTTTGTGGGTTATTTGCTGCGTCCATTCAAGAGACCTCCACAAGGCAGCAACGTTACCTAACACCTATTGCGTTTAAGTGTTCGTCACTCATGGACAATGATCAGTAATAATGAATTAAGCCTTCCTTGTCAAAATAAAATGTCACCCTGAAGCTTCAATTACAAGACCGCTTATGTCAACACTCCGGCTTTCGCAAACCCTTTACTGAACATTCGATTTCTGTTCAATATTGCTGAACACCTCATTACGATCTTCCCTTGTTTTTTTCTGTTTGACTCACTTTTGTTTCTGTCATAAAGTCGCACTGTTTGCAGCGTTGTAGTTTGGGCCGAATCGGCCGAATCGCTTTACCGGAGAAATTGTCTGGAGGCACCTCGGAGTGGAAATCTTTCAAGTGGCGCTTCAAACGGCCCTCAGTTCTTGAGGTGTAATCACATTTCAAGCACTTGTAATCGTAATGTGACCTCAGGTGGTCTTGAAATTCTTGTCTGCTGTGACCTGAAACAGAAGTGAGCAAAAGATGGGATAAATACTCTCCAAACATAGATAACGTAGGAAATTATCATAGTTTTACCGTATAAATGGGGGATTAGGTTCTCATGTAAGTACCCGGGGTCGCCTGGTCATTGTCCCTGAATGATGGACAAATAACCCCTGTGGTGTTGCTTCCCGCGTGTGCCGTTAATAATAATAGCCTGGTGTGTTCCGGCGACATACAAGTTCTTTGTCTCTTCTTATCCGCAGGATCCTGCTGAGCCAGGCGAAGAACATGATCAGCGTAGGTGCGTCTGTCCTGATTCGGATCTGCATGACTGAACCATCTAATCGCGACCACAGATACACACACACACTAATGTGACACAGTAACTGACCCACACAATCCACCACCACCGTCTCCCCAAAAATAAAGAGATTGCGTAACCTCGTCTATCGGGCGGGTGGTCTGACCAGACAGATGTTCGTTGTGAATCCAAACACTTTGTCGTCCTTTCTGGTTATACACCGACATCATGCGGGTTCTACCATACACAGATGAAATTTTATTGGTATTTGGTTTTTCACGCAACGGCTGTCACAAATGGACTTTCTGGTTTGACGTCCTTGTGGATCACCACGGTTGAGTTAATCACAGTGAAAATGGTACCCGACATAGTAACGATGTTTTGCGGTGTCGTCAACACACTCAATAGTACGGGCCTAGCTTTTTTTCTAGGATAGCGAACCCTGGTTACTCAACACGCAGCAAGAGGACTACATTTGAAGTTGTCGTTATTTGGAACCCAATCGAAACTTCCGTTTATAAGAGTCTCAATAGATTGTGCCGCACAGAGGTCACTTTATGTTTCAGTTAGAGCGGTATTCAAGGTGTCTAATATGCTACTTAAAGGGTCAACGGACACTTTGGACAGCCAGTAGCTGGTTTGCCTTTCTTGGAGATCATCAGGTAAACGCAGTCCCACCGAGTTTCCATTATCAGAGCGTAGTCGAACGCCAAATTGGATTAGTATTGTGACAAACCCTCATTTAGAAGCTAAGCTACTGTTTATAGTCACGTAGTTCAATTTGGAGTATAATTACGATATAAGTATGACGAAAACTCTGAACCTTGCGTAGCTAATGAGCCCCAGAAAGAGCGAAGCCCGAAGGGGGTGTCTGTATTCTCCGTAAACCGTATGAATAAAGTCATGCGAAGGAATGCGCTTCAAGTTATTTTGTAGTTCAGTCACAGTTTAGCTCAACAGATCATGAACAAAACACAGATGGATTCTTGCTTTTCATGCAGGCATAACTCCAAAGGTCAGCTTTCATAGTGGCTGAGCGGTCGAATGAGTGCGATTTAGTCAGATCTCGAAAAGCACAAGTTATAGGTTTACCAATCAGGTGTCCCGTTCTCAGCGAAACAGACTAGAACTAGGGTTTAATGAATCCGTTAGAAATGGTGCAGAAGTTAGAACATAATTACTAGTGTTTGCAGAATACAACACAAATGGCCCACATGCGTGAAAATTTTTCATTAATACTTCCACTGAATGCAGCAAGAGGACACCGAACGGCCAACAGCCAGATATATGAAAAGATTGACATCTCAGATAAGTTTTACTATACAACCTCCATAAGATCATAGCATACAAACCACATGGTGAAGATATTCATCGGATAGGGGTTCGATTAGTTGTGATTTGTTAACAGTGAAAACGGAAGTGGCGCACCCAGGCTACCTGCATACTTTGCTCAGGTCTGTTGTGTTTTGTGCGGCAGAACAGGTGCTAAAGGTTTGATCGTCACGTCCGATCAAAACAGGTCGCCGTCTGTTTCTTCTAACTCCCTGTCCAAAAATATTGTCCGGTAAATATAGTGATAAACGTGTTGAACGATGCTTCTCGTTTCGACACAAACAAGGAGTTGAAGGTCACCCACAGGAACTCAGAAACGCTGACCTCGGGGTCGTCATTCTGCTTCATTTGATTTTAAATATCATCGAGCCGACAAAGTTGGTTAGGGATCCTCAGATTGTTTGATCGACTGCTTTCGGTTACCAACGTCAGCTCTGCTGGATACATGGAAAAGGTCGACTTGAACTCCATAAATTCTGGATAGTGACGGAATCTGTGTGGGTATACAGTGACCAAGCTTGGAAACAAGTGTATCCCAGAACGGGCTGCTCAGTGACCAAAGTAAAACACCACGTCGTCAAAGCTACTGGGACGTGATGAAAGAAAAACACCTTATTGGGTTGATATGCCTCTTAATAAGAACCAAAGTTGTGAGTAGTTGGCGAATGGAAGCTCCAAAAATTTGGAGCAGCTGTAGTTCTGATCGCATCTACCCACACCGATTTCAGCAATCCTTCGATTCTCCCGAGTGCGCAATGTGGACATATCTCACGCCCCGGAGAATCGATATCCTGTGCAAGACTGGTACAGAGACCAAAGCGACTTCACTGTCCGGAATTCATCCCCCAGCACGGCCGTGGATACACAGTGTTGACAAGCAAACCAAGGGTTCAACTTTTCTTCGCTCTGGTGTGAACTTATTAGCACTTTGTCGGAAGAGTGGGAGGGCTGTCCAAACGAGACTGATGCGACCACAAATTTTACGATTCCCCCAACTACACAGAACTTGTTATCACAAGAGTTCTCCTTTACCATTTGGCAATTTTTGTGTAAGTCCAAAGTTCGTTTGGCACCTAAATCGGTTTGATTGAGTTGTATTCACATTTCAACGACACTGCATCACGCGCCAAACAAAACCATATGCGTGATAAACTACGTCTGTCTAACTTTCATTTCGACCTTAGCCGAACAAGGAGATTCTGATGTGAATTCTGATGTGATGTGGTAATCTCTGAAACGAAAAACTGCAAAACAAAAAACAGCAGGATCTCTGCTGGAGAGAACTGCCATCGACAAGTCGGCTTGTGTCACAAAATCAGGTGAAACTGTGATGTTTATCTTTGGTTTTCCCACTGATCACCATAAGAGACTGCTTATTTTCAAACCATATCTGAAGGAGTTTACCGAAAAAGGCAAAGCAATGATTCTGTCAAGTTGTCTCCTCTGAAGAAACAAATGACCAGGTGCACAGGTTTCATTTTAACCCGTTTTCGGTCAGTTGAAGAATATTCCTCTTAGACCTGTTTGCACAGAGCTCATTGCGCTACCCCCGTTTGATATTGAAATCCTTGGTGACCGACTAGGTGACCGTATTAGCAACACGGAAACTGTTATGATTGGATCACTTATGTTGCCTTCACTGACGTTCTGCCCAAGTGCTTTATTTCACTGGCCCGATATCGCCTCCAGAAAGATTCATTGTAGTTTCGAAATAAGGATGGAACTTCCAACACTTTCATGGAATGTCGAGAAATCCTTACGAGCCAAACGGTAACGGACTTCCTTCTAGACCAAAGGCCATCCTCAAATGTTTGTTCACTTTAACCTTTGGTTCGATTCCATTCAGCTTTTACCACTTGGAAAATGAGCATAACAAACTGCTGGTAATTCACCGCCCTGCAAACCGGTGTTCCAGCTTTTCGAAGACAACTGTTTTTATCCTGGACAGTGAGCTACTCAGCTGCACATTGAGCAGTTAGCCGTGTACGCGTACAATTGCGCTGTATCGGGCATCTGCTTGACATGGTTCTTGCTATCATCTCTTGTCGTCTCCACCCTAGTTATCTTACAGTTGCACACCTGCGTACTGAGCAGAAAATTATTATTGTAGAACTTATTTGTCGCAAAACGGATTAATTACGATTGTTTTGCAAACACCTGCTCAGCTGCTGGACGACTACAACTGGAAAAGGATGGAGTACTAATAGAGGAAGTTGGAAGCATTGCGTGAGTGGAGCAGAGGGTCAGGACAAATCATGGAACAATGAGACTGCATGGAACTGAACCTTTTTAAGTTAGAGGCTTTTCTTTGGAGAATGTGAAGGCTAAGCCAGTGCTTGTGCGAATCCTTTCATGTATCTGCGTGTATGTGTGCACGCGTGGGCTTGTGTATATCAGAAATGTCCGGGCTTTTCTACCCAACGAAGTGATGAAGATAGGCGGTGGCAGACTTGCAGATGGCAGGCTGGCAGTAGTCTGAACAACACTGGCGGCGACAATAACAGCAGAGACCTCTAAATCCATACGAAATAAGTACCCTTTTTTTGTTGCTGAAGCTACAGACAAAGGAGTGTTTACTCCGCGAGTAAATAGAGGCTGAAACAGAGTAAAACAGTTTCCAGAATCCCATATGCGTACGTGCTTGTTTACCGTTTGTTTACTGTGCACAACTCTGAAAAGTTGAACTGTGTAACTGTTTTGAGTAAAAAAATATGTATATTGATTATTGAATCAGAAGAGAATGGTTTTAGGGGCAACTTGACCGAAGAAGGGATAACAAAGATAAAAGCGATTAACCGGTAGCATACAATTTTAGGAAACCAGCGTCATATTTTCAATTACACCCACCACCACTCATCAGCGCACACACACACACACATATGAAGTTAATTAACAAACCTGATTGGCCAACCCTTCAAAAACGACCGGTGATTGAAACCGACTACAGACTGATCCCCAGACATCGCCAGTCCTGTGCAGACTGCTGGAGAAGTGGGATTATGCACAAACTAATTTTACGTTTAAACTTTTCCCCTGTTTCTTCGCCGATAGGCCTGGAAACACAAACACCATCCCCCTTCCACAGCCACCTACGGCTCCCATAACTTTATCGAAATTAGGCTGAATGGAATATGCTAATTAGGCCGGCTGTTGAGTTCCCTAATCTGTTGAGTGTCTGAAACGGCCTCAGATTCCCTCGCGCGCCGTAACCATGGGTTTTTGACACAAGATAAAGTCCGACAAAAGTAGGTTGGTATGGTGACAAGAGGGGGAACGGGCAACAAGCTGGCTCAAGGGAGAGCGTTCGTTGTCGAGTGTCGTTCACCAAGGTGGATGTCACGTAAAACAATGTTAATTCAAGTCCCAAGACTCAGGTCACTTGTGCGAAGGGGCTCCCTTTGGAAGAGTGTGTTTATGCTGCATCCGCAACCGCTTATCTATGTAGCCTCTGTGCATTTGTCAAACAAAACGCACGGAATTTGAAAGGGACGCTGCACTTCACTTATCAACAAGACGTTGTTATTATTTTGAGGCGCTTATTTCCAACTACGTGAATGAAGAGTGTGAACCAAATGACAGTTCCACAAAGTTTAACCGGTCATTAGTTTGACATACACCTTACAATCGAATAGTCAGTTCAGTATCAGTTGGACTTATATTTTAACGTCAACTCTCGCCATCAAGCACCAATTTAAGCGTTTCGAAACTTGCTGCGTAGTCACAAAATGGGAACCGTAAACTTCTGTGACGTCGTCTGGTTGAATCACTTTTGTGTAAACTCGACGTAAGATCACCTACATTCGTCACTATGACTACCTTAGTGCTCAACCAAGCCTCTGTCAGGGTATCAACCAAAAACAATACCAGAATTTAGTGAGACGTGTTTCAAGGAAAGTAAAAACAAGGCGTAGCAAAACACAGGAACCTCTATAGGTTGAATGAAGTCTTCTAGCTTTTTGCTGGAGAACCCACAAAACAGTTCACGAACATTTCGACTGAGCCAAAAAATCCTTCTTAGAATGTATAAAAATCTTTCACAGTGCCTAATTTATTTTTAACAGCAGCAAACAACTCACTATTAGGATCACAGACATTTGCACCATTAGTTCAAGTAAATCCCACGGGGTCCATAACCGAGCTGACCCAATGAGTATAGCCCATTATCCTCACACGCCAAAACGGAAGAATTGAATTAGCGCGAGGTCTGAACCACCCCGTCCTTCAGCCCACTCATGGTAGTGTGTAGCATGCCTCTGTCTTACATACCGATCACCACTTTGCTCATTCCACATTTAGAATAGATTTGATCATCTAATGGCGTAATGGCGTAAAAAATGAGCTCCTTAAATGGCACGTTGATTCTGTGATATCTATTAGCACAAGTTCCTTCCTCTCATTCACGGGTATGTGAATAAATTTAGGTTCTTCTTAGGGAGAGCAATGGAACCACATCTTCTGTACTCGGATGCAAATTTCAATAGTCTGTGTGTTTGATCAGGGGCTACCACCTAGACTTGCACACCGTCACTGGATCACAGGAGATTACGTCGGAATTATATTTTTGCTTTCTAATCATCAGTGGGATCGTTAGGAAGAAGGAATTTTGCACTCGAATAAGAAAACACGGAAGAATATAATTTCTGCGGTTGTACACGCACGTCACCACATGGGTGTGATCACGTGAGGTAGTATGTTCTCGGTTCACTAACCATTGCTAGATTGTATGGACCGCTAGAACATCGCTCCCCACTTTCCTGCTCGTCCGCACACCTCACCGTTATCCGCACACCTAGCCTGGAAGTGCCACGCCCACACGCACGCACGTAAACAAACTGGCACACATACACGCATTCACGCTCAGGCCATCTGGTCAGACTCGCACAGCTGTACTCTTCTGTGCTGATTCATGATTATTTGACTCAAACTTTTCTCACGCTGTCGAATGGACGGAGTGGTCCATTCGGCCTTGCTCCTTATTTTCGTAGTGGTGTGAAATTAACCTGAGTTCACCGAGCTGCTTCTAGTAAGTACACGTTGTCAAGACGAAACAAGGTGTTTGCCACATTTGTCAAAAAGGTGCTTCAGTGTGCAAGAAGAGCTCGCCGTATCTCGGATTAGTGCAACGGCATTGTTTGCAACAGTCATTTGATGCGATAGGTAGTTGACCGACAGTCTTGGATCAACAGCAAATAACATGACCAACCATGTGGGAATGTGTGGGGGTAATGATGAGTGGCCCTCCAGATTTCCAGAACTATCGTAACTCCCTTCCACGCATTTTGTTCTGTTAGCTGGTGTGGATACTGACGGCAGTATGAGTGGATCCAGTAGGGTTCCAATGACCACAGCAACAATAACGAACTTTAACACTTTTGACCTGATCCCAAAAAATTTGTTTTCCATTGCGGAAATAACGCAACATTCAAAAAACTTCGTTCAGGTGATTTGTCGACCTCAGCAGGGCAGCTACAGACATGTTTTGTTTGGAAACTGTGCAGTAACACTGAACATACTGTTTGCTAGTCGTAGATGAGCGTAATGTAGCGCTGGCTGCGGTACACATCGATGGATGGTAACAGCATCCTACGTGAATTTCACTCTGTTTCAGGTTTGTGGACGGTTCGAACTGTCCAACCGGTGCTTAGGTCAATGACTACTAGTGGACGGAATATTCGACATGACCCTTCAACTCCACGTATTTTCGGAACCGTTATCATTGAGAAAGAAGTTCGTATAAAGAAATGGAGAGTTTCGAAGGCGATTCATCAGTTACGTGGTCCGCACCCGTATTATCCACATGAATATTACTGCTCCCAGCCAAAAGATCAGAAGCTATGTAAACATGTTAAGATTCAGATCCACATTTCGATTTAGGTTAGGAGTTACAGGAAACACCACACCATTTTTGTTTGATTCAATACTGCTACACTATGAAAATAATGTGCTAAGTCTTCACTCGCTCTTGGGAAGAGTGATGTTGTCATCCAGACTGAGTGATCAGTACAGCTGACCATAGCTCACAATACAATAGTCCAACATACTATTACAAGCATCGCCCACCAGCTAGCGCCCGTAGTCTCCGGTTGGAAAGGATTCGGTCGAAAGTTCTGGCAGCCCTGAAACACAGAAAATGTGCTTGGGCGATCTCTGAAATTTGGTATAATTGTCTAGTTACAAGCGTTCTCGTAAAAGGGTAGTTACAACAAACAAAAATCTTCGTTACATGTAAGAAGCCAAGTTAGCAGCGAAGGAAGCCCCCACCCCTAAATATTACAATGGGTGTATCCAACCATAGGATACACTACAAGGGTTGGTAGGGGCTTCGAAGTTTGGCGAGGATCACATAAGAACAGAATCACAAACAGCAAATATCCGCGACTGCTCCAATTCCCTCAACCGAATGGATCATGGTAGACCTATGTCCATATCGGCTATTTGGGCAACGTCCTGTAGAATGAATGAGATCTAATGAAACTGAACTAGGCTAAGGCTTCAGGAGACGAATCTATCCAACACGGTTAAACAAGCCCTTTCAGAGTGAACAACGGGGAATTCGCGACCATCCCTTTCCAAGATATAGATGTTCAGCGAAAATGAGAGAGCGGCGGTCGTATCCACAAATAAGAGGAGGAGGTTTAAGCATGATCCTAAAATTTTCATTGAAAAGATCCTCCGGTTTCGAATCTGCCAGAACATAAATGAAAACAGGCCAATCAAAGGCAGGCAAATTGTATTCATCCAGAGCGCTGTCTTAGTTTCTTGTTTTGGTCACTAGGAAACAGGACATGAGCTATAAAGTGAAGGAGTTTTGAAATAGCATCTAATGCGGCTAAACATTTATTCCTGGTTTTAAAACAAATTTATAAGGCCTAATTGATCATATCGTTGTGTGGATCAAGGAGTTCTCGGGCCAACGAAGCCTCTATGTTTCGTACGTGGATGCTTTATCGCGAGCGGTTGCTGCAAGCCGTAGGGTAGTGTATGAGTCAATATTGTGACCTCTGTCGTTTTTGATACGCATTAACAACCTATTCAGTCCCCTAAGAAGCGAATCCTTTCTCTGCAGATGATATGGAGCACCTGAGAGGAGCCACAAAATGAGTTCCATGAAATGCCCAGCTGGGCTGGAACATGGGATCTCTCAGTGAATTCTAAAGAACTCGCGAAAGTCACCATAGCCAGTAAGTCACCGTCCATTGTAATCGATTTTTGGTGGCTTGTGGTGGCTTCAGAGGCTAGAGATTCAAGGTCTACCGTATTTCAGAATGCGGCTTGAAACGGCTCCGATCAACCACAGCACAGCTGGTTTCGTGCAGCTCTGCTGCGCATCCGTACGACTTCATTTAGAGTGGTGCATGTGAGCATGGAGTCCATACCTTGGGGGAAACATGTTTGGATTCCCGGAAATCTGAAACGACGGTCATATGATAAATGAGGGAGTCCATCGTATGGATAGGCACGTAAAGTTGTACTCTGTGGAAAAAGGTAGTTGAGAGGGGATTTGATGCTGGCCAGCCGGTTGCTACAATGTCTCGATATGCGAATGTTCCATCCCAGAAAGAATAAGATGTTTTGGGGTGGGGTGGTGTCGGCTAGCTCTTTTCAGGCAGAAAGCAAACTCCGCAAGAGGTCCTTCAGCAATCTGGTTGTGAATTTTTAGACTAGCCGGTCCGCTGATCCCCTAGAATGTTATTGACAACGAAAACTCAATACTTGCCCCGATGTAGACTGGAAAACGCAATTCTCTGATCTGGTCAGCACTCCGGCCAAAATTCTTCCTCATGACCTATTCTATCGAAAATCTCAAGGAAACGATACTGGTGCTTACTCAAATGCTTTGTTACTACCGGCACCACTGGCGTCACCTATGTGGTTGGCCTCAAAAAGGGTGGGACCGATAGCGAGTTGTCAAAGAGTTTTCAATGACCATATAAGCAGTATGCTATGTCAAGGAATCAGACTGTAGTATCTCACATATCGTGCCAACTGAAACACGAGGCGGGTTTCGTGCAGCATATTCATTTGAGGGCTATAAGAAACTAGGGATTCAGTTAGGTCTGGTGTCCAGACCAATATAATTTGCAAATGCGTGTATTCCACCAGTTACGTCAAGATTAATTTTTCAGTTTGTTTCACTCCTTAGCTTGGAACCCCAAAGAAGTGAACGACTGAGCTGAGGTTGTTCACGATATTGTCCCACGCGTGGTTCACTTCAGAATCCGAGCATAGTTCCATCAAACTCCGAGAGCTTAATATTTCTTCGAAGGCAGGACTTTTCAATGAGTAACTGCGTGGGCAGTCCCCTTCACTCCTGTGAGTAATTATGACTGGCTAAGCAGCCACAGTAGAAAACCTCAACGTCGGTTGCCAGATACATGTATTCAACTGTAACTTTCGCTGCAATTCCTATACGGATTTTGGACAATTAAATCATTATGCAACGGGAAGGGAAGAATGGTTGTCAGTTCGGCCATTTAATGCGACAAACGAAAATTTGGTCAAAATGTGGACGAAATTCCTACCCGCGTAGTAATCAATACTAATTAGCTCGTTGTTTGCAACTTCCCTTCGTTGGGTCCGGTATTCCGAATGTGTATCGTGTTTGTTTCGGATCCCGCTTCCCATTAGGACATGGAACTGCGGTGTATATGTATTTGCTCGACTTGGTGTTCCCGATCCGTTCAGCTGCAGTACCGTGTCACGACACACACTGACGGCAAAACCGCTGGACCTTGATTTGTTCGACTCCAGCTTTCCTCTGTGGAAGCTTTCGGCTGTATTGCCTCCTACAAGAGACCGATTTGCCTAGAAATAATGGCATCAGTTCGCCGTTTACTGGGCTGTTCTGCGTGAAAGCATCCCTACCACGATTTTTACCCATTTCCACGATGCAGAACGTAATGGAATTTTCCCATGGCATTCGTTGAAAAGTGGTTTTTATGGGGATTTGAAAACACGCACTCTGCTCATTATGATATAGCAATCCTGAGAAAAAATTGCTGTTTGCTTTCATGAGTTGCATTCCATTGGCCAAAAGTTTCCAAACATCAAACTTACCCTTCCCTGGAGTTTCTGTATATTAATTCAGCTGTTATCAAGCCTATAGACGATAATCAAAGATCATATGCCCACAGAGGAAAGTCATGTTCTCACTTCAGTAATAATTAGCACATGTTGCCATGAGCAACAACCACTCAATTCCGGATTTGGTGGGTGTAATTACGTTATTCATTTGCTTACCGAGACAGAAACAGACATTGCGAATCCGCCGGTAGGATTTTGCTGAGCAGGCATGAACCGAGCTTTACTACACAGAGAATGGTAGTGAAGTTTACAAACTTAATTGCCAATACCCGTGGGTACCGCTCACTGATAATGGTAAGCACAGGTAGAGCACCGAGTAACTCACCAGCGAATTCACACAAATGGCAAAAATACAGCCCAGTTTGATCTGGCTGCACGGAATTGGTCATTTGTTCAAACCGAGCCATACTCATTCCCTCGTCTGAGTCCTCAGTAGATGAATGTGGGTCACTGCATGTCAGGCTGACTGGATTATCTATCGAATAAAACGAAGAAAGTAGTTCAGGTGCGTTACTAAGTTTGGCGGCATTAGGGGTGAATCAACATCTTACCGACAGTTGCACTGTATTCTATAAACTTGATTTCTTTGACGCCGTAGTGACGGAAAGATCTTTTGTTAATGAAAAAAAGATCCTGGTGTGTGCTAGCAGCATTCATAGTATTCACATCTACATCACTCTCGCTTGAAAAGTCCTCCAGTCCTGGCGCAACCATTCCACTGAGTCCTCACCAAAGAGGTAAGGATTGGCCTGGAGTTTCGCTCTCATTAGAGCTCATCGGTAGTGCATGTCGTTAGCGGTGTCGCTGTTCAAATTCGGTGAGCGTTACCACTACTCCGATAGCGAACGTTGGACGTGACTAAATTATCACGTTTGAAAAGGCGAACTAGTGCACACCTGAGCAGTGTGATTGGTTTGCTCGATGGCTCAAAGGACGACTCAGTAGTTGCCTTGGTTGTGTTGATCGAGTGGCTCGCCTCTGAGGACTGCCTGAAGAACTAATGAGGTCTGACCACAGCGAGACTTGAGTCCAGTGCTTCCCTTCTTTGGGGTGGACTCAGCAGAGTAACTTTGCCAGGACAGGAGGCGAACTGTTCAAATGAGAGTGATGTGAATGTGAAAATCTTATTAGGCATCCATAATGAATCTACGTTTTTCCTAAGATCAGCTTCTCTGTAGAAAAATGAAAATTTCATTCTATACATACGAGTGAAATGTAAGGGCCTAGGTCCAGCATTCAGCAGCAGGTTGCCGTTCGTTTGACAAACCTGGTCATACTTATTTGAGGACAGAGAAGTTGATCTCTGGGTTCCCACGTCTGTCATGTTTAGAGAAACCATGGAACATTCATCACATTGATCAGGTTTCAATTTTGAACTGTTGCGCCGACTGAATGCGGCAAAGTTTTACCCACTTACCCCACTCACCTCTCTCTGATGGTGTGATTGCCGATTGTGATCTGACTGACCTGAAGTCGGGTGACTCTGATTTAGGCGTATGGCATGTTTCATCTGACTCATTCATCGGATGACAAGGGCCGTTGTCTATGATAGATTGGGTTTGTACACTTTTCTGCCAATATGGTAATTGCTTTGAATCACGTTCGACCTCCTGGAGGGACAACCTAGTCTCTTTGGATGCCAGGTTTATAGTTTTCTCTGTCAAGTTTATCTGAGTAGAGCCGGATAATTTTCCTCCATCGCCATGCACAACCCCCGCTGGCTGGATCCGGGATACATTGTCCGATAATCCACATCCCTCTTGACCATCCTGGAGCGCAGACAAACCCGCCAGTACTCGTAGTTCGTCTACAACTTCCCGTGATTGTTGGAGGGATTCTAACTGGGCTGCAACTTCTTCGTCCATTGAAGAAGATGAACAGCCCTGGAGGTGACTGTCACCGCCAACCGGATGTCTGGTGTCAATGCCTCCGTAAGAGTTGAACGGTTGCGACTGATTACTCACATGGGTGGAGGTTGGCTTAAACATGTCTGTATCTCGAGTAGTCCTCAATGGCGTACTAGAATTTGTCATTGTGTCATGAAGGTGGAGATCCGTACATACATTGAGTGGACCAACCATACTTTTCGATGCAACTGCAGAAGTAGCTGGAGGCCAGAAACTGCGAGAAGGCGAGCTCAGGTGAGGAAATCCAGAAATTTCATCACATCTTTGTAAACTGGAATAAAATTGACAAACAATGACAAGGGTTTTGTAGTGCTTCAAAGTTCAAAAATATCTGGAATTTGGAAAGTATCACGTTTGTGACATCAGCTGTCTTAAAAGCTGATGTAGTTGAAAACATTATTTATGTTTGACAGTTACACTCATTTGCGTGCCAATTTAATTTTTACTGGAAACTCACCTCAATCGCAGCTATATTTCTTGCTTATGATGTTCTATTTCAACTGAATGTGTTGGACCAGGCCACCTCAGTTTCAGCTGGTACGATATTCGAGATACTGCAATACACTGTATGGACGTGACACACTAAACATAAGGTTTCTGAAAACTCGTTGACAGCCCACGACCAGTTTCGCCCTGCTTCAAGCTACCAGGGTCCAGAGCCAAAACTATGGAAAACGCAACTCTTATTTGCACCCAGTGGCATTTGACGGGCTACATCCCGTAGTTTTTCTGGAAACCATACCCTCGCTGGGGGATGCATAGCTCATAGGTGATGCTCTGATCAGACTATCGTTCGTCCGTACTCTCTGATTAGACCAGCTTTGGAATCAAGTTTGGCGATAATCAGTAACTCACCAGATAAAACAAAACAAAAACTATAAGGAACTTCGATTTCTAAGTTATTTTAAAAAAACTACTCCAAATTTATGAAAGATGGTACACAAAGATTGCAACGTGTCGATAACTCGTGGTTAACCCAGACGGTCGAGGTGAGGCACAACTGCCTTCCTACTTACACAAAATGACACAATTGGCGGTAAAGGTCTTGGACTAAACTTGTATTTTTCGTCGAGTTCTCTGTCTCATTTTCCAACCATAAACATGAATAAACAACATCTATCTACGCCGGAAGTTTCAGGACATTCGAGCGATATATACGGAGTTATGATGTTGCCAAGTGTGCATATGTCTACAGATTCTTGTACACACCATGTGCCTGTAAATCCTTTTCATACGGATATACAAGGCTACCTAGAGATAAGCTGTGCCGGAGCTCATAAAATCCACCCCTCCTTAGTTCACCTGGTTGTGTTATGTGAAACCAAAAGAAAGGCACCATTCGCACACTTTGTATGAAGGCGCATGAACAGCTATACCCGGATCACTTCCGGTCGGGGCACAGTTACCACAGGACATGCAAACATCAACGCCACAAAGACCCAGATTTCTGGGAGTTACCGAGACCTCTCGACAGCCAATGTACCGGGTATATCTGTCTTAAAAATGTTGGTGTAAATCTGAACCACAACCTTCCAAGTATATGGTCAGAATTGGACAGTGAATGGTCCAACATATTTGTCCCCTGGTTATGACCCAATGCATCAGGCCCTCCATTTCAAACACGTGACAGATGGTCTGTGAGCACCAAACTTCCTCCTAGTCAGATGATGTCATTGCATCCCCCTCCTAGCCGAACACGTGAACTTTCGCCCACCCTCCCCCCACCCCTCCCAAACAAGATGTCCCAGCCGGGATTATCTTTTTGTCTTTTCGACCGCTCTTTGT
Organism: Opisthorchis felineus; assembly: GCA_004794785.1. Taxonomy (NCBI): domain Eukaryota; kingdom Metazoa; phylum Platyhelminthes; class Trematoda; order Opisthorchiida; family Opisthorchiidae; genus Opisthorchis; species Opisthorchis felineus. Next base: position 342,314 of record SJOL01006424.1, on the reverse strand, counting down.
GTGGCTGTGAACATACATGCACGCATGGTCGAGCATGGTATCCCAATGAAAAACCAGTTGGAGTAGTGGACGAAGTATGTGAATGTCAGACTACGGACTGTGGGCAATTGCGTCATCTTTGTTTAAAACGAGTGCGCGCACCCACCAGGTTTGCTGTGGCGTGCACAAAGAACAGAATTATAATTAGATCGGATGACATACCGTTAAAATGACTGACCCTGCCTGGTCTATTTATTCCAACCTCCACGAGGTGGCAGGTTCACAGGGAAAAACAAAGAATTGCCGTCTGCTGACCGGGAAACGAAATGACAGACGAAACCCCTGAGGGCAGTAAACCAAACTCGTTCGTTCACCGGACCACTGTTCCGGTTGACCAGTCTGCAGAAGTCGTACCACGAGCGCCGAGAACAGCGGCTGCTGTTCTTTGCACAGTTTAAGGCTGTTTGGGACATCGTGAAGGCTGTCCGCAATTAATAGTTCAGAAGAACTTGTGTCTGGGGTATATATTGACTAAACAGTTGGCTAAGCAGTCGACTAAACAGTCTGAGGATAAAATACATGGTATCCTGTCGGAAACTGATAGAAATGATTTTTGCGGACCCTCCTAGGAATGTTTCTCTGAAAATTCTCTCTTAAGAAGATCCCTGTTCCCGAAGAACATTCAAACTTTTTTTATAAATGCAACACGTCAGAAGTCAATGAGGGATGTAAAAAATTTTCAAAAGGTTGCCGAAACTCCATAAGGTGTTCCAGATTTAAGGAGGAACGACTAGGTTTTTATGCTTCCAAGATCTCATTTTTCCGACTGACCTATCATAAATGAAAGTACCTTCGTTGTGTTTGGCAAGTCAACTGGCATTCGGAGAAACTTTCTTAACTGTGAACTATAATTAATTTGTTCACTCCTTTTCACCAATTCAGAGAATATGTTCAGACTGGGCACTTCATATGTGCACCAGTGTTTGTAGTAGTGACCAAATGAGCTCACAGGGCCAAGGTCCGTGCTCCGCTTGGGCCGGGGAATACTATGTGATGAACCCTAACGTGAGTTACATTTGGATATATATTGCTTGGTATACTGAACTCGAAAGAGGTGGGTAAGTCAATATGTTTTGATAAAATCCTTAACTGTTCTTAAATAACTAGCAATTGTTATTACGAGTCTACATGTTGCAACTATTTGCCTGACGCAGAGGCAACATGGTACGAAATGCTGTGAGATAAACGCGCAAGCTGGGTCGAATTCATTTGCACATTACGAGTTACCTAAGGAGCCCCAGTATTTTTATTTTGAGGACTACAAGTCTCCGTGGGAATACTTTGCCCCAAGTCAACTAATTTTCCACCTTTCTTACGTAGATTTCAAAAACCGTAGTTTTGATTCCGTCACACTCTCGTCCCTTTTATCCGGTTAGTTAAAGGGGCAGGAATACACTACTTATAATAAACAAATTTCCATAAAGTTGCTGAAAACTCTTCGACAGCACACTACCCGTTTCACCCTTCTTGGAGCCCATCAGGTAGGCATAGCCTCAAAGTTTCCCTCAACCTTATGTTCTACTTGAACCAAAATTGCACGAAATTTGCGAATTACACTCATTTTACACAGCAACTGGGTTGTAACGGGAGGCTCAACTGAATAGACTAGACTGTAATGGACTACTGAATGAACTTTGCAGTTCTGCTCGTGATTGTAAGTACAACATATAAGGCAGCCAGTGTTTTTCACACCTCTCCTGGGATGAACAACGTCAATAGCATATTGCGGGACCGATTTCAGCTTTGCAGAATCTGAACCCAGAGGGTTTTTCTAAGCCCTGGAACTAGAACAGCGTCGTATGGAGCTCGGTGAACCTAGGAGGAGAGTCACGATTCCAAGTTCCGAGGTGTACCACAAGTGATCTCACATGGATCCGTGTTATCAGTCTCATCATGCCACTGTTACAGATGGCATCAGTGTTCGGATCGATTCAGGTAACCGGCAGCAGCGCAAAATTGTTTATACAGAAAATTTTTGCGCCCAGAGATCATGTTTTCTGTGTACGTCCACTACGCACGTGTACACACACACACACACATACGGTACGCACAGCATACCTACTATGATGAGTGACATTATTTATAAAGCGACCTAACAATAAAGTAGACCAGCCACTGGTCTGGTCAGTTGTCAGAGCAAGTTATAATGTTTATCAGAAAAACATACCATTTGTTTGTGTGTGTATTCGAACACGCTTCGCTTGTATTCGACAGGAATCGGGGAACCGGTGACAGCACAACGCAGCAAGTAAGTGTAAAAATCAACATTCGTAGTGTTTTAAACACACGCGCAAACGTCCGTACCACACAGAGACAAATATACATCTAACAAAATGTGATGGCCATTTGAATCGTATATGTGAACTGCTCTGGTAACATAAAGTCATGATAGTTTCGAACTTGAGGGTTTCGAGGGCCACTGATCGGATCGAACAACGCCGGACAAAATACACGAAGGTTGACATTTTCCAGTGACCGTTTTTGTTCACAAAGGCACACATACCTGTGCGAATTTATCTAGATAAGCACTAACGTAACCTTGAAAAAAGCTTTAATGTGAGTTTGTTATACAGGCGGTAATACGTTCACACACAGATCTAGAGCTTGCATCGCAAAGATGATGTTTACATTTTAAATAACCTGTTTGTCCGTTCATTCGTCGGTTCCGGTGTATAGGGTGCTCGCAAAAAATACAGGCGACTAGTGAATGTCTTGGCAACCGGTTTTCAAATGTTTCATTGTGATACTTTTGTCCCCCAAAACTGGACTGGAACAGGCTGTTGGAACGGTAACAGATAAGGTCTTCTTACCCACTTGTTGCACGAGGGCTTGAGAGCTAATATTCTAAATTGAAGGTTCTCACCCAATAAGATGAGATTTTCAATTCTGGCCACGTGACCAGCCTTTATCCGCCAAAACAACCGACGTCAAATATCCATCTAACTGAAGTTCGGATAGACTAGCGAGTAAAGTTTATGAATTCAGAAAACGAAATTGAATAAATAGATGGAAAGTTTCCGGACAGGCAACGTAAACAGCACGTGTCACATACTATAACGAAACCCTGTAATTTTTTTCGTGACTTGCTCTAGAGTATCATGAGGGACATCAATAAACATGTGTTGGCGACAGTATAGTGTAGACGCAGAAGAACGTATTTCATGCAAGCAAGCGCACCTGTGCGAAACGAGGTGAGCACAGTTGCCAATAGTTTGTCCAACAGAAGCAATCTTGTATTCCACAACAGCACTCTATGAAATACTGACAATGATTTCATATGATGTTGCTCCCCAGTACTCATAAGGTTTCTGAAAGCCATTAGACAGCCCACGACCGATTTCACCCTTCTTGGGGCTCATCAGCTAGGTGAAGTCCCCGAGTTCCCATCAACCTTATGTTCTACTTGAACCCAAATTGCACGAAATTACCGAAATACATTCGTTTGCATACCAGTTTGGTTTTGATGGGAGACTCACCTGGAGCCCAGCTGAATCTCTCGTTTATGATATTTTTAGCAACTGAATACGCTGCATAAAAACATTATAAACGAGAGATTCAACTGCGTTCCAGGTGAATCTCCCGTCGAAACCAAATGGGTGTTTTTTCTCCTTCGTAACTTTTTGTATAGCACCTCATAATACTTTCGTAGATTTCTATGACTCCGGTTCCATTTGGACCTTAACATACTATTTAGAAGTAAGTCTAGTAAAAACGACTGAAGTGTATCCGAATAGTGTTGCTTGCAGAAGGGGGGTACTGTGATCAGTTTAAATGCGATGACAGAGTAGATACCGAAACAAGGACTCCCGTCACCATTTCCATACGTTATACTGATGAATGAATAAACCATGCAAACGTTTACACTACGCGAATCGAAAAAATCTTCAGGTAAAAATGTCGAGTGATGATAAGACACAAAGGTCACCAATGGGCCATCGGAAGAAAGAAAGTCACGATCTTCGTAAAAACCTCTGTGAAACTCTTTGCATCAATTCCTCATGATAGCAAGAACTGCAAAACGATTGAGCTGGATGCAGAATTCCGTCCAATAAGCCTCCCTATGGAAGAACACTTATGACCTCACCCCCGAGATTTCAGTTTGAATTGATCGGGTGCAAGAAACTAACCAGAAGCTACCATAATGACCACTTCAATTGCTCCAGATATAAAAATTCCCCTTCGAACGAACGAAAAACCCATTAAGTGAGTTTGAATCATCTTAAGGCACTGTGGTCTACCGTATAGAGATCACCATGGAGCAGCGCAGAAAGTGATTTTTTTGCTGAAAATACTAAAAACAAGGTTGATCACCTCTTCTGGATGGTCACTGGGATCCTTCCAAACTTTGGAGCAAATAGGACTACAATAAACGCTGAAAATGGTCGGATGGCGACAGCTCTGATGACCAACTGATTGTGCTCGCATGCCTCACGTCCAGGAGTTCTATTATTGCAAACGTACGTTCCGAGTAAGGACGAGTCACAACGCTTTTGTAGGTCAGTGTATACTTTGCAATTCAGAGTCTGGGAAACTTTTATCCAATCAAACGGTGTTCAGTAACGATACTCTGTGATATAAAACTCGTCCCATGGTGGAAAGTTATTTGCAGATGAGTTGAGAAATTAACATTGATTAGTAAAGTTTGGGACTTCTGGAGCAGCCTCACGCATCAAGTGCTATTCAGACACATGAAATCGTATCAGACAGCTTCAGTAGAATTGTGATTGTTCTAATACAGGTTTATCTATTTTTGTGTGACATTAGTTTTCGAGGACGAGAAGAGGGACCGGTCTAGGTTTTGATAGTGATATAAGAGTGGGTCGATTTTGCCCCGCTAATCTTCACGCTTCATTATACCCTCGTCAATAAGTGAAGAATGGGCATTTTCCTCTGATTAGCACCTATTATGAGGTAGACGAGAACCCACGATAAACCACTGTCGGTTTTGTCCCCCATTGGGACTCATCAAAAATCTCTATCAATCTCATTTCTTACTTTAACTCCACTATGAAGGTGTTCGGTGGAAAAAACTCATTTGCAAGCAGACTTGGTACTAACAAGAGGCTCAAGTGAATCTCAGCAAAAATTTTCTTCTATAAAATTCTTCGAATTTATATGCTGCAGAATCTTCAGCTGGGACGATATTCAAGATAGCGAATTACGTATCTCGATACAACAGTATGTATAAGGTCTATAAACTGTCGGTTTCATTCTGTCTGAAACTCATCGTGTGGATCTAGTCCCCGAAATTCACTCAACCCTGTTCTGTACTTGTCATGTAAAGAAAAGTACAATCACCTGGCAGGAAGTTATCCGGAAAAATACTTTGATATCGCAGAACGCGCTCTGCTCAGCCCGTTCAACTGACAAACAGTTTCAGTCATCAGCACAACCTTAATTTGCAAATGAGTGTTCATTTCCACGTACGTTCAATTCGCTGTTCAGTTGTGAAAAAAAAATTGATAGAAATTCGGGGACCAGACCAACCTGATTGGTCACAAACGGTAAACATCAGGTCAGACTATGCCTAGTACGCCTGTCGACCATGGTTCTCAGCACAACGCTTCCGATAATGGATTTAATGAAAGGATGTTTAATCAGTTTCCTCGAAGCATGGATGTTCTTTTGAACAAAACCCAGTCTATTCCGTCTATTATACGTGCCGTTTTTGTGGAAATCTGAGCGATCACATAACTGTACCGCTAAGTTTATCCAGTGTCCATATCTCCTTGCCCGAAAGGTCCTGAAATTCCTGCGTGTTTGTTGCATCACCCAGCGTGGCAATTAATTTGCCAGTTAGATGAGTGGATAGGATGTTTCATAAACGGTTTTTTGAACACTCAAGCTGAATCCTGGATCGCGCAAATCACCTCCGGTTCACTGACTGATCTGAAAGACTTAGTGCTTTGTCGAGTTGCCATCTGTAGTAAACCCGGAAACAAATAATGCTTTGCGGTACCACCTCCTCCAATCTCTCTGAAACAACTGGAACACAAAGGCTCCAGACGTAACTTGACTATGGAAAACAAACGAGTTAAACGCAGTAACAAGATTTTATCGTAACGGCTTCTGTGCTTTTGTGGTCCGTCACGTTGGCCCCTTTGTTCGCGAAAATGACAGACGGTTGCCAGGGCAAATCATAAACACATACACACATACACACACACACACACACACACACGAGTTCACAAACCTCATTAGCATCGTGGTCGTAACGCTTGCGCAACCTGCACGCATCAAGATGAAAAACATTAGATAGTTCGAACCTGAGTCACACATTCGTCATGTTTTATGCGATCACCTGCATGGTCATTCCCCGCTTCCTTTGGGACTCACGGTCTTTGCACTGGACGGATGCGTCGAACCCAGCAGAGGTGATTCCTTTATTCGTATGTTCAGCCTGGCAACCGGGTTAGGTTTACCGGGGTGACAGTTTGTTACGGCTGAGAGAACGTCATTTCTTCGAACTGATTAAGCGCAGGCCGATGAACACACCATCGTCCTCGCCTGAAGCCCGAGAATCCAATCCGTATGCGACGAAGTTAGTTTCCAACAGATCTCATAACACTTTCCTTCGGATCCATATCTTCAACATTTCACTTGCGAAATGATTACCGTTATAAGATCGGTTGGGCAGTCTCAATCAACAGATCTCTGTAAGGATGGATGTACTTATGCTTCGGACAAACCGATATGATGGAACAAACGAAAGAGATTATAATCCCAGAAAAACAAAGCTGCCCTGGAAACCAGCTAGACATACTGACAAGTGGTTACAGATTGTTACGGGTCGCACAGCGGGGCATATGCATACGCTTTTGTACCATGCACATGGAGACTGTAAAAGTGGAAATAAGCCGTTCTTATCATTGTGTATGGCGCGTAACAGACCTCGGTGACGATCATGCCGCCACTTTCTAGCCGGACCGTTTAGCTGGCTACTGTCCATATTTATGTAATAGGTTTGTGTGGGATGAGAGTAACACAGAAGGCTAAGTCCATCCTGATGATTACACCTCACAGCATCCAGCGTTGGTATTGTAACTGTTTTCGATGTAGACACTTTAATCTTCGGTGTTTTCTCCAAACAAACTTTTCCGTACTTATTCCAGCCAACTGTCTTTGTTTCTACGGTCAGCCGTTGTTGGATGGCAGCTAAGCGCCAACATTCAGTATTGGCGTACTGTCGTAAGCGAGGATGCTAGAAAATGCTGATAAAAAGAAACGGTGCATTGAAGCGGCCGAAACACTGTTCATACTGTAGCTTAAGATAGGCTATTAATTTGGTCTTCGAACGATACTGAACCTCAAACTACTTCTAGGGACTAGAACTGACTACCCATTCTAACATCTCTCAGTGACTGTGTACAGCGTTCTGGCATTCTGAACACAGGAGAAGCTTCTCTTGATGTCTATGCGCACATATTGCTGGGATAAGAAGCGGCAGAAAGCTCCTTCAAAATCTGGTGGTCGAAAAGGGTAGTCCACGATCTCACCACTCTGTCACCGGTAATCGCATACAGCAAATCCATTCTCCAGCTGAATTCATTTCATTAAGCGAAACACGAGTCTCCTCTATTGCAGATTCATTTCAAGGTCTGCTGTCTAAAAAGGCTGCTTAGACGAACACAAAGGGGTACTAGGTAGACTTGAAAGAACACGGGGTGCACCACAGTTTGTACTCGACATGTCAATTCTGTCTATCTGTTCAAAGTACCCATTCTTCAAGGTGTGATATAAGGAGCCGCACAAATGGTAGCAATTGTAAATTGGTATCATCAACCAAAGAAATGTTCAGTTATATGTTATAACGAAGTATTCGAAGAATAAAGGCAACCATAATGAGATGTTTGCATCCGGAGGTTCTTTTAGGTGAGGCTAAACTATAAACACTTTTCCTCAGGCAGCTAGCTAAGAAGGAACTGTCTCAAAATTGACATTCTACATTCCAACGAATGCTGTTCTCGCCTTCGAAAATCTTATCATGAGATTATCACATGATTTCGAAAAGACCATCTGTTTTCGGTTTGTTGTGACACACCAGTTCGTCTAAGATACTCAAAACCACGAAGTCGTCAACAGTGTGTTGGATCATGGTGAATGCATACGAAGGACTCAAGTGGTCCCATCGCAACTTACTGAAGATAAAAAGAGCAGTGCCAATGGTTTGCACTATTGTTTGTAATAGTTGGTAATAATACCAACAATTTCGGGCGTTCCGCGCTCAAGATTGTCACTATTCCCGACTTCCCGCCACTGCCAGTCAAAGTATACGAAATATAACCTTCTGCAATTGGACAGCTCGAGATTTTCTCAGGATGAAAGTGACTCATTCGGGCCTAACGAAAGAGTTTAACATCAGATGAAGGCTTAGTGCCTTTTTTGAGTAGCGATATCACAACTATCAGTTGAGAAGTGTTCATGAAAATCTTGATATTCGTCCTGAGAAGCGAGAACAATTATATTTTCACTGACTTCATGTTTCATCAGCTGTGAGACTATTTTTCACACCTTCACGAATCACCAACCATGCGCTAGGTGCTAACGGAATCGAACACAACAACACTGGTTTCAAACAGAGTTCAAGTAAGTAGAGTAAGTCATAAAACAAACTTAGATTTGTACTAAAATGGCCCATTTCTGCTCATACTATATATGCGCGGACTGTTCATATTAAGGCCATGTCAACTTCTGACGCCTTGTGGAAATCACACAAAGGGTCATCAGTGGTGCTGACAGGTATCAAGTATTTGGTTGCATAAGCTTGCGTGAGAGGTTTCCTCGACAGGTCCACAACAGTCCTGCATGTCAGAGGTCAGGGGTGTGACCTCGATCCAGACGTGCCTCTTGGCTCATTATACGTGTACTTTTAATGCTCCTTTTTTATATCTACCAATTCCCAGTCTAAGTTCTAATGAAATTCTACTGGTTCATACGACCACCAAAACAGTTAAACCATTTCGTAAGTTAAACTGCTGGAAATGTCATGCAAACCTTGGAGCGGTAACCTGGGAAAGTTCTAGAAAACTTTCCAGATGCGGCTTTAAAAAATCTACGCGATTTCATTACCATCGTTGTTCTTGTTGAGCTTCAGAATCAAGGTGTCAACCTATGATACTGGTTGCTAAAACAAGCAAAAATCGCCACTAGTTAGTACTTATCGCTCAAACAGTCTTATGATGTGAGTCCATGTACGGACTTGATTACTGTTCTCGACTATTACAAAGTGTACCACATAAACGTCCTTGGACACCCGCATCGTACAACAATCTATTATAGTACACTCAAGCGTGCAACTGCACCAGTCACGTTTCTACCATGACTGACACAAGGTGATTAGGAAATGACTGGTTTTCTCGCGAATGTGTATCAAGCATGCATGGGTTTCAGGATACGACAGACTACTTGATGCCATTCATCAACACGTGGGGCTGAAATGAATTGGGTGCGAATGAAATGAATGGGTGCGAAACAGTCATAGGGCTTTCATTCTCGTTGACTTTTAGGTAACAGCATTTGTCTCTGAATCTTTACTTTCCCGTAGCAGTCGGTGATGCTAGAACAAACTAATTAGGAAATGAGTAGAGGTCCTCAGGTGAGACAAACCAGCACAGAATGAATTGTTGTGCGAAGCAGACGTAAGTTGACGGAACAAGCGACAGAAATAATACTGGTATCCAATGGAATGGAGAAACTGCTCGAAAATGCCCGAACACGGTTCTCAACAGGACTCGTTGAGTAATATCATGCGAAAAGTGAACATCCTCTGAACAGTAATGAATGAAATGTTGCGCAACTGATCCCCGATGCAGCTTAAGCGATTCACAACTCACAGAACTGGTAAATCCGACGTTCTAGTGAGCTGAGATCAGGAAGTTACCAAAGATTTACTAAATCGGACTTGCTAATTAACAGCGAATCTCCTATACAGTAACTTTAAATAATGATAATTGCTTTGGTCGGATGGGCGCTTTTGTCCTCTTAAGAAAGCTAAGTAGAAACACGAAGAGCCAGCTGCATAAAAGTGGCTCCCTAACACCAAAGGGACTGGCTAAAACAGCGGCTCCATTGGTAGCAGTTGGTACACTTCTGGAATGGTTTCAGCAACCGCAAGAAGAGCGACAGGAGTTGGCAGAGTAGCGACTAATGATCATGAAGTCAGAACGTGTACAGAATAATACCACTGCCTCAATCTCAGAAAGTTTGCAGGAGGACAGACTGGCGTGCAAACCGAAGGTGGACGACCGACAATCAACTAATGACGAGTGCTCGTTCAGGTACAAAGGAAGACACTAACTATTCGGCTGTTAAGCGAATCTACGTGATTTCGCGTGACAACGGGACATGACGAAACTCTTCTCTCTGCAACAGAGTGAATAAAGTTAATTTTGGAAATCTGTGTTCAAACTGGATGATAACATAGACGGTCTACGCATATTTCTGTAGGCTTGTCAGCAATTAAGTTTTCGGCTACCCAGCGTAACCGTCGTAAGGTTTACTGAAACCCACAGACCACGAGTTACAAATTTTTCCACCCCCACTTCAGATGGGTGAATCCGGACCCACGAACAGTTCCTTGTCAAACGGTACTCCTGACGGAGTTAGTGCTAGACTTTCTTCAGCGTGGTGGCTAGAACTACCACTTTTGACTGCCTGTTCCAGTTTTTTACAAATCTAAACGCGTAGAATATGATGTGCTTCTTCCCTTTTCAATCTCAACCCACTGTCTCTAGGAATTGGAAATCCCTTTATACGGAGGTCGGATTCCCAATATCAACACAGCCCCATGGCATTTTGAATGATTCAACAAGGTCACACTTTATCTTCTGTAAAAAGAGCCGGATAATTCCTATGGGTTTGTCTTCATGACGGTGGTCTTGGAGACAGGTCAATCATCTGGTAAATCGACACTAAATGCGCTCCAGCATTTTGATGTCTTTTCAGGTTAGGGCTTTATGTCTGTAAGCAGATTCGAGGCGGGGCCTAGTATAGTCCTCAATGAGGCGTACAAACGGGTGGGGTGTTCGCGAAATGACTGTACGTTCCAGTCGGTGTAGTGCCCGGCGGGATTTCCCGGACTTTAACTGTCATTGAGTGAAGGGCTTGAAGGAGTGAATAACTAAACCTCTGATGCAGTGTGTTTTGGGATAGGTTTGTGGTTGCTAAGTTCATTTATGGACCATCTTGGGACGCAGGTGTCGGCTTCAATAAGGTTTTGAGACCTGAGGACGTTCAGTGAGGGCTGCAAAGTGAAAGTCTCGGCATACAATTTATCGGAGTCTTCCTGAACAACCAGGTGCTGGAGGTTATCACATGACTGGCAAACTTACAGTAAGGGCTTTGAGGTCTTCACCGGATGGCCCAGGTACATTAGAAACACAAGAATTTCGAATAATAACTCCGATAGTACACCACTGAAGGTTACCCCTGGTTTGGATCTGGAACTCGTTACCTTAATGAAGTAACACGTCCCCACTAGGAAGTGTTCCAGCCATCTGATATGACAGTTTCGAAGTTTAACCCTAACCCGAAAACCATACGGGAGCACCTGAAAAAATCGGTCGACACATTATAGAAATAAAGTGGACTTCTGAAGGCATCTACTAGTTCGGGGGACTTCCGACATACATTCCCTATCGGAGAACGACAACTATTTTGAGAACACCAACCTTGCGGAGCACTATATTTACTTATCAGCCGATTTATTGGCTTTCTGTTTTATCACCTTTGTCTAATATAATCCAAAATCAAATACGATGGTAGTCCTAATGAGCACCACCCATGAAACCTAGTCAGAATGGTCCTTCTGTAGAGGAGACCCATGTCCGGAGGAGGCAATAGAACAAATTCTTAGTCTCAAGTAACAGTGAAAATGCCTTTGAGTTCGCAGCTGAATAAACTTTTGAACCACTGTTAGCTACGGAAGAGACCTGAGCTCGTGTTTTTTTAGAGTTGAGCAACCACCCGCAACTGAAGTCGGAATGTCACCTAGCTTACGGGTGCTCTACGATCTGAAACGTGTATATCCCATGCCCTTGTTTTCAGGAGGCGTGAAACAGAAATTCCTATGACTGCAATTTTTCAGTGATAGTGGAATTTTTAACTGCCCTAATTAAGCAATGTTCTGTACCGAAGGATCTGAAAATTACTTTTGCAGGACAGGAACAACTCATTTCTCAGCACAACTGATTTAAGCGCTAACAAAGTTTGTATCAAGAGATTCTGTTCACAAATAATTTGAAGCTTTTTTGATGCTGACTAAAACATTAGGCAAACCTTTTTTGGCTCTACAGCCCATGGTATGTTTTATGATTCACTGGAATACATTCACGCCATGTGATCACGCCTTTGTACAACAGATGCAGTAAACATGCACCAGCCTAATTTGGTTTGCGTTCACCGATTTCTACAAAAAGGTCTTTGTTGGGGAGTAGCAGAATCAAGCTGACCAACTCCTTTTGCAGAGTTTGCTATTATTCCAATCACTCCAATAGTAAAGTTCGGTAGACCGAACAAAAGTAGCCATTTTGGATAGGCTTCTATTTGAGGGAAGGGGAAAATTGGATGGAACCACTACCTTACGAGCATCTACCGGAGCTTTCATTTACCCACACTCGTAAAATAATCTGGTTATATGAATAATTTACACAAATATATCAAAACACGACTGATCTCCGAAGTTATTAGCAGGATTAAGCTGCAAAGAAAACTGAACATAGCTTTAAGAACGGGAGGTTGTCTCATGGCACATGGGATGAAGTCAGTGAAATGGATAAGGTGCGCATACCTGAAAAGAAAGTCGGAGTTCGGACCTAACCTGACGGTATCGGGATAATTCGGGCCCATAAATTGTGGCACCAAACATTTCGACCCAGGCACCTTCACTCCCCGGATACTTCGATGGATAATAAGCCTTCGAGGAGCATTTCGAATACAGATGCAGTTTGTGTTTACGGACTACCAAGGTCCGAATAAACCTGTCTGCAGAACCCAACTTATGAAATTCTAGTGTCCGTCCGTTCTGACTGATGATAGAAATAAGAATACCAGGTCCTTTCCAATTAATTGAAAGGAGTCTGGAACTGATTGAACAGTCGTTCTTCTGTAGATCTTCGGTTTACGAGACCTATACACTGAAGACCAGGTTCTATTCGTACACCTACCAGTCAGCACATGTTATCTGGCTTTCATTTTACTTAGAACCCTAAGAGACATCTTGTCTAAGTGGAGCAAGATGGGATAGTAATAATGGGTGTTTCTACAAAATTTCAACTTCGATTGTCGTTTTTCCTATTTATCAAAGTTTGTGTCACACAACGGCCACCTCTACTTTAGTGGGAACGATGTTAAAGATATCGAAGAGCTCCTGTTGACCCAACATTACTTATAAGTCTGCTGAGAGGTCTTTTCACAAGGGCTTGGTTAACAATCGGCAGTTTGGTAGTTTGTTTACCAAGCCCTCCTGACTTCTCAATCGTTTCCAAACTTTTTCTGCTGGAGGAATTTTAACAGTCCACCGACGGTTCTGTCCGAGTTGGGGCTTATCAGTTAGGTGTAGACCCCCGATTTTCATCAATCTTTTTTTCCAGCCTGACAACCAAACTTTACGTAGGTGGAATGCTGTAGTTTTGGGATATCCGCGCAGTGTTCGGTGAGAATGAAGTAAAACCGATTGTACGTTGTGAGTGATACCTGTCTAGTTCGATTAGTGGAAGAAAAACACAACGAGGATTGCAGTTTTTTCATAACTAACTGTTTCGATCACCGTGAGTGACCTTCATCAGGAGTTTTTCACCAACCTATCGACCAAAGAGGAATAAACCGATATCTTCAACACAGCTCTCAATGAAACATAAACTGGCCTTTGTGAAGTGCATTTGGTTGAGTAGTATCAGAAAACGGAGATTCAACTGAAAATCTGCCGTTTCCATTATCTCGGTTTTTCGAATGAATGTAAACCTCCGTCTACATTCCTCATGGCCCGGGAAAAGCAAAATCCCCAGTTGAAATTCTCACCAACTTTGTAAGTATTATTTCATTCGGAATTTCCTTGTATCCGTTTTGACTAGCAGAACTCAACATCTGGGAAACAGAAATGTAACCTTTTGGAAGAAGTTTACCTAGGTTTTCGAGATGTTCCCGTGCGTGACTGAAGATTGCTCAGTGGATCTCGCGTTGCACATCCATAAACCACTTGATTAAATTTTTTCCGCCTTTTCATCTAAAACGCCTGAAATACCTGTGTTCTCGCTACCTTGATCTAACAGAGTTGGGAAAGTGTTCAAGTTGTCGTAAAAAGAATAAATTACGCTGGTGTTTTCTGAGTCTGAATTTATTATTCTTTAAGCCAGCGAGCGCGAGATCGAAATCGAAATTCTGGCATATTGCTCACGCCAAAAGTTAACCAAACAAGATTTTATACCCCTTATTCACATCAGGTCTGTTCCCCTTCTAAAGAACACCGCTTCCAAAAACTGTCAAATCCTTCAGCGGTTTGGACAGTTTTCGGCCCCGAAATGCCCCAGGCTTGAATGTCCATGGTCCGGAACGCCAGAGATTCAACTGGACGTCCCGGTCGCTCGTATCTAGGATTGGACTGCTTGAGTGCTTGGGTCCTCGTGCGCCTTACGAGTTGGATGCTCGCTCTGCACCAGCGGGAGGTCTTAACCGAAGTGCTGAAAGAATAATTCGATGGGATTCGAAACCGTTCAAAAACTACCGTTCCGGTTGTGTTATGTGCACTTTGATCCGCAAATAAAATCTGATTGGAATCCACAAAGACCGGGGATTTCACACTTGGACAATCACACTTCTTTTCCAACCAGTGAATAAATTCCCCTACGCGTAAGATATTCCCATCAACCTGCATGACAAAGCGCCATTTCGATTAAACACAGGCACACCGATCTACACCTGCTACACGCATTCATCTTTCTCCCTCTCCGTTTTGTCAGCTGTTTATGAGCCAGATGGTGACCAGTCCAACTGGTGACGCAATCATACATTTCGACCAGTGTGTGCCAGCAGCGGGTGTGTACAATCGACGACCATAGTCCAGGAGACATGGGGAGTCGTCGTGTTATGTCAAGAACTAAGCGTTTTTCGCTTCGCTTGCTCTCGAATCATATCTGAGTTACCGAGGCAACTAGCATTACCCTGTGTTCAAGCCAGTTGTCTAGTCCTATGCATGCAAAACTCTTTGTTTGATGGTTCAGCCATAGTAAGGTTGAGGGAATTAGATCACTTTTCGAAGGTGGAGTTTGTCATGCTGTGTTATGTGTGTGCGTGACACGAGGATTCAAGATGATCAGAACTCAGAAAACACTTTACTTCGGAAGTCCAGTGATCTCTAGGAAAAAAACGAATGTTGTATGCTTAGCCAGAAAACACGGGTATGATTGTTTAGTTGTTCGCTCAAAGGCAAACCTGGGTACCTGACTGCGGCCAGACGTCTTTTGGATTTTTCACAAAAGTTTTCATAAAGGAAACTTCTCACAAATATACTGCGATATCTCGAATATCGTACCAACTGAAACATGAGGCGGCCTGTGTGCAGAACATTCAGTTGAACAACATCATAAACGAGAGATTCACTTGAGTCTCCCGTGAAAACCAAATTGATTTGCAAATGAGTATATGTGTCGAAAAGAGTTAAGTTGCCTCATGAAGGACTCATCATCAGCCCGTGGCTCATCAGTTAGGTGATGAACCCAAGAAGGACGAAACCCGCCGTGGGCTGTCCAGGAATTTTGAACAACCTTATAAGTAGTACACTCCGTCAAGAAAAAAATTTACTCCGATATCTCGAATATTGCAGCAACTGCAAATGACTTGTGCGGTATATTCAATTGATGGACATAATAAACGAAGGATTTATCTGAAATTCTCCCGTTACAACCAAACTAGTGTGCAAACGAGTTTTTTCGAAAAAAAACTGTTAGGCGAGTAGGCCATCAAAAAGCAAATTCAACCCTATCCGAAAGGTTGGCAATGCTTGTACTCTAAGGGGAACACTGACGGATTGAGCATTCCCTGCCTGGCCAACGCGCATCACACTTTGTCCCATCATCAGAATGACAAGAGCTTGTCAAACGAGTCGAGCTCATTTATCATATACACGCACAGGCTCGCATGAGTTTTTGTTTTAGCCATGCGGAGTCTGTGATTGTGTGTGACAAAGAGCTAGGAAAAGAGAGGAGGGGAAGACGAGGGTCTACAGAAGCATTAAGATGGAGAAAGAGCTGGGTGGCGATGGTTGACGTGGTTGAAACAAGAACACGAGTTGTTTGTTGGTCTGTTGTAGTCAAGTGACCGGTGGCAAAAACACCAAAACCACCACCTCAGGCAACATCAGCTCTCCTAAAGATGTGATCGGCCCTCTTCGGACTGTTCCACCCTCTGAGGGAGAATATTCACTTCGCGATTAGACGTAGTTTCTGTTGTTGTCCGAAGATAGGTTTTTCGGACATCGGATATGGATATATCCAGTGGCCGGGTGAGAAAACTTTTTCCCGCGGAGTGTGTTCTGCCAACAAAAATTCCACTCTTTCAGTGTGAGGGGGGGAGGGGGAGAAAATGTTTTCTAAGAAAAAGGGTGTACCAGAAAACGAAGTGATATGGATGCACGTGGAAAAGATTTGAACGGATATCCGTCCGCAAAATGCGCACGCACGCACGCACGCACGCACACACACACACATAAGGTTATACAGCAGGCCAGTGCTGGTTTGGAAGTGCGGTGATTCCCTGGGGAGGAATCGTTAAAAGTTTAAATCTTGCAATAAATGAATATGGATTACTTTGGCCTAGATTGAGCTTATGTATCTCCCTCAGTCCCCACTTGAATGCTGGACAGTCTTCCGAAACTTACAAAAGAAGAAATGACCACACTAGAACAACCTAAGAACTAGTCACTCCGAAGCAAAAAAATGTGATGACATAACAGAAAACTTATAATATGACCCTTAAAAAAGAAAAAGGGTTACGTGCCTGTCTCTTCTCTAGTCAGGGACAAGAAATACTCTCGGAGGTATACCGGTAATTAGGGTTCGATTCACGTAACCATCTCCAGTGCGGCATAAGTTCAAAATATATTTGGCGTCACTAATAATGAGACCGTACTTTTAGCGAGTGCTGATGTGTTACTTCCTTCGGTGGCGTTAAACTACCACACCGGAATGTCAAAATACACATCTCCAATACCAGCATATTCAATTAGATTAGCTGGTTCCAGTTCATGAGTCGCACAGTGAATAAACAAGTGGTAGGTTGCCCACTTCCTTGCAAATGGACCTACCGGTTCGATCCTTCGGTGAATTAAGATCGACGCGTAGGGATATTTCCTCTGAAAAGTTTGGAGAACTTCTCTGGAGACAATTCAGTTAGGACAGCGGCTGTCAACCTATTTTGCAGAAGTTCATTCCTCCGGAAAGGTAATGCAAATCACTAGGAAACGTTACTCACAAGTAGTAGGGGGGGAATAATGTGAACTGCGCCGGTTGTTTTATTAAGGCTTTGCAAATGCTATCCAGAGGCATTAATTAGTATAAGCCAACAATAAGCTTCCACATTTTGAAGATGACAGATAGTTTGGAAAACCGCAAAACACTCCATCTTACCAAATACCTGAAACAGGCTTCTTTTCCGACCATACTTTTTAGATTTCAGCTGTCACTGAACTCTGGTACTTTGACCTCCTCTCGCCTGAACAAGATGGATATGAATTCATAGCTAACGGACTAATCGTACTACCCTCGTTTTCACACCGGACTACAGATCTGTCAATAAAAAACAGGTGATATGAATGAAGTTGACCAAAATAAGATAGGAAGGACATGGCGGATGCGATCACCAAACCACATGTACATAAACTATTGGTAGCGAGGACGATGATCGTGAGAATGTTCATCAGCAGGCTTAACGTACATTCGGGACGATAAAAACGTCAATGCGGAATCCCCTCTGCCTTATGTGATCGATCATCACACTGATCAATAAATGAACCTTTCGAAACAGGGGGTCGACCCTGGGAAGAGCAAACTGCTGTAGAAACTATTCTTCCGGATATCTCATTACAACTGCTCAATACAACCCTACCTTGGTGACTGTAAAACTAACCGGACAGAATAGTGATTGTTTGCTGTTTTACCATTTCTTATCCTTTCTTTCACGGGTGTATTCCCTATCCGTTATCTACGCTTTAGGCTACCTGTACTACAAGTCGTTCTGAAATTTTGGATTTTACCAAGTACGTACAATTGTGCAGAACACAGAAAGAATTCTCGAGTTGTGCTCTATGAACCTGTGCGAAGCTTTCATTTACTGTAACGCAGGTGATGTTGTAAACGATTCATACTGATCGTCCCCGCAAGAGAGAAGCTCCAACTCAAGTAGAAATTTTGGTATGTTCGGTACCTCTTCGTGAAGGGAATGATGCACCTTGAGGTTCTGATGAAATCAAAAGCTTACCAGTGCCATCGATATATTTGCGCACACCCTATGGTTATCGGGAACCCGCCCTGAAACCAAGATATTCTCACCCGAAAACCAAGAAGTACGAAAACCGGTTTAATCCTAATCGAGCCGAACACCATTTTGAATAGTTAGGCATCATTAATGCAGAACTCAAGCGAATACCTCTTTTGTGGTCTTCCTGAATGGGATGCGTTGGGTATGGTTCGACTGAGCTGATATTCAGTATCTTTCCTTGTTACAAAACTACTCACTAGAATAATAAGAACTATTTGCCATTATCAGGGTACATCTCGCGAAGCTGTAGGGAGATGTAAACCGGCGACCTTTCACCTAGCAGTTAAACGCAATACCACTCGGCCACGGAGAACGAAGCTACAGTGTGGGATTTAGGTGTTACATGGCGCCACTATGCTTCAGTCATGTAGCCTGAGCCACGTGATTTGGTGTTCACTGACTTATCGAGTAGCGGCCTATCAGGTCATTGTGACTTGTGGGATTTTCTCCCCATCGAACTGTTCTATCGCTAATTACTAATTTCCTTTTCGAGCTCGAGATAGCTCAATGGTTAAGATGCGGAATTACTGACCGGAAGATCCGTGGTTCGAACCCAAACTCTGCATCTCGACTGCTCCTATCTAGGCTTGGGTAACCTGGCAGTATCTCAGCCGTCGTGCTTCCTTCGGGTGGCGTGGCAGCTAGGAACCCAAAGAGTGTTGCAGCTGAACGAGTATTATTTATTATTATCATTATTATTGTTATTATTTGCTCGGATACACGAAGCCATGTCGAAGGCTTGTGTCAGGAATCTTGGCACCATTCGATTCTTCTCAGTTATTTGTGCTTGGCTCGTAATGTCAGAACCACTTGACAACAAATATGGAGATTTCCATAGGTTCCTCGAAAAAATGCAGAAAAATTCAGATGTTATCTTTTGAAGTTTAAGTTAAGAAATTATGTTACATTCAAATTAGTAGACGTTTTCACTATGAATGGCTGCTATCTCGATATATGGTCAATCATATCTGGAACGCAATTTAAGACAATTGTTTCAAACCTGATGGTCGCAAACCCTTGGCTGCGGGTTTGTGACGCGTTTAGCGTTGCCGCAATAGTTTCCACTTCCTAAAATTATTTTTCCTGTCTGAAGACCAACACAGTGGAAAATGTCCCCACAGATAGAACACTCGATAGATTTTACTGAAAACCGAACTTTGTGCCAACAACTGAAATAGCTCGTGAGTTGAAAGAATATTTCGCTGTATAGTCCTACCATTAAGGACATTCCAAATTGGACAGATTTCGACAAATACACCCATTTGCACATCAATTTTTTTTTTGGCGGGAGACTCACCTGGAGCCCAGCTGAATCTCTCGTTTATGATGTTCTGTAACTGAATCTTAGACTAGGTTCATCGGGAGAATATCGAACTCCTGACAACCGTGTTTTGTCTGACTGTTAGCTTCGAGTTTCCGCAAAACTTTTGTTTGAATGGAATTTTAATTGCTAATCAGGTCCTACTTCTGGCGGCTGGATATAACCCTAAATAGTTTGAATAACGAATGAATCTGCGTGTTTTGAATGATATAATCAATACCGGTGCCACAGACGCTGAGGACTAACAAAGTGGTGGACTGAGAACTCAACATAGCATCTCGCCATGAGGATTAGCACACTTCAGACACTAACCACTCCGATGAATAGTGAATTAACCGAAGTTCCAGGGCAATGAATTAGCCCTAGGGATTATTCCAAAAAAGGATGGCGGAGCAAAACAAGTGGCAGACCCGAATTTCGACCAACGACAAGGATGTTCATGCGAATTTGGGGGTGTGCAAATCATGTCGACAGAGTTTCACTCTCTTCGAATGACTAAAGGATTCAATAAGTGAGTAAAGGGAACCAGTCCTACAAGTATACTCATTTGCATATCAATTTGGTTTTGACGGGATACTTGCCTGGAAACCAACTGAATCTCTCGTTTGTGATGCTGTCCTTCAACTGGATGCGCTGCACCATGCCGCCTAATGTTTCAGTTGGTACGATATTCGACATGTCGCGATACATTGTATGGATGTAATACACCACTCATAAGGTTTGCAGAATACTCTTCGACAGCCCACGACCGGTTTCGCCCTTCTTGGGGTTCATCAGGTAGGCGCAGTCTCGAGTTTCCGTCAACCCTATATCTATTTATCCAAATCTGTCCAATTTGGGTTCAAGTAGAACATAAGGTTGACGGAAACTAGGGGACTGCGCCTACCTGATGAGTCCCAAGAAGGGCGAAACCGGTCGTGGGTTGTCAAGGAGTTTTTAGGAACGTCTAGATGTCTCATCTTCTGAGCTGAGTTTGAGAATGTTCACTCTTTTTCCGCTTAACGACCATCACCTCTGAATAACACCCAAATAGTACTTGGAAATCTGATCAGGACAGGTAAGTTCAGCTGTACCTGCTCTTAATGGAATGTGCATTTTTTTGCGAAACCTGAATACAATACATTTTCCGGACGCTCGAGGAAAAACAACCTGAAACACACAAAAACCAAATAGCCAAAATGACCAATGGTTTGTCCACAATTGGAGCAAATGCATACCCTTCGACCTAGACTAATGGGGAGGCAACTGGTATTATCTAGCGATATTTGGACTCAGTCTGGGTCTTCAGATGTTGTTCCAGGGCGCACCCTATTCCTGAGGTCTGTAACACCTGTTTGTTGCCCAGAAGGCAAAAATAAAAAAACAAGGTCACCAAGAGGACGTTCCTTACTATGAGTATACTGCCGGAAAAAAGTGCCAAAAGCCAGTACCAAGACCCTGACTATTATTTCACGAAGCAACACCTATCCAGTCCAGTTAACGGACATCGTCCTCGAGAGGCTGTCTTTCAAACTCTGTCTAAACTGTGTCGAGCTGTGACCGTTGTCACAGCTTGGATCTAAAAGTAACTAAGACTAGTACAGAGTGGACCGTAGAACCCCAATGAAGAGCATCTCTCTACAACCTTTTTGGAGTGACCGGTTTTTGTATCCATAAAACCGGCTTCCACTTTAGACATGTACCCTTGTGATCACTATTCAGGCAGTCCTTTCTGACGATTAAAAGACAAATATCACTTCTCAGTCAGGAGGCTTTTGTGAATTACGTAAATTAATACGTTTAGATTCGAACGAATTCAAATTGGCTTGGAAACCAGCTATTTATTGGTCGCATGCTTCATGCCTTCTGTTTGTCATGCTTCTACTTTCTTCCTCGTCACAGTCAGGATGTCCTTAAGAAATCCTTTTTAGTGCGTTTTGACAGTTGCGAACTTTCAGCGATTTCTCTTTACCTGGAATGCAGTCTGTATGATCTGCCTTGAGTTTACTAATTCTATTACAGACGAGTGGCCAAGACAAATGAATCTCCACAGAACAAGACATATGGATCAAAGTGAATCTCACATCGATTCTGGGCTTCTGGCGTCTACTTTGTTCCAAGAATAAATATTTTCAATAAATTCCTTCACGTATACGCATCCTCAAACACAAAACGAGAGAACTTACTTGTGGGTTGACTTCTCTGAATCCCCGGGTTTTTTGTACCATGCCACACTAGTCCTTTCGCGTTTAATCGGTGAACTGGAACTTGGTGTTGTGGCTGTATCCATCTGGCTGGTTGCTGACCTTGGTGGGTTGGAGTATTCCGAATTATCGGGGAAACAAGCGGGATTTATTGATTGCACAGTTGCGAGAGTATGTGACCCTGAAAAGATGGGGCTGGGAGAGAGCGGTCTGAGTGCTTGCGTTGTACTCAGTGGTGATGATACCACGTTGTGCAACGGAGATGGGGAATGAACCGATGCTTTCGGAAGATGGGAAAATGTTGTGGTGGGAATGCTATGATATTTAGTTTCTGATGTGAGGGCTCCACGACAATCAGGTAGAAAGACGGCTGCCGCCGCGCGATCCATCCGCAGTCCGGGTTGGTTCAAACGGTCGCAGCAGTCGATGCTAAGTGGATGGAAGAGTGAGACAGAGTGAGAATCCGAGCTGCAGACAACCACACGCTCATGGAATAACTCACAAAGTGATATGAGCTAGGCGTTCGTTTGCCACACTGACCCCTGGGTGTGTGTGGTGTACGGTGTCCTGAAACCCAATTGGGTCACAATGTGTGGGAACGCCAGTTTTTTCTGAAACCTTAAATCCGGTTTGTGACGCAGTGTGGGAACCTCGGCGAAATTTGAATGCCTGCCTAGTCATTGCTGAACGCGGAAGCTGGGAAGAAAACCGTTGGCTGAGAGGATCAATAGGCAAGCGCCATTCAAATCAAGAATAAGTGGGAACTGAAACTATGGTATACGGGGATTATCAGTTGTCCCTGAATCTTCGTTAGAACAGACTCTTTTTGGGCGCATTCGGCCTGCTACTATTTATAGCAACTTTCTTCCCTCGAATAGAGGCTACTCCTATGCCGAGATTACAAGTGTCACACATGATCAGGTGTACTTCTGGAGAGGCCAAAAGGCCCTTTCCCCGTGTGTCCAATCCTAGACAAGATTACTGTATTTTGGACACAGAAATGTAAAAACCGAAGCTGATCTGCCTTATTTTCAGTTACATCACACTTAGAATGTTCAGAACTGGCTCTCTTTAACTCGCTTCTCCAAAACGCAAGCAACGAAACAGCTAACCAGCATTCAGTTGAATTAAAATATGATGATTACTTTTATTGAGGCAATCCAGTTTGAGTTTTCATATAATTGTGTTAAAATGCAAGAAGTTTTTTTGTAGCTATGTGGGTAGGTAAATAGGTGTTTCTGAAACAGAATGTGAACAACTTAGTCAAATGGGGAAGAAGTTGTGCTGAAAGCGGTAATGTAGGGCTTGAACCACGGATGTGGAGAATGTCAAAGCAGGCTACTGACCCCGACGCACATCAGATAAGTGTCCGAAAAGATTTAGAAACTTGCTCACCCATCTTGTTCACCTGGACCACTTTCACCGTGGACCTCTTGACGACGTGTTCACTTTTTCTGTCCACTAAACTTTAGATAACTTCGCTTTTCCCAGCACCGTTCATGCGGTTCAAAACCAACGAACTGTCCAGCAGTAGCGCCACTCAGCAGATGATTGAAAAACCTGTCGCTTACACAATTTGTCCACCCCGTATTTTGTATGTTTGCTATATTTGGAGTATTTGGATCTGAGACCCCTTGAGACGTTGCTCGTTATTAAATCCACCCTTAACAGTCTACAATGTCTTCCCTGATTCATTCATGTATAACGATGAAAGCTATGCCCTATGACAACTGATACCACCAACCGGCCTTCGGAACGCAGCGGCTGATGAAACGATATGTGAAAAAAAACCTATCATTAATTCACTCACCAAAACTCTGAAAAACAGTCTAGCTGACCCCCTGCAACACAGCCTCTGCAGCCAGTTCATGCGGGCAAATGGAATGTAAACCTCAGTTGCCTGTCAAAAGAGGGATTTAAGTACGAGATATCCGTACTGAAAGGTGAAAAGGAACCAGGACCGGATGGTCTGTATCCAGTTTACTTCAAAGAAAGCCTGTGGGTTTAAAATGCTCTCAGGGCATTTGCTCACAGATATCGAGTATGCAGATGACATAGCTCTTCTCGGATATGATGCCGTCGTAATGCGGACAGCGTCAAATACGCTAAATAGTCCTGCCTCACTATTTGGTATGCGCTTTACATTTGCAAAGCGCAGAGTGCTGGTGCAAGATTGGGTGGACTCGAATCCTAGCCTCATGCTTGCGGAGGAGCCGATTTAGATAGTAGATAGTTTTGTCTACGTGGGCAGCCGTATCATTTCCGGTGGACTAGTCAAGTTCTATATCCCCATCCGGATTGTGTAGGCTAGAGCTGCTTTTGTGAACCCACATCACCTGGGGCGTAGGCGTGACATCAGCTTATTCGCCAAGTGTCGACTTTTCAATGCTGCTGTGCGATCCATATCATCATACGAGTCAGAAACCTGACCGGTGCGCCCTGAGGACGCTGAAATCCTTCAGTGTCTGAACACAGTCGAAACACTGTGCGAGTCTGATGGGTACGTTTTGTGGGATAAGTAATGCTGAAGTACGTCGATTGGTTTTCAGAAGAAATAACCCGCCCATGATAGATCAACTGATCACATACGTTGCGCTGGTTTAGCACGTGCTTCTTATGCCATTTGACCGACTTTCTCAAAGAAAGTCATCACCAGCAAACTCAGCTGCGCTGGTCATTACCGTCTTCCTGGATGGGGACCCCGAGACGGGCCACGTCAATGGTGAGAGACATTGTCAGACATGGCCCAGTCACACCCTCAATGGCACTCGTGCATCCAAGCTATTGCCTCAAATGCATAGCATCTTTCCCAATCTCCCCAACTAAAAGTCCACTGGCAACACCGTATATACGCACGAATTATATTAGCTACCGCTTCCAATACCTAGCTATCTACCCCCTCTGCCCAAATCATCGGTGAACGAAACCATGGGAGCTAGAACCACTGAACGTCGAGTATGCTGTTATCCCAGTTTGCTGTTATCACAAATTTTGGCGTACAAAGATGGACCTAAAAACCATGCTCTTTTGCGATGCTGCCTTGAGTTCGACTTTGTCATGATTTCCTAGAGGTAAGCCACCGATTGGCTAAAAGTACCTTATTTTCTCTTCCTACCTGCAAATCTGTCGTACTAGCTTTTTGCCCAGACGAGTAGGCAAACAACTGGCGTTTACCCAAAGGGCTGTAGCGACAGACGGGTTAGACACAGCTTCCTGAATCTGACCGAGCGAAACCTAGAAGTCGAAATGTTGAAACGAAAAAATGACTTTCTGTAGAGAGCAGGCAGCTTTTTGTCATCTACTAAGACAGGAATCCCAACTTTATTAGGATCATCTTGAAAGGAGTTTTGGCAATTAACTGATACCGGTCCCTAACCGGAAGCAACGTTGTCCTCGTGTGCACTAAGTATGGAGACGAAACACAGCTTCTGCCCACAACTGCTTGCCGGAATTGGCTAGCTGAACCAAACATCAACACACACACACACAGAGTCAAACACGAAAGCACAGGCTTTTTCGTAAACGTGATTTGATTTTTAGTCACACATCCGAAGCTCAGAACAAACAGGGCGGTGGAAACTGCAACAACTGCATAATACCGTCACGGAAGTCGACAATTACATTTCTTCCGGTCCACGGGTGGTGCTTATTCACCACACACGGATACCTTCGGGTGGATTTAAAACGCAATAGCGCACTTTCGCTAGACGCCTAATCACGTATCCTGAAGAAACAGAAGAGAAAATGATTCTGAATATAGCTTGTAGATATGTTCAGGACAGAAGTTCACGGAAGCGAAAAAATTGACCATCCCGTACAGATCTGTCTATCAGCGACTAAAGTTAACCGTTTGACGTAAACAGGCCTAACGGAAGGTAGAGTTCGGTGTTGAACCCTGCTTAACAAAGCGTGAAGGAGCCTGGCCTGGAGCAGTGGACTCAAGTGAGCTGTTGCTCTCCTGGAAAGGCCACCATAGCATTTGATAGCAACCAATTTTGTTTGTGTCTTTTGTATCTTCTGAAGAGAGGATATCCTCCAGAAGGCCAAAAAGCTCCTTTCTTCATAATGTAATTCCCTCAGAGGGATACTGCTTCTAAACTCCCCACAAAATCCTGAAAGCATCATGGCCTTGTATCAGGGATTTTCGAATCACATTCCTGAACATCCTTCGAATTTTAGAACAAACCTCAAGATGACTGCTTCCGTTTCTAAAATCTGGAAGCAGCAGCGAGTCTAAAGTCTGCACATGCCATCAAAATAATGTGCAGCCAAAAAGGAATTCGACTGAAACTTGAACGGCCATTGAGTGAAATGCTATTGTTGTCTTTCAGGAAAGTTTCTTTCCGTTTGCCAGAGTTGGCTAGTGTATCTAACGGTATTAGTCTACGAGGAAATCTCTCCAACAATCCTCGACTTCTGCATAAGAGTAGAACGTGAGACAACTGGGCCTGTTTGTATTCGTATTCATGTGTCCGTATTAGTCGAACACTTAGGTAGGTTTTTCGGTCCAGCGATTCAGAGAGGGAAACCTCCTTCGAAGATGGAGGTATTTGGCCTTCTAATGATACCCCAGGTGATGGCCTCTCAGAAGACATCTGTCAGAGATTTACTATAGTTGTCTCTTCACTTTCAGATGGACCCTCAGTGTTTGGAGAAGACTTGTTAATTTGAAAATTTTATCGGAAAGGGTAAGTTACCGCGTGTGAAAGCAAACACCGGTGCTCCTGAATGTCCACAATTATCCGCTATACGGGAACGACTAGGCGAGAATAAGAACGAGGTCATATGGAAACATGTTGTCGGTTCCCAATTTTTTGGTACAATCTGAGAAAACACCGAGTAATCATCAACTTCTTTGTGAGATCGATGCACAACAGTAGTGATGATGCTCGGACAAGTCAACATTTATTTGGAAAGACAGAAACCTTTCACAATCAAAAGCATTCCCCCCTCTAACTGGATAGACCAAAATACACCAGAGTTGAATGTGACCCATTTCGCCTAACCGCCACATTTTCCTTGTTCCAACCATTTTCACAAAGACTGACCACGTGTCTGATATCTATAAAATATGAACCTATGACCTTCTTATACAAGCAGAGATTGCAGGATGGAGAGCGCTTTCATTACCTCAAAAGTAATGATACCTGCGATGTAAATCCGAAAACTGAACATGTCTAACAACCCAGACTAATTGCCAGGCAGCGAAATCGCAATATTGATTCAGATTTCTGGTGCACTGAAATCATAGTCCCTACCTGTTAACATAAGTTGGCACTGGAAAAACGTGCTTGAGAAACAAATGTTTTGGTGCAACAAACGGTCTAGTTAGATGAGATATCAAGCATCAAGAAACGTCATAGATTCGTCAGGTGTAGTGCCTAGATCAAACATGCCTGAATGGGGGAACGTGACGGGATCATTTTACCCGGATGCCATTTGTGCAGATCACCATCCTTGATCTTAGCTAAAGTGTCCTGGTTATACGGATACGATGCGACTTCACTTTGTCCCTACTCATTGTCTTTTATGGCCCAGTGTCGTCGGAATGTTTTGACTGTTACGCTACATGTATTGAGATAACATCCCCGGTTTTGACCTACTGGAACGATGAGCTGAGGGAGTTTAAAAATAACTCACTCAAAAACGCATCAACCGGTTTTTGGCTCTTTGGCTAGCCGAGGGTACTGAACACAAAGAAATGTGGTAAACCCATGCATGCAACTTATCGCCTTCTTCACCCAGCATTCCTCCACCAGACGCAAGAGTTTCGAACTTGATTACACACGATGACTTTTCTGGTCCATATACGAAACCATAAACAGATTCACCTGCCCCTCATATGCTACGCTGGTAGGCAGACGGGTATGTTATTGCGAAAATGCGTCGTCTTACCAAATTCACTAGGTTTCACCACGAATGCTTCGACTTGACTTATCCCAACCAATCTATGAAGGGTACAAATGGATGAAAACCGCCATTTGGAAATGAATAAGGACTTGAAATACGAATATTGTGATCCTCGTTCCCCTTTGCAAACACAACACAGGCAAAAACTTACCGAGAAAGATCGGTCATTGTTTCCATCATTGGATCAGTCGTGGCACATAGACCTCAACTTTATCCTCCAACAAAGTGGTGTTTGCAGAAACCGGGCAACAAATTGTACCGGTGAATATTCCAGCTTTCGGATTGGTGGTCCTCGTGAGTGTTTTATTTTTTAGAAGTTCCGTCCGCTCTGTCTACCTGTTTTGCTTGCGCAAGACAGTTAATGTGTGAACCAGTGAGAATCGGGGGTACAGAAAATCCTGCTGTCACCGTTGTCATGGTGTCGGTTCGACTCACCTGGACTGGGACAAAACACAAAACAGCACCGAAACACAGGGAGAGGGTGCGTCACGAATGCTTGCTCGTTAGCCTGTCTGTCTGTTGGTAATGCCAAGTGTCGTCCGTGTGTCTACCACGGCTTTGCAGTGCCCCACCTCCTACCATGGGCTTGACACAGTTTTTGACTTGACTGGTTGCATGGGGGTAGAAAATAAGAGCGTGAACGACCAAACAAGTTTTTAGCCAATTAGGAGATAGAATAATCCGTCAGCAGTATACTGATTGGTCGGCCCGACAAGCCAACGACACATGATTAGTGTATGCCGAAAACTGGGTTTGACACTGGTCGACTGTGCCAATGTTGGGTAGGTTTGCCTGCAGAGTCATTCCAAAAGGTAATGCCTATGGTTCCCCGTTTGGAATCGCTTAAAAGAAGATCGACATGGATCGGTTTGGCTAGTCGCCAACATGGACATGTCCGTGTTGTTTGAAGGCGAACTGAGCACATGGTAAATAAAATTCTTACAGTGATTTGTGGAACAATTCGTGGGCCGTGTGTAGTGAATCCCTGGGGGCCATTTAGCTGTCAGAGGAATTCGGAGAATCAGGGTGTGATAATGGCTGATTAATCGTACAATCATGCCTCAAATGCAGCTGATCGAGTTCCTGGGAAATCAGCAAAAGCTGTCTACTCCTTCGCGGCAATGAGTTCGTTGGGCAAATGTGATATTAAGGCTTAAGTACAATGGTACAGAGTTATGTTCCTTAGACTCCTCAATGGAGAGTATATTCCAAAGTTGAAAATGGTCAGCAATTTGGAAACTCTACTGGGATTAATTAGGCGCGGACACAAAGAGAGTGACAGTCTCTGCTTGTCTCGGTTCATTCGGGTTAGTTCTGTAACCTACAAGGCTTCAGTTCATCCGTTTTCTCCTCGGTGTGGAAGAAGTTGCACCAAACTTGCGTGACCGCGGACTGAATGTCACTCAGTTCGGCTGAGCTTTTCGTTATTCTGACCAATTATTACGGCATTCAGTGCTAGCACTGTGCAGTATTTAGTCCCCCATTTCTACAGCGGTAAAAAAGGTAAAATCCGCAATCCTGTTTTTCAATTCCGGAAAAAGTCTATTTGTTCTGACACTGACATAAATTAACATTATTTTTTTATATGCGATATAATGCAATCAATAAAATGATAATCTAGTGGCTGGTACTCATAAGGTTGATTTGGTGACTTGATAATAGTAATAATAACAAGTGTAATCAATGGACGATGTCCAAATCGAATAGGTTCAATCACTGGACGCCCACACATTGGTGCACAATCACGGGTAGCTCGCGCGGAGCTGAATGTGGTCCTGCGTACAATACTTTGGTGCCAATGTAAAATTTAGTTAATAAGATTGGCGGCTGAACATGCAAAGACTTGTTGCGAACCATCGGCTGGCACAGCAGTCAGCACTGGCTCCAGGCTTCTGTAAATCATTGAGGTACCGGTGTCATTCGTCAACTCTAAAGTTTTCGCCTAACACCTGGGCTGGAATAGTACGGGAAAATGTCCTAAGGGACCGCCCGTTAGAGCATAGGCAAGCGGGAATGGATAACCTGGCTGTATTCTGTTAGCTATATATTTACTAATATTGTCGTCCTTAGGATGATGGTATGTCACAAGTACCGATTAAAACAAATGAGATAGACCTACTTCAATTTCACTGTATCAGGTGAGCAAGTGAATATGCTGAAGAGACCGATCCTATGAGATATGTGCGTCCGCATGTTGCTCAACCGCCGTACTAAGGAAATTGGACCCTTTTCTAGTGGCTTGCTTACTTTGTATCATTGAGGTGCGTCATGTTCCAGAGCTTCAGGAGCTTGCCCGGATGGTCGTTCTCAAAGACATTTTCGAGTGTCAGGCTCTCACGTGATCGAAAATGGGAGCTACAATTTTAACAGTCACCAAAACAATAAGAATATAATGATAAAAACAGAGTATGAATAATAATACTATAGTAGGAGTCGAGCTAGTTAACACCTACTAGGGGACACCCTTATGGAGGGGACTATTTTGGCAAGACGGCCTTTATTCAAGTTAATCCATCGGAAGCGCTGAAGGGGAAGCACCTTTTGTTTCCCCAAATGAATGTTTTACCTCTAACAATAAACACTACAGTTGAAAGGTTCCGTGTTATCAACCTATATCTGCCGCTCACCTGTCATTCTAAATGACTGGGGTTACCAGCGCCATGGCTACACACAGTGCTACCAATGTATGAATATTGGTAGTCCGGATGACGTTAGTGGTAGGTAGTTGATCTGTTCATCGAGCTTGGTCAGTGGCCTGCATACGTTTATTCGCCATAGAAGTGGAAAGGGGGCGAGGTGGCTCAATGGCTAGAGCGCGAATTTATTGGCCGAAAGGTCCGTGGTTCGAACCCGACCTCCGCCTCTCGACTCTCCCTGTTTAGGCTTGGGCAACCTGGCAGTATCCCAGCCCTCGTGCTTCCTTCTGGTGGCATGGCAGTTAGGCAACGAAAGGGTGCTACAGCTGAACGATTTTTTTCAATACGCGACAGTCCGATACTTACTGAGAAACAAATATTCGCGACGTTCTCCGCTGTTATATTAGAAAACATTCGCAACATAATAGCAAAGTGGTCTGAGTGGTCGTGCTAATCACGGGGTTGCTGGAAACCTTCGACAACCCGTAGACATCGACTTAATTTGAAAATAACCAGTTTTCCTTCTCGCATGCGAGCTTGGCCAGGTGTCACAAAATTCAGTCGCTGAGAATGAAGTAGATGCCAAAGTGTGGTCAAAATTCTCTAAGTTTGGTACGTGGCATTTGCAAGTGTCTCTGTCATAGGTAAGTGAGATTATTGAATACTGGCACTTTCAGGCTAAAAGCAAATATTCTTTCCTCATTACATTCGCAAAAGGCTACTTGGTGCATCCGGTTACAAGTGTACTTCCATTATTTTGATGCGGAACTCGTACGAGACGAGCATTATTGGTTGTTTCAATCAGGATGAAGCACTCCACCGAGGAAAATTTCTGTATCTTCTGAAAGCGTTTCTTCATAGATTGGATAATGTAGTAGCAATATGGAAAACAATAAATCAATAACGGCCAGGCTTTGGAGTTTGGGAGAAGAAAGAAGATGAAGAGAGAGAAAGAGAGAAAAAGTCAAGATTGGGATACGCTTCAGTTGATTGGCTGGTAATCCAGGGTGTGATGACTCGCATTTGATTGGCAGATCCTGTCTAATCTGTCGCGAAGATCATCTGAGGACCTGCAGCCGATCTCGTGTCCTAAAGACGGAGCGCGTAATCATCAGATAATTCAAATTTTAAATTTTTACGTATCTCCACCACTTACACAAATCGACTCCATTTCTCCTATTGCGCCATAAACGATCAGTGTACAGAGTTCAGTGTGCGTCGGAAAAAAGCTGGCCGGAAATACAGGTGATGAAGATCTTCTGAGTGTTGACCGTATTGTTCTCTGTCACCACCATAATATGCGGACAGAAGTGAATGCTGTTAGGTTACCAGTCATGACAAAACGGAACTGGTCGAAACCATGGCAGTTGTTCTGGGGGCTAACATAGCGACGGAATATTCCACAGTGAATGCTGTTGGATCCCATTATTTTCGCAGTGGTGCTTATAAACTAGTATTTAAACTAGATCGAATAAGATAGTTGGACTACTCTCAGCAGTGCATTATTGAGGACAAACACCGTTCATCCAAATCATCGTCCAGTTCTCTGCGAAGATTTGTTCGTTTTACGATCTCAAGGAACATTTGAGGTTCTCCTAAGAAATTCCTAATTCAGTCCTGACTTATCCTGCCACCAAATTGTCTTTTGACAGAGGGTGGGTCTTGTTTACGAGCGCTCGAAAAGGTTATCGCAGGGATTCAGTATGAAAGAGTAAAATTTTCAGACAGAAGAAATAACTTACCATTTCGAGGGTGAAAATTACCCCACTGGAAGTGTAAAAAAGTGATCTTCTGCCAAGGCAATATTCTCTTTTGGGGCATTTAATCTTACGTGAATGCAGGATGCACCTCTAGGGAGGGTGAAACGGTGAGTCTAACGTTTTATAGCGAGTCATTTTGCTCTGACTTCCAGTGCTCATCAGCTGGAACACCACAAATTCCAAGTGATTCAAGAAATCCATTCAAACAGTGCATGTTCCCAACGGTTCGGTAAAACTCCGCGTTATTTAGCACTACTTCCCTCTGTACGGAGCGCTTAAATGAATCAAACGAGATTTCGGTATTCGGCACTGTCACTTCTGCTGAAAGAATCTTCGGCACACCAAAAATCTGTATCATCTGAGGGTTAATTTCTTCAGAGTAGTGAAGAATGTCATACAACCTTCCATTTAAATAAGTAAAAAGTTTAGGTACACAACCGCACCAGGTGTGCAGAAAGTCAGTGTCCATGTGGCAACAACCGAATTCACAAGTTTCAATAAGCTTTATTAGGAGCTTATCAAGGGGAAACACTCCGCTATCGTGAAAACTGCTTCAAGGAAAACATGGAACTGAACATCCGGAAGAAGAATGTAACAAAGGAAAATCATCTATAGCTACACCTTAATACCTTCTCAACGCTATGAGCTGTCATATTCCCGAATGCTTGAATGCAGAAATACCAGTCCAGTCCTGACCTAACCTTACCCCTATCTGCGAGATGTGCCAGCGCGAGAGAGAGAATGAGAGACCATAGTGGAAAGGGTTTATATAAAAATGCAAAAAACCCTCTCCCACGCTAAGTTCCATTACTACTGATGACGGCTGAATGCGCCATCGATATTTCCATATTGCAGGACAAGTTCTACCCCGACGACACTACACCTGCCTAGCGATCATTCCTTAAATGACCCCTCTTTAGTATAACCATGTGGACATGGAAGTACCTTACCACCATGACTTGTACCATAAACTCGTGTTCCTTGATTCATCGACAGGAAAAGCAGATGGCCAGTCCCATCCCAAAATGTGACCCGGTAAATGGTAATCAAAAAAGGAACCAAAAACTCCAATAACTTGGTCCTGCGGAGTCTGGAAAAGGCTTGGAAAGGCACAGACACGAATGCCAATGATTACTTTCAGACGTGGGATTACGCAGATTCAGCGAAAGGGTCAAGTAAACAACGCTGGAATGGTGGGAAGTTGGTCGACCGACAAGCCTTTTAAATAAGCCGGCGTTTTGAAATGCTTTCTACAGCTTTTCATTCAGGGAAAATCAGTCTGATTTTACTGCCGTTAGGGACAATCTAACAAAAGATGAATTCGCTTCACCCTCCCGTGAATTTAAAAGTTATATTCGTTCGTGGTTAGGCAATAAATACGAATTTGACCGTCATGTTCAGTACCGTACTTTTTAACCCATTTTTTCAAACAACGTCTACAGTTTAGAATAGTCGCGTAATGACAGAACATAAACGAATTTGCGCTTACTAAATGAGACATCTCGTGAATCGTAGCTTCTGGTTTTCACAAGATTCTGGTTCACCCGGGAGTACAAAACCGCTGGTCTGTTACAGCAACAACTTTCGTCCTGTAAATCAACTTTTACGTATGTTAAAGCGCCAGAGACTACTTTTCAGCTGCCTCATTCTCGTCTGGAACCAACATTAGTGTACATTTCAAGAATCTCTGGAGGGACACGTGTCCCCAACCTTCTGGATAAGCATTGAAAACTAAGGTTAAGTTGAGGTGTGGCTGAAGTGCACTTATACCTTACCAGTTGTTCCTCAACACATTGGTCATGTCACGTGATCTTGTGTTGACTGGCTTCTCGAGTGACGAGGTTTAACTGGATAGGTGAGACGGCTCGGAAGATGTTTTTAAATCCATTTAGGACCAGGTCACATGCAGGACCAATAATGCTGTATTCTGAATGAATGCAAATTAACGCTAGGCCAAATAGGTGATAATTTTTGGCCGAAAACTTTTCCTCAATATTGACAGCCCTAAAAAGGTTTAATTAAAATAAAAGAAAATCGGTGAATTTCCATACTAAAATCTTCAAAAACAGGTGGAGGAAAGTCCGTCCAGATCCGCTACTACTTGCAGACGCAAAAACAGACCAAATAAAACTAACATCAATGCCACAGTCTGCGGTCATTTCTGACTGACAAACACTTCATCAACTAAACAGAAAGTACCAGTCGCAGTGAATCGACTTTAAGCATTGTCGGATACGGAGTTTCAAACTGCTTCGAAATATCCGGACTATGGTTGGATAACTTCTACGATATGGCAGTAGTGGGTAGAATAAATCAGTGTTTAAATTTTTTTAAACGAATTTTTGCGGATTCGTTTTGACGAGTTACAAGATCCTCATAATGTCATTACTGGTTAGAGGAAAGTAGCAAGATTTTGGCTGCCCGTAACATTTATGTAGCTCTGGAGCTCTGTACCATTTTCAGGCCCAAAGTATAAGTTGAAACCCCAGCAAGTGAAACTGCGATCGATCTGTTGCGGTTAGTTTCGCCGAACCCAGTATGCAAGTTGTATCTTTAAACCACCAATGCACGCGCGGTTGATCTGGCAGGCCTGTTGGTAGGCAGGCTGTCATCCAATTCGTGACAGATTCTTGCAGTTCATGACTAAAGCACCGTTAAAAATTCCGAGGAAGACCATGGTAGAGGCTCGAATGAACGAAAACGAGCGCGATCTGTAACCAAAGACTATTGCTATTGCTCTTCACCCAAAACTACTTATAAGGTTGGGCAACCGGTTTCGCTTTCTTGAGGTTTATCGGGTGGGCATAGTCCACCGAGGTGTACGTAGATGGCATTCCGCAACCATTTGCAGCTGAAGGTGGTTGTAATGGAAGACAACCGAATATCAGCCGAATCTCTCGTTTGCAATAATCTGTCGGGTCGGTATCTTGAATATTGTGACAAATGAAATACTAGGCCAGCCTTTGTGCAGCACATTCAGTCGAAGATAATCGTAAACGGGAGATTTAGACGATATTTAATTGAGTCTCCAATTAACACCGAACTGATTTGCAGGTGATTCAATCAAATTATTGGTTTTCAGTCCCGGTTCTCATAATGTTGGGTGTGGGAAAGCCAACCTTGCCGAAGCCATGGACGGCAAAGCACAAGGTCAAAGATACGACTTTGCTTTCTCAAAGAAACAAATGACGTTTCGGAAAACTCAACGACAATCCACCACCGATTTCGCTCGCCTGCAATAGTCGGCTAAAGGCACCTCTGGTTTGTGTGGTTATTCACCTTTGCTGACATTTGTCGACTGTACTACACAAAACTCTCAGCATTGCATTGCTGGTTGTCGTATCGTATTGCTCACATGATGCATAGCGTATCACTTGTTCTTACGGGCCTCGTCCGGGTCGGTTTTGGTTCTCTCCCCGATGGTTGGTAGGCGCTCAGCAGCATACAGTCAACCAAGCAGTCCAGCACCACATAGGCATACACAACACTGGCTCACCAGATAGGCGTGGTCATGTTCTACCTCAGCACCAAACATTACCCGATCGATGAAATACGCTTATTTTCAAATTGCTCTGTTGTTACTGAAACATTTAGCTGAATCACTCATCTGAGGCAATCTGCAGAAGTGTTTTCAGTGAATTTACGAGGAAATTCTGTGTAACGTGTACCTTGGGTATGCAGTGCACAGTCAGTCGCACGGATTAGCCCGCGTTCAAAGTCCGCCACATGAACCTAGCTGCTGGTTGGAAGCGTGAGAACGTTTTTTTGTGTGTGGGTTGTTTGAATATCTCCAGATCTCTCTACTGCGTACGCGCAATTTCCGCGTTTCTCCTATCAATTCTGTAAAAGTAAACCAAGAACACACATAATTGTGACAAACTGCCTGCAGGCTACTTCCATTCAAGACTGCTATAGATGATTCAAAAATTTGAAGGGTTCCTTTGAGGCACATTCAAGGAGCATGCAATTCTTTATTGAACGATATATAACCTTGATATTTCACTCGTAATTTTGTCAGTCATACATGCATGATAAATTTTACTGGCGTTGGTCTGATGTTAAACGAACTGCCGATCCGTAGATCCACGGAGATCTCTGACCTGTAGCTTGCTACTGGTTCCCATCAAGAATCGGCTACCAAGCATTGTTTGATTCCCCAGATAGAGAGTGCGACCCCTTGAATTCACCAAATACAATCTGGATATCATACAATACACTTTGAATTGAAAGGAGCAGGTCAGATTTTCACAACTTGGCATTTAGTATGCGTAAAAAAGATGAAGTTAACTTTGTATTTCAGAATCATGCTTGTTGTTTTGGTCACTCCATCAAAAGGTGGTCGCCTGAAAGGATGTTGGACTGTATCCAAAAATAAGTGATAATTTCCATGAAAGCTGTATTTCTTGGTTTCGTTTTCATTCGGCACTTCAAATTCGTGACTTCACCTCTCAGGCGTTTCTTCAGTCGTCAGAACTTCCGCTGAAAATTAAGAAATACGGGGGGTGAACAGTGTGAGAATACGCGTGCCCATAGCGTTCCATTTCATCATTCCAGTGCACCAGACATAAATGGACTTTTGCTGTACTCTCTTTCTACGATCAGACACAATAAATTTGGCAAGAAGTGGGCAAAACTCTATTGCCATTTTTTCAGACGTAGCAAGACTTTTTAGCTAGACTAGTCCCATATTTTCTTCATTTTTGCTATTCCCCAACGATATCTGGTACCCCATCTAACGTGGGTGATTGGCCCCATTCCTCCAAACCAAGGAACTTTGATTATAACGGATTCGGTGCGTAAGTCACACTTACCCGGGATCCAACACGAACGGGTATTTCATCATCTATGGGGAGCCTGTCATCATATAGCTTTTACAAAAGGCAGTCATTCTACCATATCGGTCAATGATTAATGCTCCCCTCAGGGTGAAATGCTTTGGAAAAATTCCTATACACCTGTATCCAGCTGTCACTACACTGCAGGTACGGGGGCACTTCGAACTCCTGGCTTTGGTTCGCCTCATGTTACGTCTCGGATGGCTGAATTGCCTGTAAATATAATACGGCATAATTGATCAGAACTGTAGCAGGTTATGCGCTGACAGGCTTTCAGACACAGTCACATCTTGGTACTAGACAGACATAACGTAATACTCATTGGAGAGCACAGAACTGTTACATCGAGGGTACCTGTCTTCGAAAGGAAGGAGACACCTACTCCTTTGACATTTCCAAGAATAACAGAAAAGCGACCGCACGGATAACATAGAGTCATTTTAGCGAAATACGCTCATTTGCAAACAAATTTGGTTTTGCGGGAAACTCACCTGGAACCCAGCTGAATCTCTCGTTTATGATGTTTCCAAACGAGTGTGTTTCGCTTATTTCGTACAATTTTGGTTCAAGTTGGACATAAGGTTAACAGAAACCTGGGGACTGCGCCTACCTGATGAGCCCCAAGAAGGGCGAAACCGGTCGTGGGCTGTCGAAGAATTTTCAGCAACCTTGTGAGTAGTGTATTACATCTAGACGTGTATCGCGATATCTCGAATATCGTACCAACTGAAACGTGAGGTGGCCTTGTGCAGCACATTCATTCGCTTAAAAACATTATAAACGACGGATTCATCTGGGTTCTAGGTGAGTCTCCCGCAAAACCAAACTGGCTCACAAATGGGTGTATTTCACCAATTTCGTGCAATTTGGTTTCAAGTAGAACGTAAGGTTGACGGAAACTCGGGGACTGTGCCTACCTGCTGAGTCCCAAGGAGGGCAAGAGCGGTCATGGGCTGTTGAAGAATTTTCAGAAACCTTATGAGTAGTGTATTACGTCGATAGCGTCAGTTTCTTGAAAGAAGAATAGTTATGAACTCACAGTTGACTTGTATATGAGGGTTTGTTCCCTATTGAAGTAATTCTGCAAAAGGGAGCGCACAGCGAGGTCGGAAACCAGGATCAAACGGGTGGGGGATTTGTTGCTTCAGAGGGAGAAGAAAAACTCCCAAAATAGTAAAAATCACTGGAAAATACTATCAAGAGTCAGCGATCACCACATCTGAATCCTGAGCAAGGGAATTGAAACCCACGTCCTCATCTTCGTTCCACAGCAGTCTATATTGAAGACGGATATGTTCGCAAGTTTTTCTCAGTCACTCGGCCTTTGTTTTTACAATACTGACAGCGAAAACCACTTGACAGAGCAATGTGTTGTGAATCGAACAGTGCAGTAGTTTCATTGTCAGTAGTTGTGTTCAGTTGTTATTTACAACTGTGGGGTTTCCGTAGGCCTAGACGGTGGGTATCAGGAGCCCGGAGAATGCAGCACTATACTATGCTAGAGTATGTAGTATGGTACAATATAGTAAAGTGCGGAATAGTATCCTATGGTGCAGTGTAGTATACAATACTGTAGCGTAGAACAGCACGATGTACAATTGGGCCTCTCACTTTGCTGTTAATTAGCTAGGCTGATAGGAAATCACCGTCCTTCATAATGAGGCGAACGGAATGATATAGTTGTCATATAAAATAGAAAAAATAAGCTTTAGTGGCATTTTGCGTGACTCCTGGCACCTGAGATCTTTTGTAACGGAATGGCTTGGAAAAATTATACGTGGTACTCCCCACTCGTTGGACCAACGGAGGAGACGAACGGTTTTTTTTAGTTTCGTATTTTCTACCATATGATTTCCAATACCAGAGCCTTACAGTATTGATGCAGGCTCGCTCAAGTCTGTACGTTCAGCGCAAAACTGAGCGTCATAATTGCCGAAAGTGCCCGCGTAATGAAGCGGCCAGAACAGTTTAGAACGTCAAAATTGCTCTGGATCCATTGCCTGCTCAGTCATACAATGCATGTTGAAAAACTCACGCGGTAAAAGTCATAAGTGCAAATATGTATAGTTAGCAGAGCTGGAGTTACCAAGCACGTTGTAAGTATAAAATACAACAGTAGCTGCGTCCAAAAGAAGGGTATATCTCTAAAAAACGTCAAAACCTACATGATGGTAAACGATTTTACCGTCTGGTCCTCACATGATCATAGGCTTTCCAAGAGCAATAGCAATTATTATGTGTATCGTGTAACAAGATTATTTTATGGGAATATTTAATTTTTCTGCCAATTCCACATATTTCAGTGTGCTATACAAGCCTCCTGAATAAAACTAACTTCTTATTATTTCGTATTCCGAAAAATGTGTGGCGTTTTATCCAGCTGCTTACTGCCGGACAGTTACTTACAGCAGACAGGTCCAGTTCTCAAGCCGCTGACATGATTTGGATACGTACACCGGCGACTAATTTCCACAAAAACGATACATGTATATACGTAATGCACTACTCATAAGATTGCTGAAAATTCTTCGACAGCCCATGACCGGTTTCGCCCTTCTTGGGGCTAATCAGGTAGGCACAGTCACCGAGTTTCCGTCAACCTTATGTTCTACTTGAAAGCAAATTGCACGAAATTAGCGAAATACACTCAACCTTAAGAGTAGTGCATGACGTATACACATGTACCGCGATAGTTCGAATATCGTACCAATTGAAACATGAGGCGGCCTGGTGCAGCACATTCAGTTGCCTGGAAACATCACAAACGAGGGATTCAGCTGGGTTCCAGGTGAGTCTCTCACAAAACCAAATTTGTTTGCAAATGAGTGTATTTCGCTAAAAACTATACATATTCACGCTTGAGTGGTTTATCAACGAAAACTCAGTAAGTGTTCTGTCTTTATCGACGGTTGGCCTGCGTGTCAGCAATTCCCATAACTATTCACAAGTGATAACATAAAAATTCCCGGGAGACACCATGATGGTACCTGACTTGGAAATCCGGATTTGAGGGTCACTCGAGTACCACAACCAACACAGTTGCTGAGGTCGCCGATCGGGTTTTCTGGCACGCAAAACACATTACCCAAGCTTCTACAGCCGTACTTAATCAAGATATTTCCAGCACATATTGGTGAAGAAGCAGCAACAAACTCGCCTCCAGTGGAATTTGCCAAGAATGCATATCTTATATAACCTCTAATAAGACAGAGACCCCAGTTCAGTGCTCATAAACTATGGTCTGGATACACTGGAGGAATTTATTCAGGCGTACGAATTTCGCAGCCAATCACAATTGCTGACGAGGAGCCGCCTGGCTCCTCTCGTGTTTCACCATCCGATCACTTAGCTTCGCACACTGGGACCAAAAAGTGAGAATTCGGGTGGCAAGAACTATAAGCGTCATCGCCACTCATATGAGTCCGCTTCACGTGCTCATTCGCAACTGCCCCTTGGTAGTAGTACAAATTATCCAGATCCTATAGGAAATTCGGCCGAAGCATTGAGTGATGGATGATTCTTTTCGACCGGGAATAAACATGGAACACGAACTTCTGCATCTGAGCGGTTTGCCAACAGAAGAAATTATGGTTGACGTCGCGGCTGAGGCAACAACAATGGAATGGTTCTGTGATCCGGTTAAATTTGCCGTTTGCCATCGAAAATTGTGTTTAAATCTAGTTGTTTTTGTGCTTTTTCCGAAACACATGGCAGATCCGTCTCACTAATGGACCAGAGGCAGTGACGCAATTTCCTGCACATGTCTTACCAACAGTCAACAGCATGTTTATGGCTATTAACCTGCATAACGGTCGGTCAGGTTACAGAGCAAACACCTCCCCCTACCAGCCTAAACACGCAGATGTCAAAATCCATTTGGTGGGGACTGGTCCCACACCACTCTGTTTTGGCTATGGTGGTCCTGAGAACATTAACATCCAAGCCGAAGCTTACAAACAAAGGGTTAAACTAATGACACCGAGGTTGACTGACTCATTCACTTTCACAGTCCAGACAACAGCGTTCTGGTTGTCGTTCTTGTTAGATTGAGGGAGTGAGTGGGTTCGTAACATCCTGTGTTGTGATCATGCAACCCAACACACGGGTACCATCACCTGTGCCAGTAGCTTGGAACGATTAAATTTCGTGCAGTAAAAATGTGACCAGAGACGATGATCGACTAAACAGTCTGTCTGTTATCATTACATCGTGCAGTTCTCCAGGAGTGTGCATCATTCCTAATACTCTGTTCATCAGTAGAAGCCAGATTTTTCGGAGAAACTCCGGTAGTGACAGGATAATACGCAGTAGATTGAGGAAGATGAAAGCGACGAACTGACTGCGCTAAACTGCAGGGATGGTCGCCACACAGCAGAAACAATTTTCTTCAACTAAAAGCTCGGTCTGCAGGAGAACAGGCGCAGACTACCAGGATGGTTCAGATAGCCCCGGATTTCGACCATGAGCAGTATAACTCCGACAAGGGACAATAGAAAGGACTCTCATTGGTTGTTCCAGAAAGGAAGTGCATTCATTATCCGGATAGTACTCGATTTGCGGTTGCGCAGACGTTCACACTGAGGTGCTGTCCTGCATGTAATCAGTGAACTGAAAAGCATGACATCTCGGACTGTTTGGTAATCCAGCCAGTCTCAACAAATGAGTGTCTTCTCCCGTCCTGTTGAGGGATATGAACTCTTTTGAGGAAGTGATGGCGTCGGAGATACTAGCCGCTTTCTTTATAGTTTCAGATTATGCATCAAGCAACTCTAGCTTTGATTCCGTGAAAGGAAATTTCTATCGAGAACCAGCTACTTTAATGTCCACCAGGAGGAGTTCATGTATGGGTCAAATCACTGGAGATTTGAATGCGCAAGTAGGGCGCCTCAGTCCATCCGGTTCGTGTGTTTAGTTTGGACCTAAGGCAAAATGATAATAGTAAACTTCTTTTGCATTGACTACCAGTTGTTGCTCAGCAGTACCGAGTGGGCACCGTTGCGCTACCTAACTTCTCCTACTGCTCAACAAGCGGGCAGCCAAATTGCTGACGAAGCCATCAGATATTGGAAGTGAAGCATGATAATCGACTGCCGAGCATTTTGGAATCCGTATGCTGATTCGGAGAGTATGCTCGTTTGGCACAGTTTTTCACTGAATTGAGTCAAAGAAGCAAACTTCCCGTCCAGAGGCTGAAAAGCCTTCTCAGTCACAAATTGACTGGACTTAAGTCATGTGATACTTTAGAGGCGGCGTCTTTAGGAGACAGTACTAACGGCTGAGAGGGGAAAATAACCTTTATGCGTGGCGTAAGGAAACCGGTATGATTCTGAGTGCGCAACCACTCACCATCGGATCGCAGATTGGTCGCCGTCACTTCTTGATACAGGAAGTTTAATGGTCTCGGGAGCACAGCAGGATTCCGCTACCCAGTATTTTGTACTTCATCCCACACAAAGCCCATATGTGGACAGGGACGTATGGTGGAAACCAGAAGCTCAGAAATGGTGGAGACTGGTACAATGGGGAAGCTATTGCAGGTAATCCATAGAATGGGACCCAGGACACCTTACGCTAGTGAGCTAATCAAAGTTAATATTGGAACTGTAATATCAATAAGAGCCAGCGTCTAGATCGCTGGACAGAATATGTTCGACAGCCGGCTTCCCTACCAAGGCTTTCATTCAACCCGCCCAACTACAGTCGTGGTCTGTGGGTTAAGTAAATGAAGCACTGCTGTGCCCTTCTGCTGTCAAACTTCCATCGGGCTGTCGGGGCCAGACAAGCTTCTACCAGCGCCATTTTCAACAGTAGAGAATCCCTGTATTACACTCTAACTAGATTGCTGGAATTTCTTCGGAATCAAGAACGCCTTTTCCGAGAACCGGGGCCAGCCAGTCAGTGTACATCTATTCTAAAACGGCAGAGGAGTAAAGTTCCGATCATACAGATAGAAGCCTGACGCCTGCCGTAATGCGTCTGCTGCCTGTGGTAGCACCGTGACGCCCATTTTCGGAAAGTGAAACGCAAATTGGAGAGCAATGAGTGGGTTTTCGCC
Organism: Opisthorchis felineus; assembly: GCA_004794785.1. NCBI lineage: Eukaryota > Metazoa > Platyhelminthes > Trematoda > Opisthorchiida > Opisthorchiidae > Opisthorchis > Opisthorchis felineus. Next base: position 299,047 of record SJOL01006424.1, on the reverse strand, counting down.
AGGGTAGATGATGCATGATCACAAGTTACGTCTACTGACTACGCAACCCCGTGCATCCCACCGGTAGACGATTGCGTTTTTATTCGACTTCTGGTGAACATTTGTGCCCGTAAGTGGGTCAGTTGTTCTACATACACTGTGCCAAGGTGGAACGCCCCTGTGCTTTGTAAATATATACCGTGCTTCTCGTTCACACACTTTTGGTTAAGTAAGAGCCCACAACGAAGTGTCCAAAAGTTTTCCGACAACTAGTCGAATTTGGTAGGGCTACCGTCTCCCCATTCTGTTTACTGTTGTTACCGAAATCCAAGAACTCGAGGATCTTGAAATCGAAATTAACCTTGAGGAAGAATGCTGTGTGGATGACCTAGTCTTGTTACCTGATAACTAATGGTCAGTACGGTCTGCTGCCACTAGAATTCCAGAGGTAATCGCTAGTTTCGGTATGGGTTTCGCGTCTTCAAAGGGCAAAGTAAAACTTCGAAATTTTGAGTACCATTGTGTCCCTCTGATACTTTAGGGGGCATATAAGCACGGCACATAAGCCGTGACTGTACTGACAGTAGAAGTCATTTGCAAGACGAGGGTGAAATTTGTGAACGTGCGTCCTTTGTAACCTCAGCCGCGAATTTCATTGAGGTTGAGGAGCCGCGTGTCCAAAGCAACTGTGAACCCTGGTCTACCTTTTGCAAGAGCTTTTAACAGATTAAAATGTTTGCTCATCGACTCCTTCACAGCATAGCAGGCATTATTTAGTTGAACTGTGTTTGCAGTGTATCGAAATATTGGTAGCTCGGCTGCATTTACTAGTGATTGATCAGGTGGCGCATTTGAGTGCACTGATGATGTCTCCACTACTGGGGATGAAACGTTTCCAGGCTAACTGCCAAGCTCGGTGAACAGATCAGTGGCTACCTGATCAGCGACCGGTATGATGTGGTTATAATTTGGTCGATTTCACACTGGGGAAGCAGTTAGAGTGAAATCTTGCTGAATATCACTGTACATGTGTCCAGCTGGATGAACTGACTTTGCAACTATGGTACCTTTCGTCCATGTAAGTCATCCGACACTACACCAGACAATTAACTGCTCGTTAAGAGGTTCACAGTAGAACAGCTAGAAGGCCGTTTGATTTCAGTGGGCGAGGAACACCTGGCACTCTCTAAGGTAGGATGGGAATACTCCTACCGTTGTTGGGTGTTCTGTAGGGTGCATCGATCGGATCCTGATTAAGACGCTTCCACGACCCTAGGACGATGCTCGGCTTTTACGCGGCTGAACACTAGGAGGTATGTCCCCTTATGAGATTAATGGAAGTCACTACCGAGGACCCGAAACGCATCCTACGACAAGTGTATGTGATATGACCATTCCGTCCAGATCAACGTTATCAGGATGGCACGAAGCACCCCTAAGATCATGTCGACTGCGACTCTACAGCTGTCCTAGTTACGCGGATCAAACATTTCCGTAGACGGCGGCCCCTCGCTGATCGATATTTTGATTCGAAGGTCTCTTAACTTTATCACGCACTGGCGAGGGAAATCCACGATGTGATGTGACCATTGAGGCCCGATTAATAACTTGTTCTCAGACTGTCAGGGTTGTGAAGATAGTAATAAAACCTGAATAATCCTGGAATCTCCTGGTTCGTCTAAAGAGGAGCTCAATAGAAGGACTAAGTAAGCCCCGGAGAGGGGGCTTGCTTAACTTGCCGCACGCATTATCACAGTGCTAACTGATAAAATCTATGGTTATGTTTGACTGCAGCTGGTATTAGTAGGGCATGTATTTCGCTAGCCAGTACCCTGATCAGGCTGCAGTGTTTATACATGTGTAATTCTTTTAGTACTCTTAGAACGATCTGATCGGAGTCAAGAAGTTTCCAGCGAAAGTGTGCAATGGCCTTAGAGATAAGTTCGTCCAAAATCGGTTACGGAATTTTTCTAGTATAGCCCCTGGTATGAAGCATCTGTGCTAAACACCTTTTACTGTAGTAGAAAATTCATGGGAATAAACTAAATGGTGCAGTCGAATCGGTTGTTATACGTCCAACAAGTGGCTACTTTTTAGGGGATGAGGTAACGGAAAGTTCCACCGGTCGATAGACTCGAACACAACTGTGCTCTGGATTCAATTCGTTCCAAATTCTAGTGATAATTTTTGGCTCGCAGAGATTTAAAACTTATTTTTAGTGTACCGGCGTGGGGTAGGGTAAAACAAACATTGTAACGAACTGCAGTAAACACCACAAGAACGAAGGGTTCACAAGACCGGCGGTAATCAGGCCAGTGTGTTGACGGGTCCGAGGCGTTTCATGTCCACCCACTTTGTGGAAAGTGAGGCTTAAACTAGCCGACTACTTAACCAGTCTTTTACTCCTCCATGCACACAATACGTACTTTGAAAAGCTATTCATAGTTTTCCTATTCGTCGCCACTCACCCACAGTAAATTTAAACAAACACTGTCTCTCTAGAGCCTCCCTCAAACTTGGTTTATTTTGGAGAAAGACCATGTGGTTACCCTTGTTTGGTGAGCTATAACAATCGGGAAACACGCAACAGTATCTTTGTGGTGTTTATTTATATACACAAGCATACCTTATTTGTAGTTGCCTCATTTCAAGACTGTGGAACCCCTGATTTTGCTGCACAACGTTAGTTTTTAAAGTCCGTTTTTCAGCGCAACGGGTGACTTGGTATTGTTTATCTAAAATGGGTCGGCACTCAGTCAAACTTGAGACAGGCGCTATTCGACCGAACGAACCAGTCATCCCAAGGTTTATGTTGCAGAAAAACTAGAATGGCGGTTTTCCAATGTGAACCGGTGTGAATAGAATCAAACACATCAGAGTTCGTTTGAATTTTTGAATTTGTGCATACATATACAGTCCACTGAGTAAACCATATCGACATTTGCTTGGTGTAGGATTACTTCAAAACGGAGTCAGATAATTTCGACCTGAACTTATACACTGAGACGCTGTTATTAAACCTAGTATTTTATCATCAAGTAAACAAAAGGAAATCTTGAATATAGTGTCAA